>CAKOAT010379599.1:335322-417554 GCA_932364175.1 Eruca vesicaria subsp. sativa
CTTGTTGTTTCTCGACCGTTGCTCGTTTTGGATCGTCTTCCGCGGGCGGTGGCGTGACCTTTGCTCGTTTTGGTTTCACAATTGCGACCGCCAATTGCCTCAGCTTTTGTTCGGCTAAGAAGCAGGATCGCGATTGTCTTTGGCATCCCCAGATTGCTGCGACTCCCGTAGGAGTCGGGAAATTGATGCCTAAGTGATACGTTGACAGAACCGCCTTCATGGAATTTATCTCAGGCGTGCCCATGATCACGTTGTAGATGGCCGGGAAATCGACTACCGCTAAGTTGACAATTTTCGTCACTTCTTTGGCTGCCACCGGTAGTCGGATTTATCCCAAGGTCATGGACGTCTCGCCGGAAAAGCTGGTCAACGGTTTCGGAATCGGTTAGACTTCCGAGAGATCAATTCCCATGCGCTAATGTGTTGCAGAAGATCACGTTGACGGTACTCCCAGTATCGACCAGGATTCAAGCGAGTTCTAGGTCGCTTATCACTAAGTCAATGACGAGGGGATCGGCGTGCGGTTGATTGATTCCACCAGTTTTTGCATCGTCGAAAGAGATCAACCCCCTTTGGAGTATCATCCGACGGCACCTTCCAACTAGAGCCGGTTTCGGCTTTCCGTTGGTAGGATTTGATAGACAAGACGGTGTCGTTGTAATACTACGATTCACCGATAATCATATTGATTTTTTGGCGGTTAGCGTTGTTACCTTTCTTGTCTTGCCTTCGTCCCCGTTTTTCGCCTGACTGGTTCCCTTGAGGCGGAGTTTCCGCTCGCGAGTTCCTGTCGTTTTTTGGAGGGCGATCCAAATCGTGGATGAGATCCTTGACACTGGATACCTCGGAGAGTTCTCCCGCGATCATTTTTGCGGCAAGCCTAGCGCCGAGAACTTTGTAGTTCACGGTGGAATTTCCACGGGTTTGGTGGAGATCGCAGAAGGAATTCTCATCGTAGTTCGAATTTCTCGTCCACGTGTTCCCCGTAGTTTACCCTTGTTCCGATCCGGAGTTGATGGCGTAGTTGTGTGCCCCTTGGAGATCCTGCCCCTCGTGATGGACGAACTTGTCGTTACGAGAGTTTTTCTTTTTTTTTTGCTTCTGCTCGGACGCGATATACTTTGCGTATGCTTTCGTCGGCTTATGCTTATCGGACATGACTTTAGTCTCCTCTTCGATGGTTATATAATCGGTAGCCTTGTGGAGCGCATCTTGGATTGTCCGCGGTTTTTCGAGAGTTATCCACTTTCGAAATTTCAACTTGAACCAGAGCGATTTTCTGAGCGCGTCGATGGCGGCTTTGTCGCTGATTCTGCTAACTCTAGCCATGACGAGTTTGAATCTGCTCATGAAATCGCGGAGGGATTCGTCCTCCTTCTGCGACAAGCTCAAGATATTAGCGTCAGAGGTTTCCAGATTGATGAACATCGAGTACTGCTTCAGGAATTCGGAAGCGAGTCGAATTCCGCCTGAGTTTGGCGAACCACTCGAGCACCGCTCCTTCTAGGTGTTCGACGAAAAGGCGGCAGTAGCCTGCGTCTTTTTCGTGATCCTTGAGCTTGGCTTGTCCCATGGTAATCTGGAAGGCCTGCAGGTGCGCTTTGGGATCAGTTGTCCCGTCGTAAGTTGGCACCTTAAGTTTCCCGGGATCGGGCAGCTTGACCTCGGTGATGCGAGCCGTGAAGGGAGTTTTACCGCTGATCGATTTTGGGTGCGGCGCTGGTAGCGTGATGAATCTGGGATTTCACCGCTTTTACCGCTGCGGCCGTTTTGGTAATGTACTCGCGGAGATCGCGAATCTCGGTCAGGTCGCCAGCAGTTTTCCGACCTCGTCGGCTTTTTCTGCGAGTAACTGGAGGTTGCTCCTCGGCCGGTTTTGCATATCGCGCAAAATAGAGATCCTCCTCGTCCCCAGTAAGAGAACGCTCAGGAGAGGACTCCGGCAGAGGGCTGCGAGTTTTTCTTCTCCTAGGATGGACGTCCGCGTCCTCGTCTGACGAGTCGGCTTGGTCGCTCGTTTCCAGGTTAACCCTTTCGATGCCGTCTCCCTCGGTCTCCTATTCGCGAGTAGGATATTTTTTTCGATTCGTTTAGCATCGCGTCGGGGTTATCTTTTTCGGAGTCTTTCTCCGTCTGGTTTCCCTGCTCGGTTCTGGGACGATCCATAGGAGTCTCGAAATCGAGCCTCCTTCTGCGGATCTTAGTAGTTTCGCGGGGGCGAATCACTCTGGTTTTCGCAGTTAGGGTTTCGACCTGTTTTACGAGTGAACCAATGAGCTTCTCCTACTCTTCCGCTTTTTTGTTAAAATCGGAGAACATCTTTTCGACGGTCTCGGCGTTAGCGTTTGTAGCGTTGGCCGCGGACACATGATGCAGTGGTGTATTCTCAACGTTGTCGCTTCCGCGAGTTTGTTGTTCTTCTGTCATCGCTTTTTGATTGAGCGTGCTGCGGCTTTAGTGTAAGATAGATCCGACCCCCCCCCCTCTTTCTAAGGCCAAATTGTGGGAACCGAAATTCACCTACTGCCAAGAAATCGTAAATAAGGGAACTTTGAGTAAACCCTAAGTTCCCAGAGGACCCGGCTATCTGCGGAACCGCACAAGAACAATTAAGAAAACGATGAATGCGAAATTAAAGTATAAGTAAACGAGATTGAGAGCAAGAAGGATCTTATTCCGAATCTATGTAAGAACGGTTAAAACGAGAGTGGCCTTAGCTGCGTGAGCCATCGGCGAAATCCCTAACTCTAGTAGTCTAAGACCGAAACCCTAGTTGAGACGCAGTTCGATAACAAAAACGAAAAAAATCCTAAATGCTAAGTTTGGTGGTGAAAGTTCTGAAAACTCGTCCCCTGCTTCTGCCCTATGCCTCTTGATGGTCGGATCGAGGCTCGAGATGGTCGGCTCGACGTACGACGAGCTACCCGGGAAGCGTCTAGCTCGCCGTACGGCGAGCTACCCGGGAAGCGTATAGCTCGCCGTACGGCGAGCTAGTCGTGACGTTACTAACTCTCCGTACCTCTCCGTACAGCGAGCTAGTTTGAGGCCACTTAGCTCGCCGTACGGCTAGCTAGTTCGGCCGAACTAGCTCGCGGTTTACGGCGGTTGCGGTTTTTCGCGGTTTTTTTGTGCTTAACTCGAACGATCGTGTGATCGACATTTGTTTCGTTCTTCCGAGATAACGATTTTAAAGTCTTTCCGCGGATTCCTTTTGTTCGGAAACTTTTTTTATAAAACGATTTCTCGAGTTTTATAAAACGATTTCTCGAGTTTTATAAAACGATTTCTTGAGTTTTATAAAACGATCTCTTTGAGTTTTATAAAACGATTTCTCGAGTTTTATAAAACGATCTCTCGAGTTTTATAAAACCATTTCTCAAGTTTTATAAAACAATTTCTCGAGTTTTATAAAACGATTTCTCGGGTTTTATAAAATATATACTTTTTATCTTTTTGCGGAAAGTTTTGGCTATTGATTCCGTCGTACCGAATTTGACCCCAACAGACAAGTAAAGAATAAACTTGGGGGAGTTGATATCTTGTGTATTTACATGTTTTGAAGCTTCATTTTAGCTTTCATTTTAAGTTTCTAGCCACATTTAGGGTGGATTTAGGTTGCATTGCATCACTCTTGTCTAAATCAGGTGTTGGAGATCTATTGTGGTAATTTGGAGACATAGGAGCTGTTTTGGAGCCAATTTGGGAGATTTGTGCTTGTTTTACGTCATCAGCTTAAGTGCCATAGCAACACCAGCATAGCGACTTACCTAAGTCGCTATGAGCACCGTCGAGCTTTCATAGCGACATATGTAGCAGCTTGCCTAAGTCGCTACGGAAGTGAAGGACAAAACCCTCGAAACTGACAAGTGCCATAGCGACTTCGTCGTAGCGACTTGTCTAAGTCGCTATGAACACCCTCAAGTTTCCATAGCGGTATGTGTAGCGACCTGCTGATGTCGCTACAAACTCTCAAGACCGAAGCTCAAATTCGACAAGTACCATAGCGACCATGGCGTAGCGACTTTGTCAGGTCGCTATGGACCCCCACGAGCCAGCATAGCGACTACCGTAGCGACTTGGGTTTGTCGCTAAAGATCATGAGGACGCGACCAAACCATAGCGACCAGTGCGTAGCAGGAAGACCATGTCGCTATTAATGAACATTCTGCCTTTTTATTTAATTTACCCTACTTGTTTTGGGATTAGTATAAATACCCTAAAACCTTATCTTTGGGATCTTATCTTAATTTCTCTCTTAATCACTAGACATTTTGGCGAAAGTTTATTCCTTTAATCTAAGTTTCATCGTTTATCTTGTGTTCTTGAGATTTCTTAAGTGTATCATTGCTTTCTAATCATGATTAACCTTAAATCCTTCATAGGATTAAGTGTAATCATGGTGATTAGTGAGTAGTTATCTTAGGATTCATTGGTTAGGGAGATCAAAGGGTGATTAAGCTAGATCTAAGGTGTTTAAGCATAGATCCATTGTTCCTTGCTTGTAGAGTGAATTTAATGCTAGTTTAGAGTTGGCCTCTCTAGAATTGAGCTTTAGGTATTTCATGCCCTAAAGGTGTATGATGAAATACCTGAACCAACTCTTCAATGCTTTTAACATTCTTTACCAAAGAGATTTGTTGTTAAAGGTGTTAAGATGGCTAGTAGACTTGATTTAATGATTGTTTAGATAACATTCAACCTAAGAGATTAGATGCTTGAGTTATCTTTGCAAATGACCATTCATCTAGAGATAGAGTTTGTGTAGGATTGTGTCTAGGCCTAAGGTTGATAGATAGATTGAAAAGCTTCCACCTTTAGATTGAACCTTGATCACCCAAGATCAATTCCCTTATCCCATGAGTTCTCTCATCTCATTTAGAAAGAAAGCTTTGATCTTTATTGCTTTTTTAGTAGTTTCTTACTTTAAAATCATCTCATCAATTGATAGCACTTAGATTAAGCATGGTCTTGTAATTCCTTTGGTTTATGATCACTTAGAACTGGTTTGACATCCTTTATATTACAACATTTGATTAGGAACCTTAAAAGTCCTATTATCATGATTCTGCCGTCAGGTAATTTTACAGGTAATGAGACCGTGTCTCGTATATCAGTAAGTGTAGCTAGTGAACCAGTTATATAGTTTGTAGCTCCAGAATCTATTATCCCAGAAAAAATTAGAGACATGCCGCTGAGTGTATTAGATGGCGTCTTACGCTCGTTCAACATGTTCACAAGAGTTCTCCACTGTTCGTCATTAAAGCCAGTAAGACCAACCCGAACAGAAGAAGTGACCGTGTTGGTGGAGTGCTGTAAAGAAGAACCATGGGATACTGAATTTACTCGAGCCACTTCAGTGGATTGTGGACGAGTAGCCTCTGTGGAAGATCCACGTCCGGTAGTAGAAGGTAATCATCCTCTAAGTATGTCTCCACACCATTCTGGATAACCCAAAGTACGGAATCAGTTTGATGCGAGATGTCCTTTCTGACCACAGCTAGTGCACACGAGTTTCATCCTTTCCTCTTTGGAAAGATAAGTAGCGGTAGATGATGAAGAAGACCCGAAGCTCTGATTTGTACGGACCGCATGTGCCATTGTTTCAATCTTCTCATCAAGAATCCGAGTTGTATGTGTGGAATCCTCGTCCTGAAGCAGAGCGATGTAGGAAACATCAAGTGAAGGGAGAGGATCACGTGAAAGAAGGTTTGATTTAACAGACCCGGGTAGTGATTCATCGAGGCCTTTGAGAAACTCATGAACCTTGTCATCCTCCCTTTCTTTTTCAAGATCAACACCTATGGGGCAACAATAGTTCTTCGTAATGCGATGCTCTTCTAAAGCAGTCCACAATTGCATCAGTTTTCCATAATAAGCTTCAATAGAGAGTCCATATTGTCTGCAAGTCGCAAGTTCCGCCTTGATGGGATGAACTCACTGCCCGTTGTTAACGGAGTATCTTCGTCTTATATGCTCCTAGTATTCACTAGCGATTTCAAGGTGAGAGAAATTAGAACGAAATGTCTCAGAAATAGTCATTTTAATCCAAGACAAGACTAAAGCGTTGTTGGTCCACCAATCATCCAGATCTTTAGAGTCTTTATGTGGCTGCAAAATCGAACCATCAACGAAGCCAAACTTCTTTCGCGTCTTAAGTGTCATTCGTAAGTTAGTGGCCCATTCATTGTAATTGGGACCCTTAAGTAAAGGCTGGGATATCACCGTCCTTTGATTGTCGCTGGAGGACAGATCATATGGTGATATCGTACGCTGTCAAACCTCAACACGATATTGTGCTGAGGAAGTTTTCACGCATGATTCCTTGGTCATATCGTCACTGTCGCTTCCCATAGCTTCGAATTAAAGAGAAGATGCCGACAAAGAGAAAAAGAAAAAAAACAAAGCTCAAAAATGTGTTTAAAGCTCTGATACCATGTCAAGAAACCAGAGAAGGTATAGAAGAGTTTCTTGTATTGATTAGGGTCAATGACCAGTCGTATATATACATACATACAAGATTGACCTAATATGTACGACGATATAAGGAATATTAACATAATCGAGTGCAACCAAATATATGGAAAGATATTCATGTATATCCTCAATATAAAAGCAGTTGAAACTGCAGCCGTTATGCTTTGGAGCAAACATGACTAGAAGTAACGATTCACTCTTTAAAAGTCTAAGGAGAGATCGAAATGAGACATACAAAAACAGAGAGACTCGAAGACCAGAGAAACGAAGAACACAGAGCTAGCAAGAAGCGGGTTCATCCGGCTACCTGAACAAAATGCCATTCCTCATTTTTACCAAAAAAGAAATTACCCTTCCCCCTAGGAGCAGAATCACGCCAACTCAAGAACTTCCCTCAAAGTCTGAGCTGGGACAATGAAATGATCCCGAGCTGCATAAAAATTTGACAACACTAACCACGGGTACTTAACAGTGGTAAACTTACTCAACCGCATTAGTCTTCTAAGACGGTAAATAAAAAAGGGGCAGTATCACCACCTCCCAGGCCTTACTATCTCCTCTAGAAGAAAAGTGGAACTCGAAGCTCCATGAAAATGAACAATCTCCACTGCCCAACTCGGCTAAACCTGGTGGCATATGTTAATTTAGTACCTCTGATTTGGCTCGTAGAATTGAGTTAAGGTTTTTCCTATTAGTTTAGTTTCATTGAAAAAAAAAATACTTGTGTATTGGAAAGCCATTCAGCTACCTGTTTTATTGGGAAAAAAATGGTTATGTGGCCTCTACGACTGCATATTAATTTGTATAACATGGTAAGAAAAAATTGTAAATATGTAAAAGTGGGTTCGTCCTGGTTTTAAATTCTTTGATGATTTATTAAAAGTTTAATTGGGTAAACCGTTATGAAGATTAGAGCAAAACTCAGAAGATTGATCTTTAAAAATTTATACCCTTTTAAGGAAGGGTAAATATTTCTTCCATGGATGGGAAGTTATACATACACATAAAAACCTGCAATCAAATAAGTTGATGAAGGTATTAGATGTGTGATTGCGTCAGGGTATTAAACTTTAATTTTCTCCGCCCTAGTTACAACACACTTTATCGAGATATGCAAGAAATCTCAGTTTTGTTTCTTCTCTTATTATTAAACGCCGTGAAAGATGTATTGAATCATGTATTTGACATGATTTAGAGTAATTTGATTATCTTTAAGGTTTCAGATATATAATTTTATGTTGATTAAAAAATTACTATAATTATTAGTTAAACTACTCTGATTCAAATACTCAAAACCATTAGAAAATCTTCTCAGATTCATTACCCAAGATATCTCTAATACATTTAAGTCACAAATTCGATAACCTTGAAGTTTTAAGATGGGGTGAGAGCTGAGAAACCAGTTTGGATGTCTTATTGAAACAAGAGTGCAACAAGAATCATATTGGCCTATTGGGTGACTAATTTCATTATACCGGGATGGAAATCTCTTATAAATTATGAATACAATAGTCGTGGGAGGATTTGGTTTTTTGAAATGTTGATGTGGTTGTTACACTTCTTCATAAAAGTGCGCAAATCCTCACGTGTGCATTTCAAGTGCCAGCAATGGAACATTTCATATTGTGAGTACACATCCGGACAAAGCCTGACTAAAACTTTTTAAAATAATCAAGGACGATAACTTACCTGGATCTGGTATATTTGAGGCATGAAGAGGCGGAAACGAAGAAATGCAAAATATCTTGGTCTCAAGATCGATATGTAGATGAGGGAGAGTTCGAGAAATTACTGTTGGGTCTGAAACCCAAATCCATTTAGAATCCTCACCTAGAGTAAAACAGACCTAAAGGTCGAATTTGATCCAGAGAGACAATAGAAGTTTGACGTTGGGCTCAAGCTGAACAAAACATACACTACAAGAAAACATGCACATAACATTGACATTTTACACCGATTATTTGTTGTAGTAGTATAATGTCGTCACGACGAAATACATTTGTCGTAATCTAACCATAATTTGCCAACGTTTATATTTTATCGTAGACTCGGTGTAAGGTTATGACTAGTTAACGAGACTAGTAAGTCTCATCGTAACTTCGTTGGTAAATTACAAGGAAGTTACAACTCCTTATGGTACATCCTACTAAAAGTGAAACAACGAATAAATTATACGGAATGTGAAAACGTGCTTGTTATGTGTGTGATTGGTTGTTTAAAGAAAACACATATAATTGCCAATTAGACATATATGCGCTTAATTTTGTATATATTAAACAATTTATAAGTTGATCATATGTTTAATGAAGTGTTTGTTGCTATTTAGTTATTTATTTAGTTTTAAGATTTAGAGAACTTCTACGAAAGGTTTCTAACATGTAATGCATTAGAAGACTTCCTATGAAATGGCTGCAACAAACGTCTAACCTATGTAGACTTCTTGTGATAGTGAAAAGACTTCATGTAACAATAAATAAGAAGTCTATGAAAATTCAAATTTTGACAAACTTCAGTCAATTGCAAATCTAACATGTTTATCGGAGAAAACTTCCAGTTTTTTTTGGTTAACAAAGAAAATTTATAATACTTCTAGGAAATTCATCTATAATAACACACACAGAAAGTCATTTACAAAACTTATTCATTGACCAAAAGACTTATAAAGAAATCTGCTTGGCGAAACAAATCTTAAGAAAATTCAAAGACTATTCTTAGATCATGTGATAGGTTCATGTTAGCTTTTCCAAGCACACATAACTTCTTAATAAAAGTTACCACTCTTTCTCGACCAAAAATTGTGAATTTGAGTATTTCTAATAAGCTTATAAATTTTGAAATTTAAAAGTTGGGATTTTTGGATGAAATAAGAGAGGAAGTGAAAGGGAAATAGTTTATGTGTGTAAGAAATAAGAATATGAAGATGAAGATATTGATTTTAATTAAATGCATTTAGTGCTTGGAATTGGTTTTTCATGGTGGTTGCATATTGATGACAATTGAAATGTTGTAAATAAAAGAAGAAGATGAGGATGAATGAGTAAAATAATAATTTGCAGAAAAAAATGTAAAAATATAATGGTGTTTTCTTGAATAACTAGAACTTTTAGAATGAATAGGGCAAATGAAAGTTCCAAAAAAGCATGAGTTTTTTTTAGGTTAATTGAAGTTTTGAGTCATATTTGAAAAACTCTCTGTAGAATGGTGTTGTCAATCTTCTAAGCCTCTAAATCAAATAGAAGGTTAGAATAGGATGAGTTAAGGACTCTTCGTCAAAAGAAGGTTTTACTAAAGCCAGTAATATGAACATGAGGATCACATGAGTTGGGATAATGAGTCATCACCTTCAGCTGGATATTATGGGTTTTGTGGTCATCGTCTTTATCGACGAACCTCGTAACAGAAATGAAGTGAGAGCTCGAGAGGAGAGAATGAGAGCTCAAAAGGAGAGAGGGAGCTCGAGATGACATGAGAGAGAGATTGGGTTGGTGAGAGTGAGACTGAGATAGAGAGATGTGATTCTTGGTTTATTTTGACTAGTAATCTTGTTCTTTTTCCTCAATCTTGTAACTCGGGTTAGAGATGTAATCGAGTAGAGGAAGAAGACGAGTGAAATCTCCGTGATGTACATTGTAATCACATTGTTTAAAGTGTACAATTGAGGGACTGTTTCTCTCCCGATAAGTATAGCTCCTCCTTCATATTGTGGAAGGGAGGTGAACACCGGTTACCAAAATCTCATGTGTTATTCCTTTTATGATTGATTTCTTCTTGATTAGATTTATTTAGGCTCTAGATGAGATTGATTTGAGCCAAAAATACAGGATAAATCCTCAACACCCTCTTCCTTTTCTCCTCTAAGACCATCTCCAATGTTTATTTCTATTTTTCACTCCAAAAATAGAGTACTCTAAAAATAGAAGAAATTTTGCTCTAATGGTTATCTCTATTTTTTATTTTTAAAATGAATATATTTTCTATATTCTTTCTCTACTTATTTAATATTTTATTATTATCTATAACTTTTAGAATGTTGAAATTTCACCCTCAAATTTTATCTTGTAATAATAACACAACAGAAATATAACACTAATTATCTAAAGAATTGAAGTATCCACTTCAGAAACTTGTCTTCAACACTTTGATGTTGTAAGAAAAACAATGAATTATCTAAAGAACTGAATGTCAACTTTGGAACCACTTCAGAAAACAATGAGTTAAAGATGGTTTTAATCATGCTAAAAGAGATACAATTCTATGCAGTCTTCGATATACATCTTCAGAGTTTGAAAATTCTACTCTGATCATGTTATACAAGCATTTCCAGGTTTTTCATCATTTTCTATAAATTAATAAAAATATGACATTAGTGGCGGATCTCCATCTCAACGACTACAAACCTGAGAATGGTGAGTCAAAAAACTCCTTCTTCATCTTCATTTTGAAATTTGTTTTCATAATTTTAGTGGATTTGGAAATAATCAACCAGAGTAGTAAATCATAATGATGTGCTATGATAAGTTTATATGTTTGTTATTATTTATGTATTTTTAATTTATTAATTATCATTTTCTGATTTTTTTAATCTAATATAAGTTATTATTGCATCTAAAGTTTAATTCAAATTAATAACTAATTTTATAAATTTTAAATGTACAAAAAGATATCACATCTAATTTTATTTATGTAAAATTTAAAATTAATTTTTAAAAAATGAAAGATCATTTTGTAAATAAAAAGTGTAATTCCAAAAATAATGTATAAGAATAATGTTGCTCTATATCTGGAATAACACTATTCATCCTTCTATGTTTAATGTAAGATTTGGTGTATCATTGAATTGACTTTTACAGTTTTACTCTCCATTTAGGGTATGACTGTATGTATAGAATAAATACAGTCTAATTGCTGACCATTCAATATGCAGATAAAACTGTATTTTTGTCTATTCACGTTAAGCAATGCTGAACCAAAGAGATGAAAAAATAAAAGATGTCAAGCATACAGATGTAGTAATTTAAAATGATGTCCTACATGTATTAGAGAAAAAAGTCCGGGCTCGAGGTAGATGCCCAATGAATAGCTTGGTTTTTGAGGCTTTTTAAAAAACATGGTTACTTACAAATACTTTCATTATTTCTATTCATTTATTTTCAAACTAAGATTCTTCTACCGAACAAAGGCTTCAATTGGTGACCACAATTTATGAAAAAAATCATGATGAAATTGTTTTCCTCAAACTAGGTACCTGTTAAGTTGAATTTTCTGTCAAATTGTTAACACATGGGTCCCACTATATTCATATGTTTTCCTCAGATACGTGGGAACTCTTGAACAAATATTTCCTCCTCCAATATTGATGAGGAATAAGTGGAAAACAATAATTAAAGTTTTGAAAATTAAAAAATAAAGTAAAAAAATTAAGATAATTCAAAAAATGGCGCAAGAAACTGCTAAATTATCAACTCATCGTCATCCAAAATCAATTTAACCTCACCATGCACCCAAAATAAGAAAATAATAAAGTTTAAACTTATCTTCTTTAATCTCATGATTATTCCACTAACTCTATAAATACTTAAGTATTCTTGCTACGTAGAAAATCTCAATTACGAAAGCAGAAGTAGAGTTTGAGCAACATCAAAGGTATATTATAGAGCTATAAAGTAGATTATGATTAAACTGTTATAATTTTCTTTTTGATTTGAATGTTTGCTTACTATACTTTTAGGATCATGACAAGTTCTCGAGGAAATAATGGATCACGCTTAAGACGATGATGTCGAAGCGGATGGTGAAAGCGATCATGAAGGATCAGTAAGTTAATTCAAGTACTTTTTAAACAAGTCAATACGATGAAAACAAAATTTTGATTCTTAAGAACATGTATTTTAGTATGTTTTGAAGGATAGGAATTGTCAAATTCTGCTTGAACTCATTATTGGGGAGTTAAAAGCAAATGGTTATTCTAGTAGAATGCCTAATGTTTCTGGTAAAAAAAGAGTTGAAAACAAATTGTTTGAGTTGACTGGAGACAAGAACGTCTTTTGGGATCCTGAGATAAAGAACAAGATGGCTTATGATGAGATACCATTTGAGCAAGAAGTGAACGTGGCTATTGGTTTCAATATTGCTTTTTATTTAGTGGGATTATGTTTCCTTAAGTTGAGGACGTGTGGCTTCTTATCCACGTTTCATGTTTCACGTAGTACTAGTTAGTTGATTCTTTTGTTTTGTATTTAAGCATGAGTTGAGAGTTAAATGAGAAGAGGAAAAGAANTTTTTCTAAAAAAAAAAAAAAAAAAAAGAAAAAGAAAAAGAAAAGAGAGTTATTGATATTAGATATGGGAATCAACGGAGAGCTCATCGAAGATATAAAGACCAGACTTCTCCGACAGATGCACGATGAGTTCCACAAGATGAAGGTTTGTATGAATGAAAGTTTTCAGAATCTTGAGGCTACCATGAATCATATGGTGGAGATAGTAAGAGAGATGAAAGCTGGTGATGGAAGAGTCAATGATGGTACTGCATCTCAACCAGCTACTCAGATCATGAAGGTTGCTACGAATCTTCAGGTTCCGGAAGAACCCATGGAGCTATACATCAAGATCGATGGAGCTACACCAATCTTCGATGTCTATGACGACGAAGAGCCAAAATATGATATGTATGATGATGTGGTTACGATCTCCCATGGTGATGGAAACGTGGTGGTTCTAGGCTGTGAGTATTTTCAAAAAAATATTCAAGTCACTGATTCAAAGACCACAACAGACAACTGTTCATTTAGTCTTGTTATGGATAACTCAAGCTTTGCTCCTTCACCAAGAAACAACGAGTTAGCCAAAGAATTCACTGATCTGTCCCATGTTGAAGCCCTAATCACACAGTTCTGGATCAGAAGTGTTGCACACAAAACATTTGGGCTTTCCATTTCTGTTCCGACGCATTCAATCCACAGCCATGAACTACTGACCGCAACACCAAAGAAGCTCAACGAAAATAATCCAGTCCCTGGTAAACCACCACCATTACGTGATAAAAAAAAAAAGAAGGGTTCACAGCCTCGTGTATTCAGCAGGCATTGAAGGTTCACACAAGCTTTCCATGTCTATGTCCAACCTTGAGGACAAGGTTGTTTGGAGGATGGGAGTATTGATGAGATACCATTTGAGCAAGAAGTGAACGTGGCTATTGGTTTCAATATTGCTTTTTATTTAGTGGGATTATGTTTCCTTAAGTTGAGGACGTGTGGCTTCTTATCCACGTTTCATGTTTCACGTAGTACTAGTTAGTTGATTCTTTTGTTTTGTATTTAAGCATGAGTTGAGAGTTAAATGAGAAGAGGAAAAGAANTGATGAGATACCATTTGAGCAAGAAGTGAACGTGGCTATTGGTTTCAATATTGCTTTTTATTTAGTGGGATTATGTTTCCTTAAGTTGAGGACGTGTGGCTTCTTATCCACGTTTCATGTTTCACGTAGTACTAGTTAGTTGATTCTTTTGTTTTGTATTTAAGCATGAGTTGAGAGTTAAATGAGAAGAGGAAAAGAAAATTGTGGTAACTTGTTCCTTAAGTCTTTGGGACCTAGCAGCTTACCTGCGTAAACTTTGGCAAACAAATAATCAGTTGATGAACCGTACTGGTGTTGCGGTTGATCCGTCTAGTGGACAGATAGTGATGCCTTCGTCTTGGTGGACATATCGGATTGTGGTGATTACTTTTTGCTTTATCATATAAAGAAATATTTATATCAAAAACAAAATTTATACTAATGTTTTGTTTAATATACAGGAGTATGGAAAATCTGGAAAGTTCGTTAGTGTTTTGAAAAAGAAGCCGTTGCCATTCAAAGATTTATTGGATCAAATATATGGTGAACATGATGTTGAGCAAAATGAACGTTATTCTCCTTTTACATATTCGGCACACCTGAAAGAGACACAATCCCAAACACAAGAACGCAATCGAGAAGGTACACAACCAGTTTTAGATGTGAGCAACTTGTTTGCATCTAATGATGAAGTACCCAAACAAGCAAAACGGAGAACATGTAGCAGCCGTCCTCCAAGAAGAAAAGCTAACTTTGAAGCGCAAGTCGAGAGTGGATTTCGACGTGTGATAGATAGCCGTAAAGATTTGTTAGAAGAATTACGCTCACGCAAAATTCAAAAACTATCATATGGTGATGCAACAGCTATCATGTAAAAGTTGCCGATTGAACAACTTGGAACATTCTGGTGGGCAGCAAACAAGTTACTGAAGAATGATGGTACATTCGTGAAGCTTTTATCAAGTTTGAAAGTGAAGAAATCAAGATTAAATATCTGGAGACGTTGACTGGAGTAGACAGATTTGGAAATCAATGCAACAACGTGGATTTGGCACTCACAAGTAACACCAGGGGCGGATCCATGTTGACGAGTACGGGGTCACGTGACCCCGACTAGTTTTATAACATTTGCCTTAGTAGTGTAACAGTTTGGTCAAATAGCTTGGTGGTTTCAGAGTGTCCACAGTCTCTTACATGTGTGAAGGGTTCAATACCTCACAACTGAAGCTTTTAAATGTAACATTTTTTTGGTGCCATATGCATATTATTTTCTGCGCGTCTCTTACAAGAACATCATTTCCACGTAATCGATTTCTTTGTGCATTTATTTTGTTTGCAGAATTGTCATTTTGTTTTTTTTTTCTTTGAAACTAGTTCATACTTTTATTAATTTTTATACTAGAATCTGTAGAATTTTTTTCTAAAATAACGAAGTAATTTCTCGTGAACAAAAAATGACAAACAAAAGATATAATATAGTACTTAAAATTAATATGTAGTTATTCTTTAGCTAATATACAATATTATATATAAAACAAATATTTAAATTATGAAATATGTATATGATATTGTGCCCCCAACTAAATGAATTTCTAGATCCGCCACTGAGTAACACTATGGAAAATAGTCAAGAAATAGGTTTTGGTTACTCCCAAAATTTTGATGACAGTCCAACAAGATTTACAGCTAGAGGGACAAATTTTACGACTTTGCTTGGCATGGACCCTTCTAAATTAGGGGAACCATGATTAGGCAGAAATTAAAGTATTAGATTTCTATATTGGTTTTTAGCTTTTTTGATCTTTTGGTGTTCAAGTTTATTTTGGTGGCATTCTTCCTCGTCTTATATACTTGCTTTTATATCTTTAAAGACTTATTATCAATTTGTGGTGTCAGATTAAAACCTTATAAATCTAAGTTTTATTTTTATACTTGCTTTATGGGATGATGTCATCTGGGTGAGAGTACGTGAGAAGCTATGATTGTTATTTGAATGTCTTGGATTTTATGTTGACACTTTTTACAAAACATGATCAAAACTTTACTGAATGAAATGAACGAAAAAAAAGTTTAGCAAAATTTCATTTACTGAACTGAATTGAAAAAAAAATGTCATTACTGAATTTCATGTAAAAACTAATGTTTATATTTAGTGTTTTCTCACTTTCACATAATAATTTTAGAACGAATTTTTATAAAATAATAAAGTGATATATTTATCTAATGTTAAATTTGTCTTTATTTACATTTTGGTTGTCTTTACGTGTTTGGAAGTTATTTTACATCTAAGATTGGGTAAAAAATCCAAACTCGGAAAACAAAACCAAATCTAATATGAAAAGAGCCATACTAAATATAAACTGAAAATTGGTTAAATATCCAAACATATTCAAATTTTTGGTACGATCAGAACCGAAACCAATCTAAACTGAAATATTATGGATATATAAATATATCTGAACCAGATTATACTTGAATATGTTAGCTATTTTAAATTTAATACCTAAATATATCCAAAATGTATAAGTATTTTGAATTTGTCAAAAATAGTTTAATATATATATATAGAAAAATAGTCAAAAGTAAATATCTAAAATAGCTAAAAATAATGAAAGCACCAAAATACTAAAATATTTACTTGATTTTCCATCTAAATACTCTAGCCAAACTAATTGTATGTTAAATTTTTGTATTTTAGAATACATTATTCAAATTTATATGTTATATATTATTTTTATCTTTAGATTTTGAGAATTTTAAAGTATATATGAATTTAAAAAATTAAAAGTATTTAAACGAGTTATCCAAACCCGAACCGAATGCAAAGATCCGGAACGAAACCGAACCGAAATTTCTAAATATCCGAATGAGGCTAAATATTTTTGCCTCGAAAATTTAAAACCCGAATAGAATTGAACCGAACACCACTGGATACTCGAACAACCATCCTTAATACATCCAGTAAAAAAAACTAAAATATTTATAAAATATTAGGATTATTAGTTCTATGATTGAGCGCAATAATATAAAAGAAGCTAAAATTGGATAAAAATAATATAAATACACCAGAGTAATTAATGTAAGTACTTTATGGACAAACTAAAATACCTATATTATTTTTTATCTTTTATTTTATTCTATATTGTGTTTGTATTGAATTTTTGTTGTTTACATATAAGAATTTGTATGTTGTTTAAGATACTTAACTGACATATTTATTTTTAGTATTGAGTCAAATTAATTTGATCTGCTTTGTTTACTTGATATGTTTAGTTTACTTAATCTGTATTTGTTTTATTTAATCTATATTTTTCTATCTGCGTCACTATTTCAAAACCTTAGTGTTCAGAGAGGAAAGTAGAATACCATTGCTGATGCTCTATTTTTACCCTATAAATAATGAGTTCAGTACTAAGAAAATTGGTTTTTTGGGCATCGAACTCATACAAGAAAAATCTAACAAACTTTTCGAAGAGGCCCAAACTTTTTAGAAGTTAGGACTGAAACTAATTCTAACAGTCTGAGATAAACCTCAGCCTTTTGTGCCCCAATTTATTTATTAATCAAGATCTATCCCATCTGGAGGCTTTTCTTGGGGTGGCTAAAGTTGCCAACAACAAAATAAACTATTTGTCGGGGTTATTTTCACACAAATAGTTATTTAATATCACTTAGAAAATGTAACTAAAAAAAACTAATGACATGTAAGAAAATGTTAAACTTACGTTTTTCTTTGTTAAATTTAAGTTGCTTTCTTAACGAAAACAACGGAAGCGAAAATCCTCTTGTTCCAGTGTTTTACTAAGAGTTTATTAATGGTTATACATCAAGAAATTTGAGTTTCGAATCCTAAAGAATATGGAATTATGTATATTAATAGAGAAAAAACTTACAAAAAATTTATATCATACCATAAGGAGTACCGTCAAATATGAGTCTCATAAAACAGTTTAGATGATGCAGTCAAACATAAATTCTCATAAGGTAGATAAAACTATTGACTATATAATTTTCTGTAATATTTCCCATAGTCTATAATAACATTATCCAACGTTAAAAAAAGATCTACTCCTTGATATTCTTATGCAATCATGAACCAGTTTATCAATGAAAGACAATCTGATCATGGACCAGCCAACTGATGAAGATGCCTTAGCCATTCCAAAAGGTTCCATGACTCGTTCCATGTCCAAAAAACTCAAAGAAGCTATTGGTGGTTTTCTTAATGACAGTAAAGTAAGAAGAACGTCTTGGCGAGGCTTGATCAACCAAGACACACTCATCACCATTTAAGCTACTTCATCTTCAAGCTGAACATATCATCTAGATAAGTAACTTATGTGTGTTTTTTTTCCTATCTTTGGTTTTGTCCTAATGGATTATCCAGAAATATATTTTTAACGAAGTCACAAGTTGCTTACCATATCCCTTAGATGATTGATCCAGTCCAACCACATTTTTTATCTTATGTTATTTTTATTCCTAAGTTTTTAAGTCAAATATTTTCTTTTAAGTTGGTCTTTGTTATTTGAGAGGAGCCTTTGTTTTTACATTTTTCGTGTATTTGTGAGAAGCTGTGTATGTACAACATTTTCTCCTATATATTGTGGTCGAAATTCCTTAATAAATTCATTCAATATTTTCATCAAAAACTTGTTTTCTTCTTCTTATAATTTATGTCGAATTTGTTAAGTTCTGGTGTGTAATATCTAGAGTTTAATGATGTTTATTTGGTGTCATATCCAAATAGATTACGTGTATCAATAGATCAACCATCATTCACGTCACTATTCAATCCACAAACCTTGATAAATTTGACTCTTTGATTTGTTTATGCAAGGACAACTTTTCTCATGCTCTTATATCTCATTCTTTAATTCACTACAAGAAAATTAAGCCTTTACTAGGAAAATATTTCCTCGTAAAAATACTACGAGTTTACTTCGAGTTTACCAGGAAACCACTTTTCCTCGTAAAGTTCTCGTAAACTTACGAGAAAACAGTTTCCTCGTAAACTCGAAGTATACTTATGAGGCCCTTACGAGGAAAAAGTTATTTTCCTCGTAAACTCATAGTAATGCTTTTCCTCGTAAAGTCCTAGTAATTGTTTACTACGAAATTAGGAGGAAAATATTTTTTACTACGAAATTAAGAGGAAATGGACAGAAAATATCGAATTTAAATCAAAAATGTGTTTTGTACCTACTTTTCCTAGCAATTTCCTAGTAAATTCTCAGATTCGAAAATTTCTATAAATACCACCATATGTGATTCATTTGAAACACACCAAAAAAATCAGCTATAAGCTTGATCAAACAAAAAAAAAATGTCCGGTCCGGGAAGTATTTTCGAGTTGCGGAAGTGGATGTATTCACACAGAGATAATAACGGGAGGGTGACGAAAAAATTTCTCAAAGGGTTGGAGACGTTTATGCATCAAGCAGATTCTACACCACTCACACAGGAAAGTGGTAAGATGTTCTGTCCTTGTTGGAAATGTTGCAATACCAAATTAGGCCCTCGTGAAAATGTTTGGAAGCATTTAGTAAATAGAGGTTTCATGCCATATTATTATATTTGGTATCAACATGGAGAAGATGCTAGTTGTAGGAATGAAGGTAGCAGTAGTAATAGCAATTTTCAGATTGAACCAGTTGAGCATTTGCATAATGAAGGTAGCAGTAGTAATAGCTATCATCACCAAGAGGAACAAATGGTAGATTGTGATAGGTTTCATGATATGGTAGGTGATGCCTTTGTAACTCATGATGATGATGAAGTTGAAGAACCTAACTTAGATGCCAAAAAGTTTTATGAAATGTTAGATGCTGCGAATGAGCCAATTTACAGTGGTTGTAGAGAAGGTCTGTCTAAATTGTCGTTGGCTGCTAGAATGATGAGTATTAAAACCGATCACAATCTACCTGAAAANTACTGGGGAGATGATGAGAAGTTAGAAGAATGTCGATTTTGTAAGAAGCCACGATTCAAACCGCAAGGTCGAGGGCGTAATAGGGTACCGTACCAAAGGATGTGGTACCTACCAATCACAGACAGATTGAAAAGATTGTACCAATCTGAGGAGACTGCTGGAGGGATGAGATGGCACGCCGAGCATACTCAGACGGATGAACAGATGACTCATCCATCAAATGCAAGAGCCTGGAAACATTTTAACAATGTACATCCACATTTCGCTAGCAATAACCGGAATGTGTATCTTGGATTATGCACTGATGGATTTAGTCCATTTGGAATGTCTGGGAGACAATACTCATTGTGGCCGGTCTTTCTTACACCGTATAACTTGCCACCGGATATGTGCATGCGACGAGAGTTTCTATTCATGAGCATATTAATACCTGGTCCAAAACATCCAAAAAGATCTCTCGACGTTTTTCTACAACCACTGATAAAAGAGTTGCAAGATTTGTGGTCAACAGGGGTGAGGACATATAATTGTTCAACGAAAACAAACTTTACGATGCGAGCGATGCTTTTGTGGACCATAAGTGACTTTCCTGCATATGGTATGTTGTCTGGGTGGACTACACATGGGAGATTAGCTTGTCCGTATTGTAATGGAATGACAGATGCGTTTCAGTTGAAGCATGGTAGGAAGACTACTTGGGTTCGATTGTCACCGTCAATTTCTTCCCATTCACCACCCATACCGAAGAAACAAGAAATTGTTCATGCACAAAAGGGTTGTTAGAGACACTCCTCCTCCATATTTAACTGGAGAACAAATCGAAGCGAAAATCGATTACTACTGTTCTCTGGAAACAGCTCCTCGTGGTGGGAATTGGCATGTTCGCAGTAATATACCTGATTCTTACGGTGTTCAGCACAATTAGCACAAAAAGAGTATATTTTGGGGATTGCCATATTGGAAAGATCTTCTTTTTCGCCACAACCTCGATGTGATGCATATAAAGAAGATATTTTTTGAGAACATCATGAACACTATATTGAATGTCCCAGGGAAGACGAAAGACAACGTACAATCAAGTTTGGACTTATCCGATATCTGCTCAAGGAGTGAGCTACATATAAAAAGCAATGGGCAAGTTCCAGTTCCAATATTCAGACTGTCATCAGAAAAAAAGTCTGCGTTGTTCAACTGGGTGGTTTCAGAAGTGAAGTTCCCTGATGGGTATGTTTCAAATCTCTCAAGATGTGTTGAGAAAGGGCAAAAGTTCTTCGGGATGAAGAGCCATGATTGTCATGTCTTTATGCAGCGACTACTTCCCTTTGCGTTTGCGGAGCTACTGCCGGAAAAAGTACATGAAGCACTTTCAAGTAATTAATTAATTAATATAATACGAAGACATGATTAATTTATATATATATATATATATATACATACTAATGTGGATAATTTTTGTTTTCGTGTATATATAAGGAATTGGAGCATTTTTTAGGGATCTGAGCACCCGCACTCTTAAAGTGGAAGTTTTCTAGCAACTTCATGAAAACATCCCCGTCTTAATCTGCAACTTGGAGAAAATATTCCCGCCAACTTTTTTCGACGTCATGGAACACCTAGTTGTCCACCTCCCGTATGAGGCATTACTTCGTGGACCCGTGCATTATGGATGGATGTATCAGTATGAAAGGGCCATGAAAACTTTGAAAGGAAAAGCCAAAAACCTAGCAAGAGNCCGTGCATTATGGATGGATGTATCAGTATGAAAGGGCCATGAAAACTTTGAAAGGAAAAGCCAAAAACCTAGCAAGAGTTGAAGGTTCTATTGTTGCGGGAAGTTTGACGGAAGAAACATCACATTTCACTTCGTACTACTTTGCACCGAAAGTACGTACAAGGAAACGAGCTCCAAGAAGATATGATGATGGTGGTGTAGTGCCGACATATATGGAAGACGATGTTCCAGACATCTTTTGTCAAATTGGGCGATTGGGTGGGAAATTGAAAGAGGTTTGGTGGTCGAGTGATGAATACGTCCATAGTGCACACCTTTATATTCTTCTTAATTGCGAGCATCCATTGATTGCTTATTTTGAAAGGTAAATATATAAACATACACACTTATATATATATATATATATATATTTTTTTTTTCAATATTAAATATATAACATAACATATATGATTTTACAGTCAATTTGAGACTCAAGTCGAGGAAGCAATACCTGGTATATCGACAACTGAGTTAGAGAAAAGGAAAGATCAACACTTTATCAAGTGGTTGAGGAAACATATATTTATTTATTACTTAAATTGTATGCATAAATTACCACAAATTAAGTAAGTCTAATGTATTTTATTTTTTGTTGCATGTTGATAATGACGATCCTAAGTATCCCGCATGGTTTCGCGAATTACTTCAAGGTCTAGTTGCAAAGGTCACTACATCGGCGATGTATTTCACCCGAGGCTATACTTTCCATACCTACGACTATGGTAGCCACCGGGTGACAAGTAATTATGGAATATGTGTGAAAGGCGAAACAGATTTCTACGGGATCTTGCAGGAGATTTATAAAGTTCAATTCCCGGGAATGGGTTTGAAATGCGTTATCTTCAAGTGTGAGTGGTACAACCCCGTCGTAAACAGAGGTGTTCGGATTAACAAGAACGGTGTAGTTGATGTCAATGGTGGACGAAGGTACACCAAATTCTTTTTTTTTAATATCAAGGTTTTCAATATTACTTAATTTTTACGTATTGATCTTTATTTTCGTAGGTACAACAAGTTCGAGCCTTTCATATTAGCTTCCCAAGCAGATCAAGTTTGCTTCATTCCATACCCTCGGATTACTACCTCAGGAATAAACTGGTTAGCTGTTATCAAAGTTACACCTCGAGGAAGAATAATCGCTGGAGAAGAACCACCATTACAAGAAGAAAACACCAATGAGATCGAGGAAGCTGAAGCAGAAATTGATGACATCCTACTCATTGATCCGCATAATCGTCAATACGAAGATGTTCCTGGTCACTCAATGGACGAAGGTGTAGACGACAAGTTTTTAGAAAATGATGATGTTTCAACAGATTACGACAATGTATCCGAATGAATTATGTATGTGTTATAAGTTTGTTTAATCATAAAATCAATTTGGATTATATATGTTTTAATTTTGTTTAATCACAAAATCAATTTGCATTTGGGGTTTGGGGTTTATGTGTAGAAGAGGTTAGGATTTGGTTGTAGAAGAGGTTATAAGTTAAGGAAATTGTGGTTTGGTGTTTGGGGTTTCGAGTTTAGGGATTTATAAAACATTTCCTCGTAAAGCCCTAGTAATAGAAAACACGGGCATAGCTATTTCCTCGTAATGTTCTAGTAAGGCTTTACTAGGGCTTTACGAGGAAAAAAACGCGGGCATAGCTATTTCCTCGTAAAGGGTTTTCCTCGTAAAACCCTGGTAAAGTCATTACGAGGACCTTACGAGAAAATAAAAACACGGGCATAGCTATTTCCTCGTAAGGTCCTAGTAACGTTACTAGGGCTTTACGAGGAAACAAAATTCCTTATATATACTCGAGCAATCCGGATTCTCATTTGCTAGTAACCTTCTCTCTAAATCCTCTAAAGGTTCTCTCTAATCCGTAGTTAGGTGATTAGATTAGGGAATTTAGATTAGATGGTTAGTTTAGGGAATTTAGATTAGGTGGTTAGTTTAGGTAATTTAGATTAAGTGGTTAGTTTAGGTAATTTAGATTAGGTTGGTTTACTTTTAGTTACTGTTTTTTTAAATTATACGTGAATTAATGTTTTGATTTTTTTTTTTTTAAATATAGATGCCTAGACAGCGCAAGCTTGCTAAGGCTGCTGCTAAGAGGGCATCGACTCTCGAGGGGATAAGCTACGGAGATATGTTTGGGCGTCAGGATGCTCCGGGTTCATCCTCGTCAGCTCCCGGTGGTTCATTTTCGGGAGTTCCCGAGACTCAGGGAGGTTCTACGGCATCCCGGTCTCAGCAGCCACCTCCTCCTCCTCCTCCACCGGTCGGGGTTCATCCCGATTTGCAGGTGCCGCCGAACGCACCCTTTGCGGTGTACACGGTGGAGGATATTTTGGCCCTTCCAGGCAGAGAAGGGCTGGCAGAGTTAGATCCTTACCGACAGGACGGCCAAAACATTTTATGGTATGTTTTAATTTTTAACTTTTTTTAATTTATTTCTTAATTAACAAAATATTTAGAAATTAATCTAATTAATGATTTATTTTGTGTCTTTCCAGGTTTGTTGTGACAATAGTGTCGGATCTAGCGTCACAGACTGTATCAAGGGATACTTTTCCGATCCAACTCCAAACTGGAAGATGACGGCGAGCCACACAAAAAAGACGTGGTTCAAATCGTTCGCTGTAAGTTTAGTTCGTTAATTTATTTTTAATTATTTTAAATTATTAATATAATTGAACTAATCCGTCTTTTATTTTTTCTGGTTACAACAAATGTATCGTTGGTCTATTGGGATTCACCAGCGAGTGAAGAAGGAGTTTGAGGCCAAGGCAAGAGCACGATTGCTCGACATGGTCTACAACTGGAAGGGCGACTATGAGTTATAGATTTATAAATTGTAAAATATATATAGTTTTAAAAATATTATATATTGACTTTAATTCTATTTTTTTTTAAATCAGGTGGATGGTTACGAGGGCGGGAAACCCGATTGCCTCACAACCACGGTGTGGGATGACCTCATCAACTATTGGGGGTTGCCGGACTCGGTCAGAACCTCCAACACAAACTCCGGGAACCGCATGACCAAGGACGAGCATGGCAACACGAAGGTGCTTCACACCACGGGTCGAAAACCTCACAGAGGAGTTCGTCTAGACATGGTAAGATGATTTTTAATATCAATTTAATTTTTATTTTATTTGAATATATTCCAAATTAATATTTAATTTTATAAATTAATTTTAGGCTAAGGAGACAGGAGTTCTTCCATCTCTGAAAGACCTTTACGAGAGGACCCACCGGAACAAGGATGGGCAGTTTGTAGATCCTGCTTCCGAGCGGATCTACAACGAGCTTGTTGTCCGAGTTGACGAACGCCAGACCTAGCTGACTCAGCAGACTGGGTCCCCAGTCATATTATCCACTGTTGATGTGGATAAGATTTACGAGGAGGTAAATAATTTGTTTTACTATTAATTTTTAATATTTTTAATATTTTTTTTAATGTTATTAATATTTTTATTTTCAGGTCGCTCCTAGGAAAAAGGGGCGTATCATCGGGATTGGCTCGGTTAACGATGTCCCTGCAGTGACATCGTCTTATCATTAGGAGCAGCACAATATCAATGTTCAGCTGTCACTTCTCTCATCGATATCCTCGACATTATGGCGGTTGGAAACCCGCAAGTGCAGGAGATGTTGCGTCAGAGACGGGAATGTGCAGGGATTCCAAGTACCCAACATCCTCCGCTATCACAGTCACAGCCGGCAACCAACTATGGAGAAGATTTGCCGAGCCAGGACGACGACCGGTTCGTTCAGCAATTTCACGACCAGCATCCGTAGTTTCTTTTATTTTTATTTTTATTTTTATATTATGAATTTAAAAACTTTTTCTATATTATTTAGTTATTTATAAAATATTTTGTTTTTTATTTTTTTATTTATAATTTGATTTTCTTTTTAAAAAAAAAAAAATAAATTATTTGTAATTATTTTTTTAATAGGAAAAAAACATTTCCAAGCAAAATCCTCGTAAAGTATTCCAAGTAATGTCCTCGTAAACGGTTCTAGTAATTTCCTCGTAATATATTACTTCGACCTTACGAGGAAATACTTACTACGAGCTTACGAGGAAAGCTTACGAGGACCTTACGAGGAAAATATTTCCACGCCTTTACGAGGAAAGTTTTCCTCGTAAATTCGCTAGTACCTTACGAGGAAAATGGCTTTACGATAAACGTGTTTTGAGGAAACGCGTTTCCTCATAATTTCCTAGTAAAAGGCCATTTACTAGGAAATAACGAGGAAAACCCGTCCTAGTAATGGACGAGTTTTCTTGTAGTGATTTTTCTAGGACATATTTCTTCTTTTAATTTTATATGTCAAACGAAAAATCATAAAATTAAAATGGAAGCGTGAATATTTTTTATTTGATTTATAGAATTTGATAAAAATATTTCAAAAGCCAATAACTTTTTTTCATATTTTTGCAAAATCATCAAAATATGATTAAAACGATTTTAAATATATTTTTCTGAATTTGAATTGTATAGAACTTAAATATTTGCCGAAGGGTTCACTAATCCATAGGGGTTAGGGTTTCGTTTTGAACACCGGAAATGATTTAATTTGAAAGTTTAAATTTTGATAAAAACAAATTATGAAATAAGGATATAGAAGATCAACTAAACCCATAGAAAATTTAATTAGGTTAAAAAAATAGGCGCATGAGAGAAGTTGACTCAGCAAGATCTACTCCATACATAGGAGCATCATAGGAGCGTGTCATACTCGTAATTGACGTGGCATCCGTGGTCCGCCTTTAACCGAGAAGCTTCGACGGGTTTCTCGATTATCAATTTTCACTTTTTGTTTACTGTGTAATCCGATCTGACCTTTTTAAGTTATTTTCTTTTTTTTAATTATTCTAACTTCTACTTGCACTTAATGATTTATAGCTGTCTTTTAACTTAAAAAAAATATGAAGAACGAATACGAAGGGGAAATTTCGTGAACCGGAAACTGGAGAAAAGATGGTGTGAATATATCAAAAGAAAAAAGGAAAAAATACAAAACACATGCAACAAAAGAAGACGTGAAAGCATTAAATATGAAAATCAATAAACTCGCTCGGTCTGAAGGACACACATGAAATTACGAAAATACATAATAAAAGTAACCTAAAGGCATATCTTCATTAAACACCACTGACATCTCATTTTCCACAAGACAGAACAAGCCAAAAGTTAATAAGATAAAGTTAAACTAAGAGCATGTTCATCGGCATTTTTTATTAAAGTTGCTTAGGCTAATTATGATTTTTAAAAAAGAAGAAAAATATATTTTAACATAAGACACATTGCTTAATAAGGTAAAAAAGATGCGCTGCTTAAGAACACGCGTCATATATTCAAGTCTCTCTCATCTCAACCTCTTTCTCGCGGACGAAATTACTTCGATTCCGAAACTCCGTGATTGATCTCTCATCACTACAAGAAATATGTACATTCTTAGCTCACGATAAACATTATTGTAGACTTTTCATAGCATTTTCTCATATGTTATGTCATTGGCAGCCATCATAGGTACCCCTTCTACGATAGCTTTTTTTTTTATGTTATATATTGTACAGATACGATGGCAATCAACAGAAGATGTCTTTAGTATAATTATAAGATGAGTTTTTATGTTACAAATTGATATGATTCATGTTTCGTGCCATTATAGGTCCTTCTACAATAGCTGTTTATAGTTGCTATAATTAATTTTGTTATGATTTATCGTATGTTTTGATAGTTTAGTTCATAGCTATTTATAAACGCTATTATATCAGAGAATAATTTTTTTTTCCTATTGTTGTTTCATTTCATGTGATATGCTTATTTTGTCGATTGTTTTTTTCATGATATAGACCTCATTAACAAAGAACATTCTTCTTTAGAACAACCGACATTCATAAAAGATGGTCATAATACATAAGTCATAAGTTTTAAGTACCAGAAACAAAAATAGCCGATTGAAAACATAAGAGCCGATTGAAAACATAATAGCATAGTCTAAAACTAGCTAATTCTAGACCAAAGTTCTTCATCCCCTCCATAGCTATCCTCTCATCAGTTTAGCAATTGCATATGAAAGATTCAAACCAAAAAGAAATGGACTTACATGTGCATCTTAAGATATGACCAATTTATCAACTGGCCATGCAATAGACGAACCATGTGCATCTTTCAAAGACTCGATTTCATCATAATTCCTCCAAACGTCTGCATCATCTACCATCACTGCGTCAACCCACACTCTACCTGCATTCGGACCCAATCGTACAAAGTGTACGATTTGATTTAGGTCTGTTGAATGCACACGTCTTTTGGCAACAACTTGTTTACTTCCACCAGTGTCCATTAGTTTGCACTTCTTATTCACTTCTACAGCTTCAGATCCATGATTTAGCTGTCATGTTTTTTTTTTGTTAAGAGAGTTTGCTCTTGAGCCCTGTCACAGACATTGAGAAAACTATATCTAAGTTTCCTGGCTGTCATGTTTAAGATACAAAACAATTTTAAACTCAGAAAGTAATAAGAAAAATGTTATTTAAAACTATAACAAAATGTTACCCGGCTTGATAGATACTTCTCAGTATAAGCTGTTAATGTAGGAAACTTAGAACCGATAGATGGAACTTTTACATTTAGAACCGTTTCTCTTTTGTTTTCTACTGAGGATGCAGTGTTCTGTGTAGGAGATTTTCTTGTTCCTTCTGGTGGGTTTTCGAAGACAACTTTTCGAACTGGCCACGAGATAAAAGTCATTAAGCAGTCCTTAAGGTATGGAACGTCCGATGTAGGCCTCCATAAAAATGTCTCAGATTCAAGTATGACATCGAGAAAGACTTTAACTGCTTTCGGTCCGAGGAGAATTCCATTAACCAATGCTTTTGGTTCTTGTGTCTGCCAACGTCCTTCACCAACAATGACACTATCATTGGATAAATCAAGTAGTTTGCATTTGTTAAGAGAGTTTGCTCTTGAGCCCTGTCTCAGACATTGAGAAAACTATATCATGAAAGGCCAAATCAATAATCTTATGTCCAACATTAACTACTTATAGAACACAGCAAAAAACGTTACTAGTGGTGCAATGTTTTCTGGTTGGAGGCCCTGGCCTAGTTCAACATATTAATTCTTAGGTCATGCTATGATATGACCAACAGCTTCCTTAATCGTGCACATGTTTTGCGCAGGTCTCCAGAGGTAAGCTTCTGGTTCAGTAGCAGAATCAATGAAGACTTTGATATCCTTAAGGTCTAATCGATTGTCATTCACAATATCTTATGGGCCTGAAGAGAGAATACGCCCCTCAGTAACGTTTCCATCTTCATCAGCCCAATCAATAATAAGACACCTTCTCTGTGATTTTTTTGTTCACACTATGTAACAAGGTCAGAAATAAAAAAAGTAACATTGTAAAATTTAAACAAAACAATGATCTTATATATGTGGACTTACTCTTGCAGCCGATTTTTCACCCACTTCATATTCTTCTCCGACTTGATTTTTCACTTTGGCAAGTTCAGCTTGTAACTGATTATCCGTTTCTTGTAGCTCAGTTTGCTTCTCTTGCATCTCAGACATAGTCTTGTTTTTAACTTGGAAGCAAGCTAATTTAGTCTTACTCATATTTCTGCCCATTACTCTTACACGACCAAGATTATCAGGACCTAACAGTTGGACGAGTATATCCTCATCTCTGTTTTTAGCACATGATGGAGTAGCATCATTAACAAGCTCAGCTGTCTTTTAATTCAAATAAAAAAACAAGCGAATAACATTAGCAGCTTGTGATATAGAAAATTACAGAACAAAATCATGATAAGAAACTCCCAATCTTCTCAGCTCCATTTGTGTTAATAGGAGTTCCATCTTTTCTGGTACATGACTTGACCCAAATTTTAAGCCTTGACACTCCAGATGGGTTATCAGAACTTTTTTTCTAAGAAATTTTTGTATGTGTAAATATCCTTAACTAAAGAAAGACTAATGAAACAACAGGAAGAAAGTATACTGGCCATCTCTTCAGGAATTCTAACCATTCCCTTGCGACTACATGTATGAGAAATTTGTTTGCTTCTTCTCTCTTTGTAGCTATCACTCAAGACCTATCATATGATTTTTAATATGTCATCTATTTTCAAATACATATCGTAATAAATTCGACAAGCATACCTTGAACTCTTGGCTAGTTTTAAGCTTTACAAATTTGCGCCACTCAACCGAAGGAACATTCTTAGGTTTGAGCTTCATCCTTTGTTGGTTATTCTCCGCTTCATTAATTTGTGTAACTAGGCGTGACTTAGATGACCTCCACAAGGCTCCCATATGCTTAAGCAATGCATCCCTTTGGTAGTCATCATCAATTTCAAACCTCGCCTGCAATAACATAGAATGGAAATCTGTTTTCTATTATATACTTGTGCAATAACCTAGAAACTCTCACCTGGACAGATTTCTAGAGTACAGTATTCACTTCTTCTGTAAGCTTTTTCCAACTTTCAAGGGTGACATGAACGTGTTCCCTTACCAAAGGACCTATATATGAAGACAACTTCACATAACCCTCACCATAAGGTTCTCTCAAAAAATTGAAATCAACATGAACTATGGTATTTGGATCTTTGGCTAGGTCTTTCATCTTTGTAGGTACACGCTTTCTCTTACGGGAGTTTCCAACCACAGTTTCTTGATCTCTACCTAGTTCGAGTTAACGTTCAGACTCTTTGGCATTATGCTACTCTTCTGGAAGTGCTTGTTCTTGTACAACTTAAGTCTCTTCTGATTGTTGCTCTTGTTCTGGTACACCTTTAGTCTCTATTGATTGTTGTTCTTGTACAGGTTCTTCTGGGTCTTGTACATGCTCTGCGTCTTGAACATCACCTCCAGCTTGTACATGCTCTGCATCTTGAACATCACCTCCAGCTTGTACAGTACCCATGAACTCAACTTCTTCATCTTTCTGTATTATTTTCCGCATTTTTTCCTTCCTTTTTTCCCTTTAGACATCCCATCTCAAGTTACCGGAAACAGAAATACTAAACACACATCACGCACACAAAAAACACAAACAATCGGACAAAGACCAATCACACAGAAAGGACAAGAGAACTAAAAGGATATGCTTCACACATATCACAATCAGTTCTTGCATTGTCGACATCCATGTCAAAATTTGTAGGCAATGGACTAATCTCTGCAGTACCCTCGTGAACATCTTCTTTACTATATCTTCTTGAAGGACCTCTCATGACAATATACCAGTTAGAGGTCTCATTTTCTCTAGAGTAGAAGACTTGCTTTGCTTGCGATGATAGTATGTACGGGTCACTAGAAAAGGAGGCTTGACTTTTATGCATGTTAACAAGTGTAAAACCATCTTCAATTTTCACTTCATTACCCTTTACTTCCCACTGACATCGAAACATAGGAACATAGGAGACATTATAATCCATCAGAATAATGTCCGTTACTCTGCCATTGTAGATACCAAATCAACCACTTGTGATGTATCTTTAGCACTAGATCTACAAACTGCGGTAGCCTCATAGTAAACTCCAGAATTCTGAATTTTCCTATCAACTGACTCTGTGTGAAATCTCTGCCCATTAACTATAAAGCCAGTATATGACCTTGCAGAACAATGTGGACCATAAACTAACCACTTGAGTGTTTCTTCATGTTCTTTGGAATCCAGAGGGACCTAGAAAGTAAAAAGGAAGTAAACAACTATACAACATTACCATAAAAAGGAAGTTGCAAAATTCTCATCACGAACCTGTTCTTTTAGCCAAGTTGCAAAATTCTTAGTATGCATACTCCATAATATAGATGCATCTCGCCGACACTTGTCATTTGTGTCTTGTAAAAACTGGAGGTGCTCACTGGTGAATAGAAATAAATCACTTGTCAGACATAAATATAAACTTTCATATAAAAGAACATGATAATTACTCTAAGGTTCGATGAGAGCCATGTTTTAGATAATAGCAAGATGTGCTATTTTGGTCTCCATTTTAGTGAGGGTAATTGAGGTTCCGGTGGATATTGGACGCCCCTCTAAGATAGAGCTGTTCTCATACTCCATGTTTCTATCAACTTTTTCTTCTACATTTGTTGTCTTTTTCAGAAAATCACTGCAAAATTACATACATTCCTCAGCTAGATAAGACTCAGCCATGCACCCTTCTTGTCTGGTAGTATTCCTGACGAAGTCTTTAAGTACTTTCATGTACCTGAAAAAATTGAGTAAATATTGATTAGCTAAAGAATACTATCATTTCAAACAAGCATGTATATAGTACCTCTCAAATGGGTACATCCATCTGAAATGGACTGGTCCACCAAGTCTCGCTTTCCTTCCTACATGTACAGTCAAATGGACCATGATATCAAAGAAACTTGGAGGGAAAATCTTTCGAACAAGAAAAGAGTCTCTACAATCTCTGCTTTCATAACCAGAAGCTTCTCCCTATCGATCACTCTCTGACACAACAAATTGAAGAATGCGCATAGCCTTGTAATTGCTAGCCTAGGTCCTTTAGGTAACAACCCTTTAAGAGCGATAGGCAGAAGTTGTTGCATTAAGACATGATAGTCATGTAACTTCAGCCATGTGACTTTACAGTCATCTAGTGAAACACATCTAGCTATGTTTGAACAATAACCATCTGCCCCTTTGAATGCAAAATACCATCTTCTTTGTCTTGGACAAAGACCACGGTGCAAGAGAAAGATATGTTCTCTTTCTTTGTAACTTAGAGTGCAAATCCTGCCTAATACCAAGATCCTCCAGATATTTACGAGCAGGAAGACCATCCTTTGATTTCTCACAGTGCAACAATGTCGAGAGAATACTAGCAGCCACATTCCTCTCAACATGCATTACATCTAAGTTGTGCCTCACCGGGAGTTCCTAATCATAAATAAAACCAAAATTAATCAAAATACAGTCAATTATAGAAAGATATAAGCACAAGACAGTAGCATCATACCGCCCAGTAAGGTAGCTTGAAAAAAATTGATCTCTTCTTCCATCTAGATGACTCATCCTCATCTACTTTGGCTTCTTCATCTTCCTCATCCTCTTCCTATGATTCACTGGATAAACCCTCACTATCAGATCCTATATCGGTACTGATCACCCTTTTTCTCTTACTTCTAGGACGTTTACCATTTCCAAACTCATTCTTGAAATGTCTCAGGTTTTGAGAAATCTCACACCCGGTTAAAATTCTTCCCCTTCTCCCTTGTTCAGGTTTTCCATCGAACCATCTCTTCTTTCCCCAAAATCTATGAGCTGGTGACAGACCCTTTTTGTGGCACATGTACACATGTTTTCTGCTGAACTTTAGCCACATACTATCAGTATTCTTCCCACATAAAGGACACCCCATTCTTCCCTTTACTTTGCAGCCTGCTAGATTCCCATAAGCTGGGAAATCACTCATCGTGCAGAGCAGCATCGCCCTCAGAGTAAATGTTGATCGAGTCAAAGCGTCGTAGACTAACTCTCCAATGGTCCAGAGATGGTTTAGATCATCAACGAGAGGTTCTAAGTACACATCTATACTATTACCAGGCTGTTGTGGACCGAGAATCAACAGTGAAATCATGATGTTCTCCATCTTCACACATAAATCAGGTGGCAAGTTGTAGTTGAGTAACAGAACTGGCCAGCAACTATACATCGTGTTCTTCATATTGAATGGATTGAATCCGTATGTTGAAAGTCCAAGCCTCATGTTCCTCTCTTCTGTGGAAAATGTAGGGTATTTGGCATTCATCTGATCCCATGTGACTGAATCAACAGGGTGTCGAAGCTTCCCATCAGTGTTTTTGTTCCTGAAGTGCCACCTTAGATCCTTAGCCATTTCCTCAGTCCGGTACATTCTCTTCAATCTCGCGATTATTGGAAAATACCGTAACATTTTCTGTGGGGCTCCTTTCTTCTTTTCACCAGTGTGGACATTGGTCTTCCATCTTGAAGCCTTACATTTAGGACAGTGCTCAAGCTTCTTAAACCTCTTTTTGAACAGGTTCCAGTCGTTGACACATGCGTGAATCTTCTCGTACCCCGTTCAAATGTCTTTAAAAATGTTTTTACCTCATATAGTGATGTGTGTAGGACATTTTCCTCTGGTAGCATCTCCGGAAACGTCTCTAGAAGATCATTGAAGCTCTTGTCAGACCACTCATTTTGAGTCTTCAAACTAAACAATGATACAATGGCCGTTAACTTGCTATGGCTTGCACAACTCGGATACAAAGGTGTCTCAGCATCAGATAACTTTGCCAAACACTCATCTTCTTTCTTGTCGTCTCCCTCTGCCATTTCAGTCAAATCCCCCGTACAAGCTAACACTTCATCAAAATACTCAGCAGCTCTGTATAACCCCAAGATCTCATCATTCCATGGATTCATGCTGCCATCATTTGCAACCCCTGAGTTCAAGTCTCCATGTATATACCAATAAGGTCGCATCTTATAAGCCCCCTCCATTCCCCTAGTAACGAGATGGTCAACTACCACACTTGCTAAGTAACGATCTATGTTACGGCAGTCGATGCAAGGATAGACAATCATATCATTCCCTCCCCAAGCTACAGCCACATCCTCTACAAACTTTGAACCCCCACTCTCATAAGCAGGATCAACCCTACGGTCAAGAATCAAAAGGAAAAGCAAATAAAAAAGTTAACTCAACAACTACTCAAAACGAAGATATATGATTGGATTCATTACCTGCTAAGATGCACCCATGCTTTGTCCACCATTTTATGTTTTAGCCTGAACAGAAACCTATTGTAACATAAAGAACCAATTCATTGTAAAACCAATCAAAATGAAACAAGATATCACAAGGCTCTTAATAAGAAACGATACAGCTAAGAAACAGAAAGCAAACAAGAAATAAATAGAAAGATACAAGAACGAGTATTAACAGATATCATCGATTTGAGCTCGAAACCGAGTCAGACCTCACAACTGAAGCAAGTATACCTTAAGTGATAGAAAAGTTGATGAATTTGCGGTTGGAATAAGGTAATTAGGGTTTTGAAGTTGTTGAACCGAAAAAGATTTTTTTCTAGGGTTCTAAGAGAAAATAGAGGAAATGAGAGAGATGAGAGAGGTAAAATGAGATACGACAGGGAAACGAGCGATGAGAGAGGAAAATGTTCTGATTTTCGTTAAGTGTCACGCAGAAAATCACATTTTAGCTTCCCGCTTACTAAAACTTTTCCATAGCGTTAATACAGTGATGTATAGAGTATCGAATTTTTTAACGCATAAACGATAGCAGTTCGGTAAAAAGAGTTATCGTAATATGCTATCAATGTGAACTTTTTTGTAGTGCGTCAACGGATGAATCTCTCCTCGGTGGCTCTAGTCGGCTTGTTCGTCCTGTTTCAGATCCTCCCACGTCAAGAAAACAAGGTTAATTATGACGAACATTCAGACGAACAAAAATACGGTTGGAATATTCTGAAAAAATTTCGACGAAATACCAAGAAAACTCAAAAATAGAGGGTCGTCGGTATTTCGTCGGAAATTTCCGACGAAATACCAACAAAATTACAGTTTTTAAAATTTTTTGAGAAAATTCCGACAAATTATTGAGCAACTATGCGCTCGTTGAAATTTCGTTAGAAATTTCTGAAGAAATTCCAACAAAAATACTTATATATTTTGTAATTGTTTTAATTTTCGTCGAAATTTTGTCAGAAATTTCTGACGAAATTCCAGCGAAATAGAAGAGAATTTCAAAATTTTAAATATATACCCCAAAATTTAAATATGTAAGTAGTTGAAATATTATAAGTTTAAAAATAGCAACCATAGTGATATGTATATCACTTGGGTATATATGATTTAGGTGTATAGTTTAGGGTTTGGAGGATAGTGTGTTTGGGTTTAGATTTAAGATTCAAGATTAGATTTTCAGATAAATTTAAAATTTATAATTAAATAATAAAAAAGTATTAGCGTCGGATAAGATTTCATATAAGAAGATTTAAGATTTAGGTGTTTATGTATATCATTTGGGGTATATATGATTTAAGTGTATAGTTTAGGGTTTGGAGGATAGTGTGTTTGGGTTTAAATTTAAGCTTCAAGATTGGATTTTCAGATAAATTGAAAAGTTAAAATTAAATAATAATAAAATATTAGCGACGGATAAGATTTCATATAAGAAGATTTAAGATTCAAGTGTTTATGTATATCACTTAGAGTATATATTAGCGTAGGAATTTTGTCAGAAATTTTTGACGAAATTCCAACAAAAACACTTAAATATTTTAATTTTTGATTTTTTTTTCTATTCCGTCGGAGATTTCTGACGGACTGTAAATTTTTGTAGGAAATTTGTCAGAAATTTCTGACGATATTCTGACAAATTTTGATTTTATAAATGAAATATTTAAAATTAAAGTTAAATTGGATATCTGTAAGATCACTATGACATATATTAAGAGATCGATATGATGTGGGTTAAAAATACATGAATTATAAGACTATACATTCTTGTGATGGATACATCAACGGATGCATAACCTTTCTCATTAATACATATATACTTAAGCAGATACTTTTAAGTGAGCCATCTTCCAATGTTGAATTTGTGTGTTTTCAAGTATTTTCAAACATTTTGAAGATTAAAAAGCTCTAAAAATCATCTACTTATTATCAATGGTTATTATCACTCTATTTTCCTATGTTTGGAAACCCTAATACATAATTCATCGGTAAGTCATCATATATTTCCGACGAAATTCTAACGAACATATTTCCGCCGAATATGGATTTTCCCACAAATTTCCGACGACTATGGTAAATTCTGTCGAAATTCCGATGGAAATGGTATTTTCGTAGGAATTTCGTCAAAAATTAAAATTTGACCTGGAAAAAGACCCGCTTAGTTTTTCATGAAGTGCTAAAACAAAATACTCCCGGCCAAATTTCGACGAACCTAATCCGACATAATATTTTAACATTTAAAACAGAAAACATCTGTCTTCTTCACTTCAACTCTTTCTTTCTCTAAGCTCTCTCCATTTTTTCTCAATAATTTGAAGAACAAGCAAAAGAACAGCCATGAATCCTTCTTCAGTATCCTCTTAAATCATGTTAGTAATCTATATTATCCTCTCATACTTATATATTTTAGTTTGTAAATGTGGTAGGTTAGAATTGATGTAGTTTTTGGATTAAAATGTTAGAAATGAGTTAAATTAGTTAAATTAGGATTCAATATGTTAAATTTGTGTTTGGAAGTTCTAGGCATGACTGATTAGTATCATTGTGTCTCATTCCAAACATTACTCTGTAACATTATAGTTATGTTACTTTATTCTACAAAATCAAGTCATAATTAGGTATTATCTTGTGCTAAAGCTAATTATGAAAATAAAAGACTAAACCAAAAATTTATTTCACTACAAGAAAACGCGCTTCGAGTGAGGAAGAATTACGAGGAAAATATTTCCTCGTTATCTTACGAGTACTTAACTACTAGATTACGAGGAAACTTAAATTCGTCGTAAAGAACTAGTAACGTTATAATGAAAGCCATTCGTCGTAACTACCAAGCTATTTTACGACGAGTGTACTAGGAAAAGCAAGATTCATCGTAAAGAAGAAGTAAAGTTACAACCGCATTACGAGGAAAGTTTAACCGTTTATAGTAAACAAAAACGTGTTCTTAAGTTACCACTTTCGTTGTAACATGGTTGTAAAGCATGTATAAAGGACTTGTAAAATCCTAGTAAATTGTTTCCTTGTAAATTCGTTGTTAAATCTTTACCAACCAAGATCGAAAATTTCCTATATATAAGTCATTCCTAATCAATCGTAACAACGCCACAAACAGAAAAAAATGAAAGAAAAAGAATCCAATGACTTATGTATCGATTTTCTAGGAAATTAAAAGTCGTGGACAGTCAGCAGAACAGTTCTAATCAACTTCTCATAGCTTTTCCTTGAGAAATCGATGAATAGATATGAGGAGTTGATAAGACCGTTCCGATGACCGTGAACTCCCTTTAGTTTTGTGGAAGTAATCCAGAAAAAAATTTATCCAAATTTTTTTTTTCATTTTTGTTGTAAAGTTGTCGTAAAGTTACAAGTACTTTACGACGAAAATTGGTATGTGAACACGAATTTAATGTGTAACATAAATCATTGTAAATACGTTGTAACGTATATGTTACAGACATGTAATATCATAGTTAATATATTCCTTGTAAATACGTTGTAAACTTTCACCTACCAATATTCGTGGGTTTCCTATATATCTGAGAATTTCTCATTTCATACCACCACAAAAAAAAAAAAAAAAAAAAACTCAAAAAATGTCTGATGGAATAAATATTTTCGAATTGTGGAGTTGGATGTATACGTGATATGCTCAAATTAACCTTCAAGCTACTCTCTCAAATAAGAGGTTCGATGTAGTACTTGAGGATCGAATCCACAGAGACCAAATATTACACTTTATTTTTATAGGATCAATATTAAGCTAAAACAATATGAGGTTTTAAAATAAAGAAAGCGTAGAAAGCAAGTAACACGAATTGATTAGGTTTCAGATTTAAGAGAATGCTAGCCTAGGGTGAAGGATTGGGTATCAAACGATCATGAGCCAAACATCTATTCAAGGTTTTATTAAGCACAAGTCTAGAACTCAAAAGACAAATAAAGATTGACCCATTCTCGTGGTATCTCCCCTTTTGACAATCAGCCTTAATACCTAAACTCTCGTTTGGACTAAAACATGAAAGCAAACATTAAGATCAGATTCGATAAGTTCACAGCACGCCCTAACATCTACTTTCGCTGGTTAGGGACGAACTGCCCGTTCAAGTTATTTCTAGCAACCTAAAACACTTTTGATGATTAGATTAAACCTAGGTTCAAGCATTAATTAGCTAGTTTAATGCAGGCAATAAGTATGAACATCAATGGAGACAATCAAATAATGAACCTTATTTGTATTTAGCTCATAGATCTAAACACCCTAACACCCTAGACTAAGCAAGCTGACTACTCAGCCATGAACAGAGAAAACACAGAGATTAGGGATGAAGAAAACATGATTGAATCAATAAATAATAAGCAAGAGGGTTTAGAAATCTTCTCCAAAGGTTGTAGAGATCCTTCTCCCTCAAAATTACAAAGTATTGAAATCACAATAATCCAAAAGCTCTAGAGTTGTTTTTCTGTAAAAAGTAGCGTAGTCTAATGTAGAAAATAGGAAAAGAAGATATATGGAGGCTGCTGGCGGCTGGGAGAGAAAAATAGGAGAATTAGGACAAATCCCGAAATATGTTGTATTTCCCTTAAAAATCTCTGCCGCAGGAACAGCTGTTCCGCGAGACTGTTCCGCGTGAAAATTCTCAAATTGCACTTTTTTCTCCAACTGGTCCATCTTCCATCCAAAGCAACTCCATACCTGTAATGACTTGAAAAGGACTAAAAAGACTCGATAAAGACTCAAAAACACTTTAGAAAACATTGTTAGAATATGCTAAAAACACCATATATCAATACGCATAAAGATTCTGACAGTAGAGTGGCGAATGCATTTCTTAGCGGGCTAGAGACGTTCATGAACCAGGCAGCCTGTACACCGCTCACGCACGAAAGTGGTAAGATGTTCTGTCCTTGTCAGAAATGCAAGAATTCAAAATTTGTCCGTACTGAAACTGTGTAAAAACATTTAGTACACAGAGGTTTTACACTACATTATCATATTTGGTTTCAACATGGGGGGGTTATGGAGGAAATGAAGCTAGTAGTAGTAACAGTAATTTTCAGAATCTCAGTAATAATGGTGAACCAAATCATTTGCATAGTGAGTATAATCAGGGTGCTGAACAGATGGTAGATCATGATAGGGTTCACGACATGATTACTGATGCATTTTTGGAAACTACTACAACAATAGAAGATGAAACTGAAAATGTTGAAGAACCGAATTTGGATGCAAAAAGGTTTTATGAAATGCTAGATGCTGCAAATCAACCAATCACACTGGTTGTAGAGAAGGTTACTCTAAATTGTCTCTAGCAGCTAGGATGATGAATATTAAACGGATCATAATTTACCTGAGAACTGCATGAATGCATGGGCTGAGTTGTTTAAAGAGTATTTGCCAGAAGACAAGACAACATGTCAGCTGAATCTTATTACGAGATTCAGAAACTCTTTATAGTCTTGGGTTGCCATCGGAGATGATAGATGTTTGCATCGACAACTGCATGATCTACTGGAGAGATGCTGAGAAGCTAGAAGAGTGTCGATTCTGTAAGAAGCCACGATTCAAACCGCAAGGACGTGGAAGGAATAGGGTATTGTACCAAAGGATGTGGTACTTACCAATTACAGATAGGGTAAAAAGATTATATCAATCTGAGAGGACTGCGCAGCGATGAGGTGGCATGCTGAACATGTCCAGCGGTATGGCGAGATTGCTCATCCATTAGATGCAAGAGTTTGGAAATATTTCAACAAGGTACACCTAGATTTCGCAAGAAATATTAGAAATATCTATCTTGGATTATGCACATACGGATTTAGTCCATTTGGAATGTCTGGGAGACAATACTGTTTGTGGCCAATCATTCTTACGCCATACAACCTGCCTCTAGAGATGTGCATGGAACAAGAATTTCTATTCTTGACCATATTAATCCATGGTCCGACGCATCCAAAGCGGTCGCTAGATGTTTTTCTTCAACCATTGATACAAGAGCTGAAGGACTTGTGGTCAGAAGGGGTGAGGACGTATGATTGTACTATGAAAAATAATTTTACTATGCGAGCAGTTCTGCTTTGGAGGATAAGTGATTTTCTTGCTTATGGTATGCTTTCTGGATGGACTACACATGGAAGGTTATCTTGTCCACATTGTCTTGGATCAACAGATGCTTTTCAATTGAAGAATGGTAGGATTGGTTTGATTGTCATCGTATATTTCTTCCCCTTACCCATCCGTACCGAAGAAATAAGACATTGTTTAGGTACAAAAAAGTTGTAAGAGATAGTCCTCCTCCATATCTCACTGGAGAATAGATCCTACCGCAAATTGATTACTACAGAGCTCAGGAAACTGTTCCACATGGAGGAAACTGGCATGTTCCTGGAAATATGTCTGATGGATATGGGGTCAGTCAAAATGGGCATAAGAAGAGTATATTTTGGCCGCTTCCTTATTGGAAGGATCCTCTTTTACGCCACAACCACGATGTTATGCATATAGAGAAGAACATCTTTGACAACATCATGAATACAATACTGAACATCCCAGGAAAGACAAAAGATAGCAAAAATTCAAGGATGGACTTACCTGATATTTTCTCAAGAAGTGAGTTACATATCAAAAGCAATGGAAACATTCCAGTTCCTATCTTCCGATTGTCATCAGAAGCGAAGACGACTTTTTTTAACTGGGTTCAATCTGAAGTTAAGTTCCCTGATGGATACGTTTCTAATCTCTCAAGATGTATTGAACAAGGTCAAAAGTTCTCAGGAGTGAAGAGTCATGACTGTCATGTGTTTATGCAACGACTACTTCCATTCGCTTTTACTGAGTTGCTTCCAGCAAAGGTACATGAAGCACTTGCAGGTAAATATTGTTGTTTAGTTAATATTATATATACATATGTTATGAAATTTTATTCAGTTTATTAATTTTGCAATATGCATCCATTGGAGCATTCTTCAGAGACCTAAGCACACGTACATTCAAGGAAGAATTTATCGAACAACTTCATGAGAACATTCCGATCATATTGTGCAACTTAGAGAAAATTTTGCCTCCAGCATTTTTTAAGGTCATGGAACATCTTGTTGTTCACCTCGCATACGAGACATTGCTTCGTGGTCCTGTTCACCATGGATGGATGTATCCGTTGAGCACGCCATGAAACATTTGAAGGGAAAAGCAAAAAATCTTGCAAAGGTGGAAGATTCAATAATTGTTGGGAGTTTGACAGCGGAAACATCTGACTTCACATCATACTACTTTGCACCAACAGTACGTACAAGAAAAAGAGTTCCTAGAAGATATGATGATGGTGGAGTCGTCCCCACATATCCAATTACCAATGTTCCGGATATTTTCTGTCAAATTGGATGGTTTGGTGGTAGATTCTGAGAAATATGGTGGTCTAGTGAAGAGGATAAGCATAGTGCCCACACTTATATTTTGCTCAACTGCGATCATTCAGTGATACGTTCATTTGAAAGGTAAATAGTTATGTGAATTTAAATTATATGAAGTGCGATGTTATAATGATGTGAATACATTCAATTAATTTGCAGTTCCTTTGTAACGCAAGTTGAAGCAGAAATACCTAGAGTATCTGCAACTGAAGTGGACCGACGAAAAGATCAACACTATGTCACGTGAAATCTCAGGTAATATATATAGCTCAAATATTACGTAAGTAATGAACACTATAATATACTATAAATTGTTAACATACTAATTTTTGTAGGTTGAAGATGAAGATCCATATTACCCCCCATGCTTTCACGATTTGGTCCGAGGTCCAGTAGCAAAAGTCACCACATCACATATGTATTTTACACGCGGTTTTACGTTTCATACACACGACTATGGGAGTCGTCGGGCAACAAGTAACTACAGAATATGTGTGAAAGGCGAAATAGACTTTTATGGGATTTTGCAGGAGATTAGTGAAGTGGAATTTGCGGGATTATTGAAGCTCAGATGTGTCCTCTTCAAATGTGAGTGGTTCGACCCTGTTGTGAACAGGGGTGTTCGGTTTAACAAATTCGGTGTTGTGGCTGTCAACTCTTCAAGAAGATTCGAACCTTTCATCTTAGCTTCTCAAGCCGAGCAAGTTAGCTTCACTCCATACCCTCGCCTTAGAAGTTCAGGAATAAATTGGTTAGTTGTTATCAAAATTACACCTCGTGGACGAATAATTGCTGGAGAAGAACCACCCTTGCAAGAAGAAGCGTGTGTCAGTGAAGTAGAAGTACCTGATCAACAAACTGATGAAATCTTTCTTATTGATCCACATAATCATCAATAGGAAGATCTTCCCGACGATGTGATGGATGAAACATGTGAAGACGAGTTTGATGGTAGCGATGATGATTCTCCTGATGTTGATAAGAACTCGAATGATTTCGAATGATGTAAAATATGTACCAAATGTTGGGAATATGTACTAAATGTTATTCTTTTATATCAATTAACAGATGTGTAAAAAAATTTGTTTAATAAAATAAAAGTTTAGGGGTTATAAAAGTTTAGAAGAAGAAGAAGAATGTTTAGGGTTTATAAAACTTTGGGGTTTAGGGAATTTATTTTCGGGGATTCATATAGTTCATAGTAAATTCGCCGTAATAGAAACACGACCTGGTAACTTCGTCGTAATATGAAAAACACGGGTCTGGTAACTTCGTCATAATAAAAACACGGGCCTGGTAAATTCGTTGTAATGTGAAAAACACGGGCCTGGTAACTTTGTCGTAATAAAAACACGGGTCTTGTAAAAGCTTTATAAGTTTACGACAAACTTACGATAAATGTAATTATCTATATAAGCACATTCGCATACGAGACTATTCGCCTCGTTCATTCCTCCCAACCTCCTCTCCCTCTCAAGGTAACATCCTCTCTTCTCTTTTTTTTTTTTCTTTTTTTAGTTTAGTTTAGTTTAGGTAGTTAATTAGGTAAATAGTTTAGGTGGTTAGTTTAGATGATTAGGCTACGTAATTAATTAGTTTAGGTAATAAGTTTAAGATAAACTGATGACATTTATTTTTTTCATTTAGATGACTCCTAGACCGAAACCGATTAGACCACCTCCTACGTATAGTGAGCTGTTTGGTACTGATGGTATCGGGACATCGTCTTCCGGCCCGTCATCTTCCGAGCGTGTGCCAGATTCTCAGGCGTACTATCATGCCAATGATATACCATATCAAGAGATGCCTCCACCTCCCAGTCCTGCTCCACATCTTGGTCTTGCTCCCTCTCTCGATCCCGCTCCCGCACCCGCAGGTGGTGATCAGGTTCATCCAGATTTGTGGGTACCTCCGAGTGCACCATATGCTGCCTATACTGTGGAGGATCTTCTTGCCCAACCGGGGCGACAAGGTTTAGATATTTTGGACCCCGATCGTCCGCGGGATACTTATTGGTAAGTATTTTTTTCTAACAAAGTTTATATTATCTTTCAGGTTTGGAGCAAACAACCGCGTTAGCTGGAGTGTTTCAGACACGATGAAGGGGTATTTTCTCGAGCCTCATCCGAACTGGAGTATGACTCCAGACCACGTGAAGATAACGTGGTTTAAAATATTTGCGGTAAATATTTTTATAATATTTAATTTTATATTAGTTTTTAATATTTTTAAAATTATCTTTTTCGGTTTCAGCAAAAGTGGCATTCGATTAACGAGAAGGTGAAGGGGCCTTTTGTAGAAAAAGCCAAGACTCGTCTTTGCAACACCGTCTCGGATTGGAAGGACAAATGGGAACTCTACGGTTATGATGGGAAGCCCAAGGAGATCTCAAACTTTGTATGGAATGGTCTCATCCGCTATTGGAGCCTACATGCCTCCGTCAAAAAGTCTAACTCGTGCTCTTCTTCCCGAAGAACGAAGGATAAGTACGGCAATGAACCCATGCTTCATAGAACCAGCCAAAAGCCTCACGCTGGGATTCGTCTAGATGTTGTAAGTTTAATTTTTAATATTTAAATTTTTTTAATTTTATTTATTAATTAAGTAATTAAAAAAATTAACTCTTTTATTTTGTTTGTAGGCCGAGAAGACCGGAGTCATGCCATCTCTGACTGAGTTATTCAGGATGACTCACGCCACACCAGATGGAGTTTTTGTGGATCCACGTTCCGAGAAACTCTATAACGATGTGGTTTCTCGGGTTGAGGAGCGGCAAACACAACTAACCCAGCAGGCTCCCGATGGGTCATCCGTCACATTGACTATAGAAGAAGTCGACCGGATTTTCGAAGAGGTAAATTTTTTGAAAATTTTTTAACTTTTTATATTAATTTTATTATATTAATTAATATTTCAATATTAATGTATTATATAACTTTTTTTTGAAACAAGGTGGTTCCTAGAAAGAAGGGACAGACGGTGGGAATAGGCTCCGTTAACAAAGTTCCAAGGGCAACTTCTTCATACACTTCAAGACGGGATGAGGAAACTTCTCAGATGCGATCTCACATGGACTCCTAGCAGGAGCGTTTGGACTCACTTTAGGATTTGTTGGACATCATGGCGACCAGTAACCCGATTATACAGAGAGCGCTAATTGAAAGACGAGCGGCTCTCGGAATGCAGCAACATCCTCCCGAGTCAACCGGTTGACCTGGTCCGAAACTCAGCCGCCCCGACGAGTACCTCCACAACAACATGCCGTAGTTTTTTTTATTTTGTTTGCTTTTGTATTGTAAATTTATATATTATTTTATGACCTTTTTTGTATAATGTTTTTTTAAACAATTTTTAATTTTAAAAATTTTGCTTTTATATTTTAAATTACGAATCTTATAAATAAAAATATATAAAACTTTTTAAAAATTTAAAAATTATATATACATCCAAGTAAATTTCTTGTAAATTTTACAACTAGTTAACATCGAATTACAAGTAAGTTCGTTGTAATATTTACTACAACTTTACATGTACTACTAGTAAACTCCTCATACATTTACATGGAGTTAACATCGAACTTTTACGTGGCAACTACATCAAAATAGAACGAGGAGTTTACAAGGGAAGTTAACGTTGAGGTTACGATGAACCTTTCTACTTGTCTTTTACAACGACCCTTGTTCCTCGTAACATCACGTGGAATTTACAACGAAAAATCTATTACGACGGACGATTAACAACGAAACGTGTTTCCTGGTTAATTCGTCGTAATGGTCCTATTACGACGAATTAACCACGAATATAGCCCTAGTAAAAAAATTGTTTTCTTGTAGTGTTTTAGTAATCTTCGTTTTGATGTTTTAATTTTTTATTTATTTTAAAATCTATGTTTAAAAATTTATGTTTGATTTTGTTTTATTTAATAAATAAATTTAATTTTTTTTAAAAAAATTATGTCTAAAAATAAGTTTAACATTTTTTTTATCGCTAAGAATCTTAATTAAGAAACTACCATTAAACTACTATAATTAAGTCTTTCTTAACAAAATAAAGTCTTTTAATTTTAATAGTTAAAAATTCATTAAGAACCACTTAAAGTTTTACCAATAAACATGCTCTAAAGTCAATTAAAAAAAGTCAATTAAAAAAAGATTATTAATCAGTAAATCAGAAGAAAACGATCGATGGCCATCATAAACAACATTAGTGCTAATAATGCTGATACTTAACGAGATAAAACAAAAGAAACAAAATACTTTAACGTGTAGAGGCAGTCATGAGATTCAGTCCAAGATCTGAATTATCCAACACCAGTCGAGTTTTGCTACTCTGATGTGAAAAATGATGTGATCTTTTCTTGGACGAAGGCAACGAAACTCCAAAAAGCTTTGTCTTCCTCGTATTACTCTCATGGTTAGTCTCATCTTCAAGAACACTAATGGAGCTTTGAGAAGTAGGAGGAGACTGATTTGGGACAGTGGCATTATTGTAATAATCGAGTGGAGGAGGAGGGGGAGCTTGTTGCTGTTTCTGTAGGAAAGATGGTAAGTAAGAGTTACTTGGAGCAACAGGCTTGACATGATTCTGAACAAAGTAGATAATGTCGTTGTAGAGTTTCTTCATATGAGCAAGCTCCGACATAAGGACAGTGTTGTTCCGTCTTAATCTTTCGTTGTCTTCGGTTAAAGCGGCGACTTGCGCATCCACCGTGGTGGCTATGACTCGTGGTCTCGGCGGCTCAGATTCGCACCAGTAATGGTCGTCCATTTCGGCGGCAGCGTCGACACGCTGTGGTAAAGGGAAGAAAGAAGCGCCGCCGGAGAATGGAATCTGCGGCGGAGGATGGTGAGTGATGAAGGGAGAGTGTTGGTTAGGGATCATCTGAGATGTTTTTCTCCGGTGGATCTCGCATAGTAAATGCTTTTCTCCTCTCTTGAAGAACTCGTTGGCAAACTCCCATCTGTCTGGAACAATCTTTCTGAAACCCTAAAATAAAAATAAAAATGATTCCTTAAATAAAATAAGTTAAAAAAATCAAAACTGAAAAAAAAAAGAAAAATCTTTTTTGCTTTACTTACATAAGTATTGAGCTGACGAACGAAGCTAGAGAAGTTGTTGTGTTTAAAGTACTTAGGAAGAAGATCACGAGCAAACTCCGGTGTACGCCAGACGATGAAAGTAGTGTCATCGTCTCCCCAAGACACGACATGATCCGTCGCTGGATCGTCGACAAGCTGATACGTTTTGGTCAGAAATGGCGCAGGAACCGCCTTGCCTTGACCGTCCATCAGTAACTGTATCCTTTCTCCGGTGCCTCCACTAGCGTAACCATAACTATTCTCCACCATCATCGCCAATAGAGAAAAAGATGAGAGAGAAAAAAAGAGACGGTTGTGTTTGTTTTGTATCGGTGGGGATGGATAAAAATGGAGCCTGATGCGATACACTAGTACTGAGTAGTGAGTGTGTACCAATCTTTGTTTTTCTGCTTTATATGTATTTTGAGGTTATAGATCGTACGTGTGTATCTGTCTGGCCTCATGTGTAACTACTAGTCTTCTACTAACCTAATTAAAAAATTCCTTTATTTATTTGTATTATTGTATGGATACTTTTCCTGGTATATATGAAATTGGAAAACTCGAGTATATACTTTTGCGTGCCCACAAAAAAAACTTATAAATAATGGTGGTCAAAAATTGAGGTGAAAAAGATGTATATGCCTTAATATGTAAACTAGATTTTGAGCCGCGCAACCGCGCGGGTATTTGTTTTCGTTTATAGTTAGTTATATAAACATTTTATTTTCCTTGTAAATTGGTATATACTATAGTAATCACATATTTACGATATATATAGTAAATGTTTTTCAAACATAATAATATTATATAATACGTGTTTTAGTCAAATAGATTGTTTCAAATTTTCTATATTATACATGTTTTTCAAACATGTCTTTGTTTCTTCTTCTATATTTTATTGTTTGTTAGATTCGTATTTCATTTTTAGATAAAGTAATAGAAATAGAGCTTGATTAAATATTTTTATACTTTAATTTGCAAAGATAATATAAACTTTGAAGAAATTTTTGCTAAAAACTAAACTTATAGCTTCATAAATTAATATGATAAAGAATTTTATTAAAAAATAATTTTAAAGAATTTCTTTTTTTGAAACAATATAATTTTTAAAATTTACATCGAAATAAATTTATCTAGTATATATAGCGTGTAAATTTTGTTAGGGTATATAAATATTCCATATTACGAATCTGTGATTTTTGTTTATATATTGTGGATGCATTTAACTATTATTGACATATTTCCTTATAAATAATAGAAGATTCCTAAACTTATATCTATTGACATATTTTGCGTGACTAAGTTGGAAGGTGTGAGGTAGTTTACCTAAACTAAATTGTTAAGCGTATCTTTGTTATTATATATGATTTTTCATAAGATATAATAATGATAAGATTATTAGAGAATTAATGTAACATGACTTTCTAATAATAGTCCATTTTAAAAAAAAAATCACACATGAAGTCAAGTCATAATTTCTGTTTTAATATATAAGATGATACTAAATGATCATCAAATGATTAAGCTTTGATCATCATGGTTGGTAATTGAAGTAATACACCCATACGTGACACAGATTCTACTTGGATGATTTTAAACATTTTATTAACGGCAAATCTGTTCACCTGATAAAAAAATGTCACACTGGTTCTTTACTTTTACGTTTACTGACTATTTTTGTTTGTTTTATTTAACTTTGTTTTTATGAAACAAATTTAAAAATTATCAACACATGTAAGATGTCACACCGTTTCTTTACTTTTACGTTGACTGACTACTAGGTGATTTTTCCGTGCTCATGCACGGACATAAATATTTATAAAATAAATATATTATAATAATTTATTTATATCTACTTTAAATTTTAAATTAATTTATAATTTATAGGTATAATTTATATTAATAATATTATATTAATTTAATTATATATATAATTTTAGATATGTTATATTTTGTCAGTTTTATTGTTTTTACGGTTGATTGAGTTATCATTTGGATATATTAGATTCTATCTATTTCTTTGAATTCAACTATAATCTTTTTATCCTAAATATATTAAATTTTTGATTAATTGTCTTATTTGCATTTATACCGGTTGTTATCTTAAAAATATAAGTATATCTAGTAAGATTATGTATAACTTAAGATTTTTTGTGCTTAGAAAGAAAAAAAATAAAAACTAAATTGTCTGATTCTAAATTACATACATAAGTAACTAATACATTTTTGGAAGCTTATGAACACATATCAATATTTACAATATTTAGATTAATTGGATGAAAAACTGAAATTTATTTTAATTAATTTTAAAAAGAAGGATTCTGATTTGCTTAAGTATTTTGATTATGGTTATATTAAGTTCCAAAACATAAAAACAGAAAATTAAAAATCAAAAGAGTTATTAAGAAAACATATAATTTTAACAATTAAAATATATTATATCTATCTCGTTAAATTATATAGTGTTTTGATATTTTAAAATAATTGTAATTATTTAATCAAAAAATATTATTATTAAAATTTATTTTTAGTTTTGTTTTTAATATCTGTTAAAATATGCAGTAAAAAATGTTATGTTTTGGTGTATTGTGAGATATTATAGTCAACTAAATATACTAAAAAATAAAAAAAAAATATTTCAAGAATATAAATTATAAAAAAATTTCAATTAAACATATATCAGTTTATGTTACTTAATTATTTTATGTAGTCATCTAATAAAATAGATAGATATATACCAACAAACTAATTACTTTGAATATATATATATATATATATATTATTGTTTAAAATTATTTTTTTACAGAAAAAAAAATATTTCTTTTTCTAATATCAAGATTAGTTGTGTGAAATTATTTTATGGAATCACATTATATACAAATATTGTTTTTCGTCTAAGAAGATATAGATATGAAGTATTTTATTACTTCAAAAGTATATTTTATGTTATTTAAAATATCTTTAAATTAAATATTACTATATTATGAACTTTCCTTTTTTATGAAACCATATTTCTATATATTTATATTTTCGTTTTAAATAATTTTGTAAACTTTGTAAATGTTTCCTTTTTATTTTATATTGTTATTTGGAAAATTTTGAAAAGGAAATAATAATATTTAAATATATTTTTTTAATTCAATAGGGGTATCATAGTAATCAATCATCGTGAAAGTTAACGTGATTGCGACACATAAGAAAGTGACTTCTCAAATAATATTATAGAGATTTCTTTTTTTAATTGAACTTTGTTTTCATGAAACAAATTTTAAAATTATCAACACATGTAAAATAAGAATTTTCAATATCTTCTCATAACCACTTTAATAAATTATAAAATATTTTAAAACTTAACTCTATTTCACCTTTAAAATAAAATAAAAATTTATCTATGCCCAAGAGAACTCTATTTCTTTAGTTGAACTTTTCTATTTTTAAAAAACTCTTTCAACTGTTGACAAAAAGAAACTCTTTCAACTTTTATTTATTTGATTATGACAATATATAACTAGTTATAAGATAAAAATAATTTTATATATTATAATAATACTATTATTCATTTTACATAATTTAAGATTGAAATAATAATAATAATAATAATAATTTAAGATGGAAAATACAAAATATATTATACTTCTGATAATATTAGAATACTGACAGTTAAAAATAAATTATTTTCTATTTTATGCACCCTGCACTACAGTTCGTTTGTATAGTAAATGCTTAGTTTTAATAAGTATCATAATTAATAAAAATAATTTAAAAACTAAATAAATGAGGCTAATTTTTAAGTTTTATATAAATATGTTTGAAGAAAAGTAGAGAATATATTAATAGACATTCTTCTGCTTTAGAGAGAGAGAAAAATACACTGTCTTAGAGTATCTCCAACCCCTCTCCATAAATGGAGTAAAAGTGAATAATTATTACAAAATGGAGTAGAAAATGGAGTGATGAACAAACAAAAAGTGATTACTCCATAAATGGAGTAAAAGTGAATATGGAATAAAAATATTATATCCCTATTTTATTCTTCACTCTATTATGGAGTGATGAACAAACAAAAATTAGATTACTCCATTTATGGAGTCAACTCTATTATGGAGTGAGATATAGAATTGAGTTGGAGCAATCTTTACTCCATATTCTCTTTTACTCCATTTTGGAAGAAAAAATAGAGTTGGAATGGAGATGCCCTTAATTGGTATATTGAAAAAATTATATGCAGCAGAATCATGTCATTTATTACAAATATTCACGCACACATAAAAGTCTTTCGCATCAAAATGATTTGAAGTCTAAGACAAATAACCTCTCCTCATGTACAATTTTAGCTTCATCAAGTCACAAGGGTTTATAAAGTGTATATATTAAAGATCCATGTATGTATGTACTTAAAACGGAAAGGTGCTAAAGAGAGCATATACATACTGTTATATGTAAATGATATATTGATTGTTACAAAGGATAAGAAAAATTATCTAAGTTCAAAGAAAGTTTGAATGAAAAAAAAAAGTTTGAAGTGTCTCAGAAAGATAGATCAAACAAATTTTTAGGATTGAGAACTGTAAGTTAGTTCCTACTCCATTTAGTTTTCAAAGAGTTTGACTCCTGAAGAATAGGCAGCAAAAGAAAGACAAGATAATGACATCCACACCTACATGCAAGTTTTAAGAAACAATAGTCAAGAGGTTTTTGTTTTCCTATATGAGTTAATGGTCTCGGTTTCTGTGCCAGACGATTATTAGTGCGATTCGAGTTTCTTTTGAATTCACGCCAGAGATCGGCCTCACGCCGGTAGCCGAGTATTCTCCCCCTTCTTTCTTCTATCTTCCTGCGATGACTTCACCAGACGATTCTCTCGCTCTTCTTGATCCACCGGATTCTGTCTCTGACCTGAACCCAGATCCCTAATCCGATTTAGGGTTTCTTGTTTCAACTTCAGTACATAATCAATCATCGGCTCATCATGTCTCCTCTACTCAGATTCCTCCTGCTGCTTCTCATTCTGACTCTGCTCAAGTCACCGACAATTCCATCACCTCTGTAAGTGTTCCTCTGAAGAATCAGACTCCTCCGCAGATACAGGTCTCGCCTCAGCTGAACCAAAGCTCCGGTCAGCAGCGTATTCTCTTCCATCCCCCCTAACCTCTGCTCCTTCATATGCAGAGAGATTCAAATCCTCCCTACGCAACCTCAGTAAGATATCTTCTCCGGTAGTTCAAGAAGAAGATGGTACACCTGTTGTGCAAGCTCCAAAGTCGATTCTTCTTCAGACAGCCACATTGTGGAAGGACTACATTGTTGCTCAATTTCATGGTCTCACTCCTCCACCTAAGAAGATTTATGATGACCTTAATAAGGCATGGGGAAAGTTTGGTAACATAACCATCAGAACCGTGTCTTCAACAACTTGCCTCATACTCATCCCGTGTCTATCTACCAGGGAATGGGCTCTTCGTGTAGGCTATTGGCAAGCTGACAATGTTTCTTTCACAGTCTATCACTGGACTCCGGATGTATCATTAGAGCTTCATGATCTTACAACGGCTCCTACTTGGGCAATCCTAAAGAACATTCCGCCTCAGATGTACTCTCTTGATGGGATTAGTGTCATTGCAAGCGCCATTGGGGAACCTCTACACACAGAGAAATCTGTACTCAACCCATTCCACTTTGGTGATACGAAGGTCAAGGTTGAGATCAATTTGGATAGCTCTCCACCAGAAACTATTATTGTCAAGGATGCCCTTGGTAACTCAGCTAAAGTGAAAGTAGAATATCCAAGGGTTCCTCCAAAGTGTTGCAACTGTGGTAGGTTTGGTCATCTCATAAAAAGATGCCCCAAACCTATGATGAAAAGATTATTCCCCTTTTGTGTATATATTTATGAAGATATTCTGCTGGAATGTAAGGGGCTTTAATAGCCGTTCTCGTCAAAGAGTTATCAGAAAATGGGTTGGTTCGAATAAGCCTTTAATAGTGGCAGCCTTTTGGAGACACATGTTTTACAAGCTAATGGTTCTGCTATTTTGAGATCCACCTTCCCAGGGTGGAGCTGGGATCACAACTATGAGTTCGGGGATCGTGGTCGAATCTGGATCATTTGGGATCCTTCTCTATCAGTAATTATTTTGTAGAAAACAGCTCAAATGGTAATTTGTCTAGTTTCTGGCTTGTCTTTGAGCTCCTCTATCTCTGTGGCTTTTGTTTATAGACTTCACACTGTTATCGATAGACGCATTCTATGGGAAGAAATAACTTTGTTGATTAACAATTCTCCAGCTCGTGACCACCCTTTCCTTCTGCTAAGGGATTTTAATCAGATTTTATCAGTGGATGAACATTACTTCGTTATTCCGGGAATCTTGCATGTTGTTGGTATGGCTGACCTCTATAGGTGCCTTACAAATAATGAGTTGTCTGATTTACCATCCAGAGGTGCCAACTTCACTTGGACTAATGAGAGGCTTGAGGATACTATCTCTCAGAAGCTTGATGGAGCCTTAGGAAACGACTCTTTGATCGCATCATTCCCTGAGGCCTTTGCTTTATTTGACTCACTAGGAGACTCTTATCACTCACCTTGCTTAGTCTCTCTTCAGCCTTCCCCTCAAAGTTCAGGGAAATGTTTCAGATATTTTTCCTTCCTTTCCACTCACCCGACGTTTATAGCAAATATGACAGAGGCCTGGCAGAAGCAAGTTTGTGTCGGCTCTAAACTCTTTATGCTAGGCCAGAGATAACGGGAAGCTAAGCTCGCGTGTAAAAAGCTAAATAGATCCGGTTTTGGTAACATTCAGCAGAAAACAGCTGATGCACTCACGAATTTGGAAGAAATTCAAGCCTCTCTTCTCTCATCGCCAAGTCAAGCTCTATTTCACCACGAGTTTGTTGCTCGGCAGAAATAGAATTTCTTCGCCAGTGCTCAAGAGTCCTTTTATATGCAGAAGTCAAGAGTGCATTGGTACAAGGATGGAGATGCCAACACCTCCTTCTACCATCGTGTAGTGGCAGCCAATTTTGCTCGGAACTGTATTCGATATCTCCGGGACTCAAATGACCATAAGGTAGAGAATGTGTATCAATTAAAGGACATGCTCATCTCTTACTATCAGGGAATTCCTGGCAGTGAGGATAATCCGATATCTTCCGTCACCATTCAAAAAATTCAGTCTCTAGTGACCTATAGATGTCCGCAGAACCTTTACTCTCAATTAACGGCGATTCCATCAGTTGAAGAGATTAAAGAGGTAGCCTTTAAGATGCCTAAGAATAAGGCTCCCGGTCCAGATGGATTCTCTATTGAATTCTTTTGGAAGCTTGGGAAATTGTTTGTACTGATCTCGTTGATGCAGTTCAGGAATTCTTCATCTCAAGCTCCTTGCCAAGAAAATTCAACGCCACTGCAATAACCTTGATTCCTAAAGTCCAGGGTGCAGATACTCTCAGTCAATTTAGACCAGTCTCCTGCTGCTATACGGTTTATAAAATCATAGCAAGAATTATCAAGCGAAGACTGAAGCTCTTCACAGGTGATGTAATTCAAATGAATCAAGTGGGATTTCTTAAAGGCAGATTGATGTGTGAGAATGTCTTGTTGGCCTCAGAATTGGTTGCGGATTTTCATTTCGAAGGAAGAACTACTCGTGGCTGTCTACAGGTGGACTTAGCGAAGGCTTTTGATAGCCTAAACTGGGCCTTCCTGTTGAAGGTACTAAAGGCCATTGAATTACCTCCTCTCTTATTGGGTTGGATCCGAGAATGTGTCACAACTCTCTCCTTCAGTATCTTATTTGATGGGGAATTGGTGGGTCATTTCCAGGGAAGGAAGGGTCTTAGGCAAGGAGATCCTATCTCATCACTACTTTTTGTACTTGCAATGGATGTGTTATCTAAGAAATTGGACAGGGTGTGTTAACAAGTCAGTTCGCCCCTCACCCTCTCTGCGATGCTCCTCTAGTCACACACTTATCATTTGCCGATGATGTCCTCATTTTCTTTGATTGATCAGAGGACTCTGTTCTTGGTAGACTGGAGATTCTTGAAGACTTTAAGCTCATATCCGGTCTGGGGATTAACAAGAACAAATCATCTTTGTTTTTGGATGGTGGATGCTTCCAACAAATCAAAGAAATATCAGAGAGGCTCGGATTGCAACAAGGATCATTCCCGGTTCGCTATCTAGGTCTCCCTCTAACCTCTAAAAAGTTAAGGAAGCATGATTACCAGCCTTTGCTTGACAGGGTCTTGAAGAGATTCACTGCTTGGTCATCACGGAAATTAACCTACGCTGGTCGTCTCTTATTAATTTGCTCTATTTTTTTTACTCCACCATCACATTTTGGGCCTCAGTATTTATACTTCCAAATTCTTGCCTAGAGGAACTTGAGCAACTATGTAACGCTTTTCTATGGAAAGGAGCTCCTGGTTCTGCGCAGGGAGCAAATATAAGTTGGTCTTCAGTTTGTACTTCTAAAGAGAGTGGCGGGCTTGGACTTAGAAGATTGTTGGCTTGGAACACGGTTCTCGGCCTGAAACTGATATGGATTATATTTGCCGCAGGCAGCTCACTTTGGGTATCTTGGGTTCGCTTACACAACATTGGAACTTCCTGCTTTTGGGACTTTGATGAATCAACCTTAGGAAGTTGGATATGGAAGAGTATCTGTAAGCTTCGATCTATAGCTCGGCCTTTTATTTACTGTGATCTTGGTTCTGGTATTACTTGCAGATTTTGGAAGGATAATTGGACCTCACTTGGACCCTTATTGGAGATCACTGGTCCTACTGGTCCCAGGGTCTCTGGTATTCCTGAAAACGCAGTGGTACAAAGCGCTTTGGTAAATGGCAACTGGTGCATCTCAAGGCCGCACCAGGCACCCTATCATCGTCTTCCTCAAGGATAGTCTTCCCCCTCCATTATGGGAAATTGGCGACAAGCCCCCATCATCAACCTTCTCCATTAAAGATACGTGGAATCACCTCAACACTGAAGGAACTCCAGTACCTTGGTACAAGGCTATTTGGTTTTCTGGTTCTATACCACTACGCAACAGACTTCACACAAGGGACCGTCTCATCAGTTGGTTAAATATTTTTATATTTAAAATGAAAAGATATCAAAATATATCATGATTAATGTAGTTACAAATTTTTTTATATTATTAGTGTTAAGAAAATACATTTATAAATGTCTCTATAAAGGGTCAACTAATAAAATCACACATGAAATGAAGTTGTGACTTTTATTTTAATTTAATAGATATATATACATATATATTAGTAAATTTTTTTATGTATTTAATCAATTTTAACTACTGATATAATCCTGACATAATCCGGTAGTATATTCAAATGGTTAGAACTTAGAAGCAGTAGAGTCACTCATTAGCTCAAGGTTGCACCTATGTACATTTTCTACAAACACAAACTAAAACTTGAAAGAGAGCAGATTTTTCTTATAATCTTCTTACAATTTTTGTTACACCCTACAATTACTCATTATGTATTTTCGAACATGAAAAATAGCATATACACAATTTGTATGAGTACTTTATAGAATAATATATATTGTGTGTGCATGTAAAATAAAATAATTTCTCTGATACAGAACTTTTGAACTCATGGGTATACGTTCACGAATTATTCTCATATTATATTTATATGATGTAATTTTTATTTTTATATTTTTCTGTGAGGAATGAGGATAAATAAAAAAATTTATATGGGTTGGTAACTGAATAATTGGTTGGATTTAGATGGTTCCGTAAGTCCCTATTTTTAAGTGATACTTATTATTTTTAATGGATTGATAACTGAATACTGTAATATACTTGTACCAAAAAATATTCATTATTATAATAATTTTTAAAAATTAAGAGATTGTCCAAATAAGAAAAATCACACAATAACAAAGTCATAACTACTGTTTTAATATATAAACTAGATTTTGACCCGCGCAACCGCGCAGGTGTTTGTATTCGTTTATAGTTAGTTTTATAAACATTTTTTTTTCACTTGTAAATTGGTATATATTAAGTAATTCACATATTTACGATATGTATAGTAAATGTTTTTCAAAAATAATAATATTATATAATAAGTGTTTTAATCAAATAGATTGTTTCAAATTTTTTGAACATGTGTTTGTTTCTTCTTCTATATTTTATTGTTTGTTAGATTAGTGTATCATTTTTAGATAAAGTAATATAAATAGATCTTGATTAAATATTAGTATACTTTAATTTTCAAAGATAATATAAACTTCGAAGAATTTTTTGCTAAAAACTAAACTTATAGCTTCATAAATTAATATTATGAAGAATTTTATTAAAAAGAATCTTTTAAACAATTTCTTTTTTTAAAACAATATAATTTTTCAAATTTACATCGAAATAAATTAATCTAATATATATAGTATGTAAATTTTGTTAGGGTATATAAATATTTCATATTACTAATCTGTGATTTTTGTTAATATATTATGGATGCATTTAACTATTATTGACATATTTCTTTATAAATAATAGAAGATTCCTAAACTTATATCTATTGACATATTTTGCGTGACTAAATTGGAAGGTGTGGGGTAATTTACCAAAACCAAATTGTTAAGTGTATCTTTGTTATTATATATATGATTTTTCATAAGATATAATAATGATAAGATTATTAGAGAATTAATGTAACATAACTTTCTAGTAATAGTCCATTTTTTTATATAACACTCACTCCGTTTTAAATAGATGATGTTTTATAAGATTTATTTTATTTCAAAATATAAGATGTTTTGAGATTTTAAGGTATATTTTGAGGTTTTAAAATTATCTTTAACTTTATTGGAAATTGTTCAACCGATAAAATTTTACTCTTTTTAATAATTTGTTGAATAATTATAAAATTATATCTTTAAAAATACTTTTGTAAAAGAATGTAAATTTCTTAATTTTTGTGCTATGATCCAAAACATCATATATTAAGTAATGGAGGAGTAAAATTTATCAATAAATAAATATAATTTGATTGTATATACTATCCAATTTTATAATAATATTTATGTAGCTAATAATATTATTAATTTTAGATTTATAAATTTGTCTTTTTGTAACAATTTTTAAAAACATTATTATGTAACATTACTAATTTATATATATTTTCTTTTATTTCTAAATTTTAAATATATAAAATGTAAATTAGATTGGACCTACATAATACATAAACAAAATTTTGGGATATTGTTAAAAGTATATTACATAATTTTTGTTAAAAATAGGAATTAAGTAAATAATATTCTGTGATAATTAAATTTTTATCAAATAATTTTTGAAACTATATTTTAAAAAGATTCTATAAGATTTTTAAAAGATTTTGTTAGAATTTTCTTAAAATTATTTATTTTTATTTCAAATAAAAATTAAAAATATGAAAAAGATATTATAATGATGTTATATTATATAAAATTTCTAAGGATGGTCCAAACTTAAAAATCACACATGAAGTGAGTCATGACTTCTCTTTTAATATAATAGATTATGAAATGTGGAAAGAGAAAGAAAGAAGATTTTCAGATGATAACTCCAACAAAAAAAGTTAAGATACTTATGCTATATGTGTTAATTCTTGATTTGTTAAATCTCTTTCAATGGCTTAATTTTAATTATTCCTTAAATTATATTGAAAGTATAAATTTCTTATCTTTAAAATATCTTAGTTGAAATATTCAGCGATGGAAGTGTTCCAAAATCATCGCAGCCGTAACATGAATTATTTTCAGGAATGTATTTATGTTTTAAATATTAACATTCCTCTAGCGATTTTCTGATAATTGTAAGAGTGATTTGAAATGACGCCAAAAAAAGGGGAAATAATTTTTTTAAGCCAAAAATGGTAAATTGTACTTTTAGACTAATCTCTGTTACTTTATTTTCCATTAGGCTAAATATTTTCTAAATAACAATAATACCCTTAAATTCAATTAAAATTCATAAAAATTAAAAGTTAAAATCCTCAAATTGCAAAAATAAACGAGAAGAAGAAGTTGCTCTATCCGATGGGATCGATCGATCTCAGAAACAATCGGTTGATCCGTCTGGCATGAGTTCCAAAATCAAAAAAAAAATTCTAATTTTTTAATCAATAATCAATTTTATTTATGAAAATTGAATATTTTCAAATATTTTCTTCCTATAATTGCGGAACTGAATATTCTTATTCGTAGAATGTGTATTCTACTATATGTAGAATACAATAATAATGTTTGAAATCAGGTTCTACAGGTTTTAGATTTATAATAATGTGTAGATTCTCATTTCTACTTATTTTAGATTTTATAGCAATGTGTAGAATCCGTTTTCTACTGATTTTAGAAGGATAGTTTAAGCGTGGAATCTGTATTCTAAACATAGTAGATTTAATGAAAAAAGTGGAATATCACTTCTACTTTATGTAGAACATAATTTGAAAAAAATAAAATTTATACATTTTTAGAACTTAAAAAAATACCACTAGATTGATATTGGTGTTTCATAACTAATTATTATTATTATTTTTGTTTCTAAAACTATTTATTTAATCTATTTTTGAAGTTAATAAAGAGCATTATAAGAAAAAATAGTAAAAAAAAAAAGAAATTAGTCTAAATGGACAATGTTACCAATTTTTGTGGCCTAAAAACAAATTTCCCCCCAAAAAAAAGAGTGCTTTGAAAAAAATCAAAACAGAAACTTCGGACTTTATAAAAAATCAAAACATCTTCTTTTTGCGGATGATAGTCTTTTCTTTTGTAAGGCACTACCGGAGGAGTGCCAAACTATACTAACCATACTTAAGGAATATGAGACGGTTTCAGGTCAATTAATAAACTTCCAGAAGTCTTCAGTTCAGTTTGGCCATAGGATTGAGGAAGAGAAAAGACAAGAGTTAAGGGATATACTAGGAATTCAGAACATAGGAGGTATGGGGACATATTTAGGCCTACCAGAGAGTCTGGGTGGGTCTAAGATACAAGTATTTGGTTTTGTACAGGAAAGATTAAACAAAAGGGTCAATGGCTGGACATTTAGATTTTTCACGAAGGGAGGAAAGGAAGTAATTATCAAATCGGTTGTTACGGCATTACCAAATCATGTGATGTCCTGTTATAGGTTACCTAAGGCAACCACAAAGAAACTAACGAGTGCAGTAGCACAATTTTGGTGGAGTCCTGGGGGAAGCACAAGAGGGATGCATTGGAAATCATGGGATAAATTATGTCTAGATAAGGATGAAGGAGGCTTGGGTTTTAAGGACCTCGAGGATTTCAACACGGCAATGCTAGGCAAACAATTATGGCGCCTTATTGAGAAACCAAATACTTTATTTTCTCGTGTTTTCAAGGGTCGGTACTATAGGAATGCGTCACCTCTGGAACCGATCAGATCATATTCTCCGTCATATGGCTGGAGGAGTATGATCTCAGCTAGATCTCTGGTTAGCAAAGGACTTATCAAACGGGTGGGATCAGGATCATCTATCTCAGTATGGAATGATCCATGGCTCCCAACCACTCGCCCGAGACCAGCCAATACAAATCAACAAAACTTTACTTCGGAACTCACAGTGGATTCCCTTATTAATACGGATACGCGGACTTGGAACATGCCGGTTATTCGAGCTCTAGTCGACCCCCAAGATGTGAAAATAATAGAAAGTATTCCACTTAGCAGGATACAAATGGATGATAAGGAGGGATGGCATTTCACTAAGAACGGAAAATACACAGTTAAATCAGGCTATCAGGTTGAAAGGATATACCCAGATAGAGGAAGGCCGACTGAGATTGGACCCACAGTGGATGCTCTAAAGGCATTCTGCTGGAAGGTAAGGTGTCCTCCCAAGATTAAACATTTTCTATGGCAATTGATATCGGGTTGTATTGCGGTTAAGAAGAATCTACAGGCAAGAGGGATAAAAGGTGATATATATTGTGACAGATGCGGTGCTGAGGAAGAATCAGTGAACCATGTTTTTTTTGAATGTCCACCAGCACGACAAGTTTGGGCATTGTCAAAGATCCCTTTGAACCCATTAACTTTTCCTACATGGTCTTTGTTTACGAATATGGACCATTTATTTTGGCGGGTTATTCCTCAGATGGATGATCATCATTTCGCATGGATATTGTGGTACATTTGGAAAGGGCGAAATAGCAAAACTTTTAGTAATCTGGACATTGATCCGAAGGACACACTCTCATTGGCGGAGACGGAATCCACTTTATGGGAGGAGGCCCAAATAAAATTACATCAGAGTGAAACACAGTCAGGACAAGGGGTAATCGCGACCATACCGTCTATACCAGGACGCTGGTGTTTTATTGATGGTTCATGGAAAGATAAGGATGTGTTTGATGGACATGGTTGGTATAGCACCCTTGAAGGTTTTGTGGGTTTAATGGGAGCAAGAAATGTTAGAGCTAGTCTCTCACCGCTTCATTCTGAGGTGGAAGCGTTTATTTGGGCAATGGAGAGTATGAGGAATTTACGACAATATCACGTTACGTTTGCAACAGATTGTTCTCAGTTGGTGAAGATGGTTTCCGAACCAGACGAGTGGCCAGCCTTTGCAAATTATCTGGAAGATATCAAGACGCTTAAAGGGAGTTTCCACAGCTCGACAATCATCTATGTACCAAGGACACTTAATTCACAGGCGGACAGTCTAGCACGTAGTGCGAGAAAACAATCGTCTTTCGTTGTTCACATGGATACAGAGCTACCAGCTTGGTTCGCAGAGTCCATATGAGTCTGTTTGTTGATGTCAAAAAAAAAAAAAAAAAAAAAATAAAATAAATTTTGGAACTAGTGTGGAGAAATAAAAGATATTATCAACTAAAAGAAATTTGAAAAAGGTTAATTGAACATGTTTAAAAGATATCATTTTTCTAAATCTGATGTGCTCCTGCCCCGTAAGTATAAAAAGTTGTTCTAAATCTCATGAGCTCCTGCCCGGTAAGTATGAAAAGTTAATTAGACTAACTAGAGTGAGGGGTATATCTATAAAATTTTGGTTTTAAGCTTATTTGCAAAGTTATTGTTGCGGTAAATCGGTCAATGTTTCTCTTTTTACCACATGTTTTGAGTAATTAGAGCATCCACATCAATGAACCCCCTCTTAGGGTTCATTGAATTATTTTTTTATTATTAAAAATTTTCTCTTTTCTTTTTGATTTTTTTTTTTAAAAAAAAAAACAAAAAAAAATCTAAACCAATCCCGAGCCGCCACGTGTTGAACCTCAGGAGAGAGGGGTTCACCGGAGTGAACTTTAGGAGAGAGGGGTTCATAGGTTTTTGTTATTTTATTATTATTTTTTCTTAATTTCCGTGTGAACTCCCCCATTGAACCTTCAATGGGGGTACTCTTAGTTTTTTGTTTATTCATCATTCTATTTAGTATTTCATTTTGCAATAAATTATAGAGTGAAGTTACATATACTTTAAATCTCGATAATATATCTTTTAACATATCCAAAATAATTAAAAATCCTAGCTATGCCCCTGATTCATGTATCAAAGTTTGATTAATATTAACATAAGTATTATACTATTTATTATTTAATCAATATTTACTAAACAAATATTTAGTAAGTGCTAATATTTTCAAAATGTTCTTTGGTCAATATTCTTATATGAAGCTTTTGAAACAATATTTACAGTTAAAATATATAACTTAAAATAAATTATATATAATAAATTTATTTTTATTCAATAATATAAATTTATTTTTATAATAAAAAGAAATTTATATTTTTTAAATAAAAATTACAATTAAATATTTTATATTTTTAAAAAGACACTATTTCATATTTAAATATAATATAATTTGTATAATTACATATATCATGTATTATTTTTAGTAAGAAACATAACATAATATATATTTATATATTATAGATATAAGCATATTTTGTATTATTTGGACACTAGTAAATAAATTATATAACATATATTAATTATTTATGATCATTTTATATATAAATCATTTAATGCTCTACCAATGAATAAATAATGATAATTAATATATAAATTATATATAATTAGTTTACTTATTTAATAATATTAAAAATTATTTTTATATCCAAAAATTATTTAATATTTTAAATCAAATTTTACCTTTTTAAATAATATTTTTTCTTACATAAAATACAATATAATTTATATAATTAATAAGTTTCATTATTTTTAATATAAAAATATTATTTTCAAATAAAAATATTATTATATTAATAATTATGATAATTTTAAAATTATATACTATTAATGTTCTGTCAATCATTTTACTGAAAATTTTAATGAAAACATATAATTTTTGTAACGTACTGCTCGACAGTATACTCTTTTATCATTTAATTTATCAATCTAGACCTGATCAGTGGCAATATACACATACCTCACTTTATGAATACGTGTATTTGTAGTTTTGTTTTTGCAAGTGTACACTACTAAGCTCGTTTCACAAAATATTCGATCCAAATTAACGTTAACATGTCAGGTTATTTTTTAAACAAAATACAATAAATTTCTCATGTAAACGTAAAATAATTGTAAGCGAAAAACCACCACCATATACTAATTCGTCCAAATTTGAGAATATCAACTTTTTATGTGAAAATACTGGCCTTCTTAGGATTCGAACTTTCTTGGACTAATATATCGGGCTATAAGGAAAGAAACAAAAAAAAAACAAATGCATATAAAAGTTTATAAAAAGTGACGATAAAGTTCTAAAAGATTACTTTAAATTTTGGATCAAAACGAATGGGCTGTAAAAAAAAAAGAACATTTAAGCAAAAAAGTGTGGAAAATTTAAAAAGATTTTTTGGAAGTTAGCAACCTCGATTGATGAGAAGATGGAGAGAATATGTGTCTGAGTGTCTGAAATTAAAATAAACTAAATAAAGAAAGAAATAGTGGCTTTCAAGGCAAACCCGTGACGCCTTCTTCCTTCTTTCTTTTCTGACACGACGATCCTTTCCGCCACCCACCACTTCCTTCTCTTGTTTTTCTTAAACAATCCAATAAAACAAGTTTAGTATATACCAATTCAATGACTGTGTATTTGCCCTTTTTGTTATCCTTATTTAATTTTCTCTGTCGAGTCAACACTTTTTTGCGTTATGAGGTTTCTTCTATGTTCTTTACTGGTACTATTATCAACATTGTTATTACCGGAAACTTTTTCTACATGCAATGCATTGACTGCATTCCTTTGTTTCTTCTTTCACAACAAATTGTTTCCATTTACCAAAAAAAAAACTGTTTTTTTCTTTCTTTTATTTTATCCCATCCCATAAACAAACATTAAGTAATTTCCATATATATATATATGTTCTTTATTCAGTACTAGTAAATACTCCGTCCATATACAAAAAAATTGACGTTTTAGCTTTTTTATATACGTAAGACTAGTGTTCTATCCTTTCCGGACAAGATTAATATTTTATCTTTAATTAATAAATTCTGTCTTTAAAATTAAAACAAAAATTAAAATTTAAAAGTGTAAATAGTTGAATTTGATTAGAAATGAAATAAAAGTTTAAACTAACTAAAAGGTTAGAACAATAAATTTAATCTTTTTAATGTGTAAACAATTTTAAACATCAATTTTTTTTGTACCCAGTAGAAATATATTATTTGGAAAACCTTACACATAGACACACACAAAAGTCATTCATATTATTCCTAATAATATGCATTTTTACATAATTTTTAAATGAACTGTCCATTGGTAATTTAAAAGTCTATAAGAGCTCCTTCATCTTTCTGGATCTTGCAAAGTGTAACATCTGACTTATAGATACATGTGAAAGACAATAAGTAATTCATAAACTAAAAGTATGTCATGTGTATATTCCCTCTTCTTTAGTTTCCTAGGTCATGTGTCTACCACATGAGGCTCTGCTTTTCCTCGGGCAACTAGCACTACTTGTTTCTCCCTCATTATGTAGATAATACCTCCTACATTTTCATGTAAAACAATCCTTTACTTTTGAACTTGTGCCTAGGAAAGCCTTAAGAGAATAAGATTCTGATTCATTACTAAAGTATTCGTGATTTAATAACAGTCTGTAGAAGGAAACTTATAAGAAATGTGGAAAGATAATAGTTTCAGTTGGGGGTGACTATTAGCGTAAACTGTAATGAATATTATATTGTTTCGTCAAATTTTTTACCAATTAGGTTGAAATCTTGAGTGATGCATACGTTTCATTTTTCATATAAGAAAAAAATATTTTTATGTTTTTGGTGATAAAGTATAAATGAAAAAAATATTCTATGTTTTTATAGAAATTTTAAAATTTATACTTATTATCAAAGGGAGTTTACTCAAACAACACATATTTTAAAATAATTTACGAGAATTATACTTTTTTTTATTATTGTTTTTTTAATATTCAGCGTGGTCTTTCATTATATTGTGAAAATAAATACGTATTTACAAGAATACTATTACTTTTTAATGCCATATAAGTAAAAAATCAATGCATCATAGAAATTTGATATCATGTACTAAGGAACTCAGTACTAAAGCACTACAAACTTCATTATGGTTAAATTATGGTTACATTGTAATTGAATTAAACAACGCAGCTGACTTTAAAAAAACTGGTTGACTTAAAAATATAACTCAGCCATTAGTGATAGCTGATTTACAGAAATCTGGCTGATTTATGGGATAATAGCTAACTTATGAACATAAGTTACGGCTAACTTATATATCGGTGGTATGATTTCTTGAGGCTGAGTTGTACTTATGACATGGTAGAATTATGTTTTGCCGACTGATTTAATGATCATTGCCTGGCTAGATTATTAAATTTACGCCTGAGTTATTTAATCAGCCGTAGTTGGCTGCATTAATAGTAACCTCAGCTTAATTACTGCTAATTTATTAGCGAAAAATTAATTATTAGATCGAATTCATTTTACAGCTAATTTATTCAAAGATATGGATGACTTATGATTTTTCATCCTAAGTACGGCTGATTATTACCAAAACATTAGTTATTGAAATAATATACAAATTTTGGCTGACTTACGATGTACTTGATGACTAATTATGTAGGCTGAGTTATGTGTTGGTTTAGCGGCTGATATACCGATTTTCCATGTCATCAGCTTTTAGTTTCCATGTCGTTATTAACACTACACCAGTAAAATAAGGGTTTATGTTGCATACACCGTTTCCTATTCTTTATTCTTCATCTTCTTTATTTATTTTCTTCATTTTATTGTTTATCTTTCTCTGCGATCTTATGGATCTGGTAATTATTGTTTACGGTAACTGGATTAAGAAAAAAATATATATATATATATATATATATATATATCTAATGCCAACAGTAGAGGGTGTATAGATCTACATATAGATGACGAAACAACACACGATGAACTCAAAAAGTTGGTACTCAGTGATTACTGCCAACAGTAAAGGGTGTATAGATCTACATATAGATGACGAAACAACACACGATGAACTCAAAAAGTTGGTACTCAATGATTACATATTGAATGAGTTGAGGCGTCAGATTCAGCTGAGCTACATGTTCTCAAATAAAGTTTTGAAAATAATGGTGTATGATACTCACCAGTTTACGTCTCCAATAGTCGACAATTGCAATTTTCTAAACCTAAGGAAAATCGAACATTTACGTCTCTATGTGGACATTACGAAGTAAAAAAATGACGAAATCAGTCGGAATGACGAAACGTCACGTGAACTTGTATAACTATTACGACTGAGTTATTATTAACGTTTGCGCTGAGTTACGTCGGAGTTATATAAAATGCATAAGTTATGTCAACGAATTGGTTGAGTTACAATTAACGAAAATTCATGTTTTTTTCTGAGTTATGTATAATTATTGATGAGTTATGCCAATGAGTTGACTTAGTTATCAGTGAATAATTCGTGTTTCGGCTGACTTACAAGACAAGCATAGGGATTATCATCGGTTCACAGACTTAATAAAGGAAGCCACAATAATTGCACTTATGCATGAGTTAATTTTTCAATTAATACACCAACATAAATTATATTTACAAATTTCTAATTTTAGATTTCGATGATAATGGTAATCCATCGTCATAAAAATAATTAATTCATGATTTGGCTGAGTCATGTAAGAAATGTCTGAATTATGCCAATGAATTTGCTTAACAGTGATTAAAATTTGTAGTTTGGCTGAGTTATATATAAGAAATGTATGAGCCATGCCAACAAATTGGCTGAATTATCAATGAAGAAAATTTGTGTTTCAGTTGAGTTTTGTATAATTATTATATGGGTTTTGATAGATACGTTTAAATGTTGAACAGAAATGACATTTGAAAATGATTGGGAATGAAGCGGTAAGTCGGCCCAACTCATTAATCCATCATTCTTGAAGAATATTCAGGATTGCATGCGAAACAATATGTACAATTTATAACCATGGAGATTGTGGGAAGGGAAGCGTTACATGCACCTTCTCGCTTTGAAGGAGAAGAACCATAGTAACGAGTAAGACAAGGAGGGGACGAGGTTGAAGAGAGATGTGAGAGATAAGAAAGCGTAGAGAGAGATGGGAGATATGAGAGAGAGAGAGAGCTAAAGAAAAAGAATATGAAGAGAAGATTCATACAGAAAAAAAAGAGAGAAGAGGATATGAAGATCTGTCGACAGAGAGAAAGAGAGAGAAGAAACAAAATAAAAGGAATAAATCGCAACATTTAGGTCTAAGTTAATCAAACAGCCTAGAAGTGTGATTCATGTATCTCAATCTGTCTGGCCAGTAAATCTTATCTTTCTTTTTATATTTTTTTGTCCTCCCATATTTAATTATTTATTTTGTACGTAATTTTTCTTAATTACTTTTTATTTCAAAATTTATATTTTGTAATTTATAATTTAAAATTAAAGTTTTATTAAACTTAATAAATTGATATTTATTTTAAGAATTAGTGTTTAAATTGAAATATTAGATTAATATCAAAATCATGATTTGATTATAGAGTTTAGGTTTATAGTTTAGGGTTTAAATATAGTGTTAATTAGGAAATATAAGAAAGTCCACATATTCAGATGAAACTACATTGTATATGGTTTATTTTATATGATTTAGAGTTTAAGATAAACAAGAGTCTTGTGAGTAAGTAATTGTATAAGTAGTTTTAAGAGAACATATATTTCAAAATGAAATTAGAGTTTCAACTTAAAAATTCAAGAAACTATACACATTCAATTGACTAATATTCATCTCATATTAATAAAGGGGGTTCCAATATAACTTTTTAAAGTGCTTCAATTCCATTTTCTTATTTTAGGATATGTTTGAGATATAACGGAGTTATTTAAACGACATAGCTAGGTTACATAAACGTTTTTTTTTTAATTTAGAGTATGTTTGAGGTATGGCTGAATTATATAAACGATATATAAACAACGCGCTGAATTATGTTTTTCATAGAGAAAACATAAAATACAGGTTTGCTGCACTACTCGAGTGATAACTCCTCCATGTCACCAAGCTTCATTGAACTTCTCTGCGTCATCTTTGAATTCGTCATTTCCCCGTTTCTTCCACTTTCTTCTCATTCAAGTTTCTATGTACTTAGATCTTGAAATTTTTTTGGATTATCCAAATTTAGATATCAAATTACAAACAATACAACATTTGAAAGAAAGTGAGATATATCTTAATCGTTTCTTCTTGTTCTCATATAGCCATTTTTAAATATTCACACGATAATTCAGATATATTTTGGAATGCATTTTTCTTTTTTCTTTGGAATGCAAATTGTTTATAGTTAGATTTTCAGAGATTAGCAGGAAGTAACTCAGTCACAACTGCATATATAAATCTGCCGCAACAGAAAAATTTACTCAACCATAACATAAATAAAATTCAGCCACAAATCAAAACTTAAAATAAAACGTCGAAACATATCAAAGAAGACGATTTTAGATGTTTGTAGAGAAGACGATTACGGAGAATATGATTTTAGAGAGACAATATCACTCAAACAACAATGAGGATTTAATCAATGAAGGAAATTTAAATTTTTTTTTTAATAACATAAATTTAAGTTAAAAATCTTTTAATTGAGATCACGGTTATTAATAACATGGACTGAATTATTAGTAATGTGAATTTATTAATAATTTTAATTATCTTTAATAAAGATAATCTCAGTTAAAAAATTAACTAAAAATCGTTATTTGATTTATTAAGGACTTAAAAACATTTGAATAATTTCAAAAAAAAAAGTATGTTATTATAGTTATATAACAATATTTCTATACTATTTGAGTAGTTATCTCTTGATCAAATGATCACTGATCAAAGTCAGAAAAAACAAGGAGAGGATAAGTTTAGCCATTTTGTTGATAGGTACAAGAAAAAAATAGATGAAATCGATATTAATCAAAAGTGGATGAAACTAGTCCTCTTAGATATATAATATGTACATTTTTTTCATATCAATTAATATCCTATGTAGATGAAATGGAACTCTAAAATTCCATATGTTTTTGGATGAATTTATAGACTACCTCTTTTTGTATTTATCCCACACAAATGTAAGACTATCCTAATAATATTGTCTGTATTAAAATTAAAAAAAAATTGAAAGAAAATACAAGTTAAGTTAATATGTTTTACAGGTTTTCAATAAAGAAAAGTTAATAACTTTTACTATACTTATAAATAGCCCTCGTTAAAAATTAATCTATATCCCGTGGTATTAATGCAAATTTTGATATAGATTAATTAGAAACCACACTTAAAAGTATATTACTTGATCAATCATGTTTTCATCTTTTCAAACAAAACAAGAAGAGAGAACTCGAAGTATGTGACACTCTTTTTTTTGAACAACATAAGACTTTAATAAAAGAGAAGGCCTCAGGCCCAAGTAGTGACAGAGTGGAACAAGCAGGCTTTGGCCAAACTATCAGCCAGCCCATTATCCCCTCTGGGTACAAACGAGAAGAAACAGAAATTAAACGAAGAAGCTAAAGATTCGATGTCCGATAGAACTCCGTAGAGGTTCATCGGCTTGGAGATCGAATTTATCACTTTGATAAGCGATAGAGAGTCTGATCTAAGCCAGATTTTGGTGATGCCGACGTATCGTGAGTGCGAGAGAGCTTCCCTAATTGCTAAGCCTTCAGCCATGAGAGGAGAGGAGACTTGATCATGAAATTGACAACCATCTGTTGCGATCAAGGTAGACGGCGAAGAAGAGGAGTCGAAGATCCAAGCAAGACCCGCCGATAAAGAGTCCTTCCGCCAGGCCGCATCCGTATTGCATGCAACCGTGCCTTCCGGGATCGATTGGGGTCTCATCAGGATCTGACTTGTCACTGAAGTCTCCGGTGAGGACGTCTGAGCTTGCGTCCACTCCCTGGCTCCCCTGAGAGCTCGTGTTACTGTATCCTCTGGCGATGTGGATTTCGACTCAAAGACTAGCTGATTCCTCGAGGTCCACAAACTCCAACAAATCCAAGAGAAGAGGTCCCCCGCAACTCCGCAAGGAGGGAGACCAACCATGGAGTTTGACGATTCCACAATAGCTGAACAGACGAGATTAGTCTGGATTGAACACGGGGAAGGAAGGGGTCAAGCTCCAGACACGTTTTGCGAAAGCGCAAGTAAGAAGCAAGTGTTTCGTAGTCTCTGTCAATCCACAATGGATATAGTTTGTGTTCTGAAGCATCCCTCTTCGTTGCAAGTTCTCTCCCGTGGGAAGCGCTCCGTGAATGGCTTTCCAGAGAAAGAGTTGGAGCTTAGGCGCTGTGGAGATCTTCCATATGGACTTAATCCAGTTGAAGTCGGCTTGGACTCTATCAATTACCACGTGTGCTTCCAAAGGAGCAGTAGTCACCGCATATCCCGAGTAGTGTAAGTACCAGTCTTTGAAGCGTACCAGATAAAGGAGTCTCTAGCTCCAGTCTTGCTAGGTTTTAGCTCTAGGATCTGATTAGCAAAATCTGGAAGTAACTGAGTGATAAGTTCTTTATTCCACTCGCAGGTACCACGCAGCATGAGATCAGACACGAAGAGATCATATTCATCCTCCTTCCTTGGACCATAAGGCGTTAAGTATGAGGTAGTAGATATCCATGAGGCGTTCCAAACTTTAATCTCTGTTCCATCTCCCACCGCCCGTCCCAGTTGCTGCAGCAAGAGGTCTCGTCCAGCAAGAATCCCGGTCCATCTGTGAGAAGCAGTCTTCGTTGGTTGGACGTTGAGAAGAGATGCCTTATGGCAGTACTTACCAAGGAGGATACGAGATAGCAGACAGTTTGGGTTCGTCAACATTCTCAAAGGTATTTTAGCAAGCAGTGCGATGTTAACGGGTTGTATATCCTTGAAGCCCAAGCCTCCCATTCCCTTTGGTAAGGTAAGCTTTTCCCACGCAAGCCAACACATTTTCTTTTCTCCCGTGTTTGCATCCCACCAAAAGTGTGTAAAGGCTGACTGAATCATCTTACACAAACCAACAGGTAGCAAGAAACACGTCATCGCAAAGGAGGGGATAGCTGATAGCACAGCTTTTAGCATAGTCATTTTCCCTGCCACCGATAGACGTTGCGTAGACCAGGAAGCAGCTTTCACCTTTATTCTATTGACAATGGACGCAAAAAGGTCCTTTTTCCTCCTCCCAAAGTGTTCGGGGAGCCCCAGGTACTTCCCAACTCTACCCTCTTTAATGATTCCAAGAGTATTTTTAACTTCCCTTCTCACACTCGAAGGTGTCTTTGCAGCAAAGGATATAGGCGATTTGTCTGTGTTGATCCGCTGTCTTGACGCTTTCTCGTATAAGGTGAGGATGTGTTTGAGTGTTGAAACGCTGCGGGAGTCCGTGGGGATAAAGAACATCGTGTCATCAGCAAAAAGTAAGTGATTTACACTTGGGCTGTTCTTTGCATTTTTTATGCCTGGTAATTTACCATCTCTTTGAGCTTTGAAGCATAGGCCTGACAAGATTTCACTGCAGAGGATAAAAATATAAGGGGAGAGGGGATCACCCTGCCTTATACCGCGCTGTGGGAGTACGTTTTCCAGAAACGAGTCATTGACCAGGAAGGAGTAGGAGACTGTTGTGATGCACTCTAGCACCCAGGTAACAAACTTAGTATGAAACCCCAGATTAGACAGTACCTTTCGAATAAAATTCCATTCTAATCTGTCATACGCCTTACTCATGTCAGTTTTGACAGCCATGGAGCACTTCTTTTCTGTTGCGTGGTTTTCAGATAGTGGAGCATCTCGTGTGTTATCAAGACGTTATCAGAGATTTCACGCCTAGGTACAAATGCAGACTGGTTCTATGAGATAGCTTTGTGGAGTAGGGGTTTGAGGCACAGAGAGAGTAGTTTCAAAATTACTTTGTAGTAAACGTTACACAAAGCGATTGGCCTGTAGTCTGAAACCAACTTGGGACTCGGGATGTTGGGGATTAGTCTTATATGGGTAGCATTCAGTGAATGAGGTAGCGCTCCGCTTATAAAGAAATTTTGTATCTCTCTGATGATTGCAGGTCCTGTAGTCTCCCATTTGGTTTGGAAGAAACTCGCAGAAAACCCGTCTGACCCAGGAGCTTTGTCTGGGTGGATGGAGAAGAGAGCTGTTCTGATCTCACCAGCAGACGGGATCTCGATGAGCATCTCGTCCTGCTCCTCTGTGATTTTTGGTGTCAAGGCACTTTGGACCGTAGCTTCGCAGTCGTGTGGGGAGGATGCGAAAATGTTTGAGAAGTAAGACGCTATTACTGAAGCAATCTGTTCTTCTTCATACACTAACACTCCCTCTCCGTTTTCTAACACAGAAAGTCTATTGCGAGCTCGTCTCCCTCGCGCAGATGCGTGGAAATAGCCAGTGTTTCTGTCTCCCAAGGAGAGCCAAAGCTGTCTACTGCGTTGGCGCCAGTATTCCTCTTCAGAGATGTATGCTTGTAGGAGGTTACAATTAAGAGCAGAGATTTCCGCCTCATCTGCGATTGGCTTGGAGAGTTCTAAGTCTAGGTTGATTTTCAACGAATCAATCTTCTTTTTGCTGTTCAGGTATTGCTCCTTACTCCATTTGACAATAGCTCTGTGATATTTTGAGATTCTAGTCATAACATCCAGGCTCCTGTTTGCATTCCAGGTTGCCTCCACAAGCAAACGAACTTCTGGGTTGTGTCGCAGACGTCGATCATACCGAAACAGCTTATGAGACTTCAGCTTTGTTGGGTCGAAAATGGAGAGTAGTGGTCGGTGATCCGAGCCTTCGTAGAGAAGATAGTGACATCGCGCAGTCGGGAACAGATCAGACCACTCACTATTTGCTATTGCTCTGTCCAGTCTGCAGTGGACGATGAAGGTGCCAGTTGCTTGGGATCCTCTGATGCCTCTCCAAGAAAGGAAGTTACCAGTATGTTGAAGATCGAAAAGGTCACACTGTGCCATAGAGCTTCTGAAGGAGCAGAAGCTACTCTCTGCTCTTTCTTTACCACCCGACTTCTCCGTGTTGTTTAGAATTTCGTTGAAATATCCAGTAAAAAACCAGGCATCAGTTCGAGATGAGGAGATAGCAGAGAGGTCATCCCAAACTTTTTGACGATCTCCTATGTCCGGAGCACCATAGATAAAGGTACAGAAGAAGACCTCTTTCTTGAAACTGATTCTTGTATCAATGAAATTATGATTTGCCGTAATAACTTGAATGTTTACACTGTCATTCCAGAGCAGAGCGAGTCCCCCACCACCGAGGCCATGTGGAGAGACTAGAAAATGGGAATCGAGTTTTAAATCCTTAAGCTCGTCCAACACAAAACTGTCTTGATTCTTAGTCTCCATAAGGAAGAAGATATTCAGAGAGCAGTTTTGTGAGAGCTCCTTCAAACGCTGGACTGTTTTGGGGTTCCCAATCCCGCAACAGTTCCAGCTGAGAACAACTAAGGAAGAGGACTTCCGGGATATGAAAACCCGGCTTCTTTTGAGCTGATGAGGAAGGGCCAGCTAGCTGCTTTGAGGCGTTTGCTGGAGTTGATCTCTGTCGTGCAGGTGAGGCCTGAACAAAGGAGAGGATTCTCTTGCTGGCGCTACCTCCCATAGCCTGGATTAGTTTTACCGTCTTATTCCTAGCACCCGGAGGACGTCCTCTATGCTTTGTCCCCGTTCCTACTGCAGAAGTACCAAAATTCTGGATGGGATCTTCAGAGTTTGGAAGCAGGATAACCCGTGGTGGTGGTGGGTCCAGTGGAGGTATTTCAGAAGCCGTTAGAGACTCCATGGCTATATCGATTATTCTCGCAGCGGTCTCCTTCATTAAGTTAGGGTCTTCTTGTGCCACTCTACGTCTCCTTGCAGCACATTCGACTGGATCAGCACAGTGGATGTACTGTCGGGTGACCTCCCTTAGATCTCCAATAACTTCTTCAGTAGTTTGGATTTTTGTAACGATTGGGTGTTTTGAGAACTCCACCTCATGCAAATTTTTCTCTAGAGCCGGTGCAGGAGTAATAGGAGATCTGCTAGTTAGTGCAAGAGGGGGAGGGGGGCCCGGGGGAGTTTTTGCTTTCTCTCTCACTCTCCACTGCATTTGAGGAGGATCAGGGAGACGGAGTCTGTCCTTAAGAGGACCCGACGTAGGGAGAGGGCCCGGTCCTTGAACATGCGGCGATCCCCTCGGGTAGTCTGGTGTGATTTTATTTCGAGGAGGACGCACTCGAGATCCTTCAGATGTCACCCTCTCTCCAAACAGACGTCCATGTCTATCCACTCGACGGTAAAAGGACTCTTCGTTTTGCTTGTTTCCATCTTTGGGGGGGATGAGCTAAACCACGAGCCAGCGGTCTCTCTTCCCGTGAGGAGTTTCGTCGACTCACAGGTGGCACCCGCACCTCCTTATGAGGGATGAGAGAGGTGGGAACTTCGTGGTGCTTATTAGGGTGCCTCTTTGGACAGGTATGAGAGGTATGCGTGAGGATGAAACAGATAGAGCAGTGATTTGCTAGCCCCTCATACTCTAGGTTGATAGGTATGTCGATTCCACTAGAGAAATCGATAGTAGGATCCATAGTTAGTGGTTCTAGAGCCTCGAGTAGAACGCGGATTCTTGTTGAAGTTTTGGTGATGTCATATGCTTCCAGTCTGCCAAGCTCCTGGCCGATTTCATAAACCATTTTTTCATGCCAGAAGTGAAGAGGGAGACCTCTCACTGTTATCCAAAAGGGGATCTTCGACGGGAAGGTGGTAGAAATCACAGGCTCCCTGCGTTCTAGGATAACCATCTAGTTGTTAAACTGGTAGGGTCTGTTGAGGAGGATACATTGAACATCTTCATCACGGTCGAATCTGAACTGAAAGCAGCCGTTCCCAAGGTTAGCTCCGACAACTTTTCCTCGGAGAGCCCATTTCTTAGGGAGCTCAAGAATGAGTTGTTCCACTGGTTGTTCAGATGGGTTAATAAGTCTCCCAATCACCGTTTTATCATTATCACGAACAAGCTCCGAAAAGTCAAACTCTGGTGCTCGAATACGCTTGCGTGTGCTCTCAGTAGGGTTTGGAGCAACCCCTTTACCCTTTTCTGCAGTAGTGAATCTTCTAGTAGCCATGAGTGGACCGAGGGGGAGTGATGTGTGATGTAAACAAGCAGCAAGTGTTAGACTCCAGGAGGATTTGAAGGATGCTAAAGAGATAGCAGAAACAACACTCAGAGCAATAGATTGAGGAGTTAAAGTCGACTCAAGCTACCTCAAAGCTTCATTTAACCACCGCCAACAGGAACTCCAGCTCACCGTTGTTCAAAGGATCAGAAAGAAGAGCTCCGGCGACGTTAATCACCGGACGTACCGCTGGATAAAGCCTTGACACCAATGGGGGACCGATGGATAAGTCAAAAGAGGGAACAATTTGAAAAAGCTTTGTGTGTTTTCAGTACACAGAAGCCGAAAGAGGGAAGTCAGAGCCCAAAGTCCAAAAGGAGGAGTCCTAAGGACCAAAGAGTAAAGACCAACATTGGGAAGAGTGCCTGGGAGAGAGTTCACGTCGATCTCCTTTACAAATATGCAGAAGTATGTGACCCTCTTTTTTACATCTTACCCTTTTATTTTGTAATGGTTTTCTTCGTTCTGAGCCATATCAGACTATATATGAACAGTTTGGATAAAAACAAGACAACATTTTTTGTTCTGAACAATTTGGATACTTATCCCTCACCAGTTAAATGAATCTGATTGTTCAAATATTTATCAGTTTTGAGTATTAAAATTTACTCCTTCTGTTTTAAAATAATGTATATTTTAGAATTTTTATACGTATTAATAAAATTTTAAATGCATGGGGTTTTTGTGATAATTCATTTCCTATAATTCTAAAACAATAGAATTCAGAAAAAGTTTCAGAAGTTTATAACTAATTCGTATTAGTTTATAAAAATGCATTGAAAATTCAAACTATATATCTTTTTGAATGTTTTTTTTCTAAACCATGCATCTTCATAAAATGAAAATATTATTATTTATGTTTCATAATATATGATGTTTTTATTTAAAGTATATCTTTAAGATTTTTTTTTTTAAAAAAAAATCAGTGCAAATATAATTTAAAATCAGTTACTCAGTTATAAATAAAATAATATAAATATAACTACAGACAGTTTTTAATAAATTAACTAAAAGTTTTTAGATATGTGATTTTTTTTTGAGAAACATTAAAACATAGAAAATAATTTACACATTAAAAGAAAATGAAAAATACACTAGCTTATGTGAAATTATTTATATTGTGGTTTTTTTTTGTTTTCTAGATTCTCAAAAAGAACTATTGAGGTTTCCAATGGTGAAACAGAAACACTCCAGACTTTTCTTGCAAACTATTCTTCTCTTCGATCCCTTTCATGTTTTCGATATTGGAGTTCGCATATCTCCACAAGTGTATGTCATTAAAGAAAATGAAAACAATAAAGTGAAGGATATCAAACAAGTGAATATTATAAAAAATGCCATGATTACAAAAAAAATATTCTATAAGAAAAGATTTTGAAAATGAAGATCCAAAAGTATCTTTAGTCCATTGTTATCTTTGTTCCTATAATATCATTTCGAGGTATTTACTTAATTCATCATTAGTTTTTTTAATAGAATTTTTTTTTGTCTATAGTTGAAGAATGAGTAACAATATCTTTTTTTTTCAACTAACAATATCTTTCTTTATATTTAAGTTAATGCTATTATAGAAAATTATATGGAAACAATTTATATTTCTATTATAAGAATTCAATTTTAATTAAAAAAAGCAAAATACTGAAGATGTCAAGTTGGTTTAATTAGACAAAAGAGAAAATCGGTCAATGCCACTGATTAAAAGTTCAATGTCTTTTTTTTGAAAAAAACTTTCTATTTAAATGCATAAAAAAATAAAATAGGCTGTTTGGCCCTACTTTGGTTTTGTGGATGATACAAGATGTTCACATAGTAGCAACATATAAGTTTTAAATTTGTAAAGTAGAGCCCAATCTCAATATAATGTTTTAGCCCAATTTAGTAAACCTTTCGACATGCAAGAGGAAGTTATCGAAGCCACATCTAAATCATCGACGATGATGTCGTTTGCTTCTGGGAGCGTAGACTAGAGCACCTGTTCCGAACAATAAGATTAAGAGTAGATAGGATAGATTGGGGGGACCTGTAGCATCCTCGGTGGAGTCTCGAGTTCCGTTCAGTCCATAGTAGGTATATCGCACATTGCCAATCAATCAGAAGAAGCTTCTTGTGTAGCTTTGGCAATCGCAAGTTGGCAACGTAATTTATGATCCCTTGGTAATCTCTTGGAGTGGAGACTTGACATCTTTGAGCTGTGTCAGACCAAATTTCCCAGCTGAAAGGACATTCAAATAGTAGATGATCACGAGTTTCCGGTGCAGCATTACACAGGAGGCACGTTGGATCTGTGGACAGTCCCCAATCGAGAAGACGATTCTTTGTAGGACATCTGTCGAGCAGAAAGAGCCAAGCGAGAAAATTATGTTTTGGAATTCCACCTTTACACCAGATGATATCGAACCAAGGCACCGGTGTGGAGTTGGTCTTCAGTTCCTTGTATACAACACTTGTGTTGTATTTATTCCAAGGGTTCCCATTCCATATCCATTCGTAGGTGTCTTCTTCCTCAGTAAGCTGGATACTGGTGAGGTAAGTCTGAAATGTGACTTGGTTATCCGTGGTGATCTGACTATCCCGTTCCCATTAACACTGATGTCCCTAACTAATGCATTTGCAGGAACTCCCATTTTACGCAATATCACTGGTGAGAGGAAGGTTTCTAGACTTCCAAAAGGAGTCCAATGATCTGTCCAGAAACGAGTGCTCTCACCATTTCCAAGCTTGATTCTCACCCACGGGTAAGCAGCATCTCTGATTCGAAGTAGCTTATTTGCAAACCAAGAATGCTTCTGATTTGGTTTCTTGATCCAAAAGTTTCTTAATGATCCGTTTAGTACTTCCTTCTTGTACCAAGCCACCCATAAGGAGCCAGAATTACAGAAAAGAATCCAAATCAGCTTGAGGATACACGCCTTGTTCCAAGCTACAAAATCTCTACAGCCTAGACCGCCATCCTTTTTCTCCAGAGTAATTATTTCCCATGATACTCTAGCCGAATGATTTCCATCTGCTTTACCTTTCCAGAGATAGACTCCACAAATGGCATTGATTGTCTTAATACATGCTTTCAGGAAAACAAATGTGGCGCACCAAAAATTTGTGATACCTGAAATTACGGTGTTGACCAGAAGGAGTCTGCCTGCGAAAGAGAGAGATTGAGCACTCGAGGTATTAACCTTATTCTTGACTTGATTTAGGAGAGGTTCACAAATTCAGAGGTACGCCTAGGTAGCGGATAGGTAGGGAGCCGTGAGTTAGACCCGTAGTGTTACTGATCGTGGTGATCTCTTGATCATTTAGGCCACATGAGTAGAATGCTGGTTTTTGAATGCTTACTGCCAAGCCAGATTTAGATTTAAATTCTTCAAGGATCTCCAAGACTCCAGCCACCGCACTTTCGGTTCCATCCGTGAATATAAGTAGATCATCAGCAAAGCACAAATGTGTTAGCTTGGAGGCAGCACACTTGTCATGATAGTTGAACTTCCCTTCTTCCGCACCCTTATCTAGTAGCATAGAGAGATAGTTCATGGCTATTACAAAAAGATATGGGCTAAGAGGATCCCCTTGACGGAGACCTCTCTTCCCTTTGAAATAGCCATGAACTTGTCCATTATAACCCACTGTAAATGATGTTGTAGTGATGCATGCTTCTACTAGTCTGACATACTGCGCTGGAGCTCCTATTCCTGATAAACAATTGAGCACAAAGCTCCAGCTTATGGTATCGTAGGCCTTAGCGATATCAACCTTGATAACTATTTTTTTTGGCCCCACTGATTTGTGATAACCATTGACCAGTTCAGTAGCTAGAACAGTGTTTTCAACCAAGAGTCGACCCTTTACAAATGTCGTTTGATTAGGGAGGATAAGATCAGGCAGCATAGGTTAGAGACTGCTTTGTATAGCGTTGTGCAACACGAGATTGGTCTATACTCTCCAACTGCTGACGCTCCAAGATGCTTTGGAACCATTGTAAGGATCGTTGAGTTCACTGCAGATGGCATAAATCCAGAGACAAAAACTGTTGGATCGAGTTGACAACCTCTTCCCCTAGGATCCTCCATGATCCCTTAAAGAAACCCGAAGTCAACCCATCTGAGCCAGGAGATTTATTTGGGTTAAGTCTGAAGATTGTTTTTGAAATTGTTGCTGCATCTGGAACTGAACACAGAGATAAGCAAGCTTCAGGAGAACAGCGATACTGAAAGAGTCGCTGGAACCAAGAGACAACTACTACACAGAAAGGCAATACTGGAGGAGCCAGGATTGATTTGAAGTGATTTACAGCGTGAATTGCCATTTCTTCTGGATCAGTGATGAGAGCTCTAGTGGGAAGGGGAAAAGATCTAATGGTCTTGATTGTTGCACGTACAACAGCCACACGATGAAAGAATGAAGTGTTGAAATCCCCTTCTTTTAGCCAGCTTATTCGTGAACGCTGTAGAAAGTAAGCTTCTTCAATTCCCCTCAAAAACATCCATTTTTCATGCATTGTTTTTTCCTCCTAAAAATTAGCTGTAGTAGGGTCCTGTAGAGCTTTAACCTGCACAATCTTAAGCAATTCATTAGCATAAATCACTCTCTCTTGTATTTTGGAAAAGTTCTCCCTATTTAAGCTCTTAAGAACACTCTTTAGTGATTTGAGTTTCTAGCAGAGATCAGCGAGAGTTGATGAAGAGATTCCGGCAAGAATCCAAGCGTCATTCACAGCAGTAAGAAATTGAGGGTGTTGGGTAAGGTAGTTGAAGAATTTGAACGGCTTGGTACCCGCAATAGGGAGTGGGGTGGCTAGGTTTAAGAGGCAGGCTGAATGGTCTGAAAATTCAGGTGGTAAGAACGTGGGAGAGCTGCTGGGATAGGAGAAGATCCATTCACAGTTAACAAGTGCACGGTCAAGCTTCTTTGTGATGGGAGAAGTTGGCCGCTTGTTTGACCATGTATGAAAGATACCCTGATATCTGAGATCAAATAATCCAAGCTGAAGCAATGTATCTCTGAAGTTAATCATGTTTGATGATAACGTTTGGACAGTAGGAGATGAGTGTTCAGCTGGATGAGTGATTTGGTTAAAATCACCTGCCACTAGCCAACGTTTGAGATCAAGAGAGCACTGCTGCTGGATATTAATCAATTCCGCCCACAGATCCGTCCTTTCCCCAGCAAGATTAGATGCATAGATAGAGGTAACAGTGAGAGGAGGTTGGTTAGGAATGGTGAACTCAGTGGTGAGAGACTGACGTGATTGCGCCAACACCTTGACTGAGGTAGGGTATCTCCATATAAAAAATAATCCTTCCATCTGCATCCGATTGGTTGTTAGATAAGAAATGCCATCTGGGGCAGAGTTTGGACATTATGGGATTGAGAAAAGGTACCTTAATATGTGATTCCAAAATAGCACCAAAAAGAGGCTTATTATAATTTAGCCATTGAGAAAAAAGAGTGTGATTATCCGCTTCATTTAGTCCGCGGACATTCCAAAAAAATGTTTGTGTACACATATTAAAGGGTTATGGGAGAAGTTCCACCATGTGGTGGAACCTTCGGGTGGGTATTAGGAGGCGGTTCAAAAGAGATTTTAGGTTGGTTTACTGATTGTTGTGTTTTTTTTTGGCCAGGAAAAATAAGAGGAGGACGAGAAGGGCAGGTGAATTGAGGAGGCAAGGTGATTGAAGGGGCACTGAAGGCGGAGGCTTTTTTAGTTGAGATGTAGGAACCATAAGTTGGGGCATAGGTAGCAGGAATACCAAAAACAAAAGAGGCTTTGGTTGGGGATGATGAGAAAAGGATAGTTTGACAAGGAGGAGAGGTTAGAGAGGTAGTTAAAGGGGCTAAAGAACAAGGCTTAGTGCTTAAAACAGGAGGAGATTGATTATCAATAGACATATCAGTCACCACAGGGCCAGGAACAACTTCAATAAAGTCAGGGACCTCTTCATCGTGATCTGGAGGGTCCGGGACAGCAGGTTCCAAGCTGGAGTTGATATGAACTTGTTCTTGCGTAGTACCTTCCAGAGGGACGTCTGAGTCTGGGGGATCAGAAATCACCATTTGAGCAGTATTTACTTGCTCTGATGCAACTTCCTTTTCATTAGGAGTAGGCAGGTAAATGCAGTCCTTTAACACATGTCCAATGCGACCACAGAGAGTACAGGAAGGTGGGACCCAAGGGTACTCTATTTGAATTGGAATGATCTCCCCATTCTGTCGGAGAAGTTCCCCAGAAGAGGGCAAAGGTTTAGTAAGATCTGCTTCTACCTTGACATGAGCTATATTGAGGTCAGTGAGGTTCTTTGTATAATCATCAGTTTCAATAGGTTCTCCAACGAGCCGTGCTGCCAAACTGAGACCTTCTTTTGTTCGAAGATCAAAAGGAACGCCTGAGAGGTGAACCCATAGTGGGATAGACTTGATCTCTTGGATAACCGATGTTGTAGCGGATCCCCATTGGGAAACATGAAACATTGAGGTACCTACATACCATAGTCTCTTTTCCAATGCCTTAGTTCTGATGAATTCATTAGGAACACGAACTAGGAAGGATCTCTTGTGGGGTTGCATATGAATTTCTAACTTCACTCCTTTTCCCCACATGAAATTCAACACACTTTGAATTGGACCATAATCAGGCATTTTACCTAAAAATGTTCCAACCAAGTATTCTTTGTGAAGCTCTGCTCCCCTTTGAAACACTGCATCAGGAACAGCAACTTGCGGTTTTCCTTCAGGCGACAGGAAAATAGGAGCTAGTCTTCTAAGAGATTTATTAACTGAGTGCTTAGCTCTCTGCGCC
>CAKOAT010379599.1:417654-430795 GCA_932364175.1 Eruca vesicaria subsp. sativa
TTTGGGGGGGGGGTGAATAGTGAAATTTAGGATTTTTTGAACTGTTTCGGGAATAGTGTTATCCTCAGATATGGGATTTTGGATTATAGATTCTGAAGTAGTAGTTTCAGTAGTGGCTTTAAGTGGGTTCTCTGAAGTTGTAGAATTCCTAATTGAGATTCTACAACTCAGAGTAGTAGTGTCTGCTTTCTTTTTTGCAGAGAAAACAATAGTCGGAGATGTAGCTGGGGAGGAAGGAAGAGGAGGGAAATCGGCAAGGGGGGCATGGTCAGGTGGGTTAGGGGGGTCAGGGGGGTGGTGAGCTTGAGATTCACCAGGGTTCAAGCCGGAACCACATCCCCTCTCGGAGAACCAAGGGTTCGCACAAGAAGACATATTTTTTTTTCTTTTTTTTTTGTTATTGTTAGAAGGTTAAAAGTTCAATGTCACTGATTAAAAGTGAAAAAGCATCGAAATCTAAGAACGGATGATCAAGAATTACAACAATTATAGCATCAATAATAACTGTAACAATTGCGTACAGTATTGGAGGAGTTAAGTTCAAAAAAAAAAATATTGTTGGAGTTGAATATATTCGTGCTGATACTAAATAAAATAAAAATTAGAAAATAAAAAAAACATCTTGTTATATTTCTTTGTAATCTACTAAATGTTAAATTTGAAGGAAATTTATTTCATGAATCTTGCGGAATAACGTTATGGATAACAAATTTTTTTATTCCACAAAAGTGTTTGTTATTAAACCTTTTAGAATGGAATAATAATTAAAAATTATTCCTTTGAAGATCATGTCCACGTCCTATGAAGATGTTCTTTTTTTTTTTAAACATTAATGAAGATGTTCTTTCATGCATGAATCTGCCTTGATATAACTTGAATATTTGCTGGGCTCTTGATTATTGCATTCGTACCACCTTTTGGCGATAGTGGTCTCGTGTATAAACACGTCATATGCACATCAGTGCATGATATGCCCCTATGGTTTATGGGGAGCTAGAAGATTCTATTCTAGTTTCTAAAGTGAACTGAAGTTTGAAACCACGAATGGCTTCTTTCATCACATGACTTCTCTGCTTCTTCTTAAATCGAATGTAAAGGACAATAATTCATATCGCTGTTTTCAATATTATAACGTGAAGGGTAAAACAATGAGAAAAATACAAATCAAGTGGCGTGAAATCATGTCTAATTTATAACCCAAGACACGTGAATTTCCAAGAGAGACCACAGAGCGAATAAGGATAAAAGGAAACATCTGCCCCAAAAGTTCTTTTTTAATTGAGCACACATTTTTATATATTTCTGCAAGATGTTTTTCTTCTCTTTTGTTTGATTATATCTCTTTATGTTGTCCCCTAATACAAACTATTAATGTGCATAACAAACAATTATAATATTTGGGAAAGACTTAAAATCATGTGGTATATACGACAAGGTGGGTACCCCTACAAGGTTCTCTCTCGTGTCTCTTCTACTTGCTTTCTTCTTTTGTCTCATTCCAGAACTTATTGTGGCACGAGTTTTCATTCTTTTGATTCAATAGGTTCTCTAACAGTCTTTTTTTTTTTTTGGTAAACATGTTATGATTACATTACCATTTTTAAGTTTGTGACAAACTTTACAAAGAAATACTAGTAGCAGAGAACAAACACCAAAATAAACTACTAACACAACAACAAAATACAAAGTGTAAAACATGGCTAAGACCCGATGCTAAGGAATGAAGGGGAACACTTGAAAGAGCTTAAGAGAGCCGCCAAGAGTGCACAACGCGCAGGATCAGAGCTCTATAGCAAGATAGCAGTTAATACATGAGCACGAGCCGGTATAATTGGCTTCCCCAGGCACTCGCCTCCAACAAATAACCCTGCCACAAAACACAACCACCTGCAAAGAGCATAGACACCAACCAGAAAAAGAAATTCAGAGCAGCCGACAAAGGGGCCGTACCAAGGCAGCGAAACGCAAGACCAGGGCCTGTCGAAGCCCCAACCACCAAACACCGCAAACAGCCACCACTACTCCTCCATTCCTGAACTTCTGAGGCACCAAACTCCAGGAGCCAAAAGACCTCCACTGAAACCACCAACAGCCCAACATCGAACCCCAACCACTCTTATTACGGAAGACTAAGAGTGATAACCCGCCACAACTACCAGACCAAGAACAGAAGAAAGAATCTAACACCACAGGGCAATCCCTGGAGAATCACGCCCCATCTGCGGAGGAGTTAGCTACACTCGTCGCCACCGGGAATGTGGTCGAGGACAGACTACAACAATCCAAGACCCCATTGACCCGCACGAGAGACAGACTCTGAGAACCAGAGACTGACCTTAATCTGCAAAAGGAAGCCCAAACAAAACACCATACCAGAAAGCCATCGCTAGTAAAGTGAGAAGAGGAGCTCAGCCCTCCAAAGAAGCTTGACAGTGACGCCGTCTAGCCACACGGAGCCCCGCACCCATCTTCTAGGAGAGACCACTAGTAGAAGGTCACCACCACAGCCAAGGAGCCCGCCAGAGACACAAAGTCGGCTCCTGGACCATCCGCTTCTCATCGGTAGGGAGAAAAAAAGATGAGTCAGAAGCAGAGATCTCCAAAAACGAGCACCCTCCTGCCGAGAACGGAGGAACCCGTCCTTAACACCAGCTATCAGACGCCGGAGGGATCGACGATGACCGGAGCACCACCACCAGAGCAAAGACGAGCTCCATTGAAAGTAGATCTGGCCAGATCTGAGCGATGCCTCAAAGTTAACTCTGGAGAGAACCTCCCAGCCCCACACTCACCGACTCACCTCACCACCACTCCAGAGCCCTAGCCACCAGGCAGCGACGCCGGAGAACAGACACCACAGCGGACAGTATATCGGCAAAATAGAGAGAGGGAGAAGGAGGGGAAACAGAGAAGGGAAAGAAAAGAGGAACAAGAAAACAGCCGATGACGACGGCGGCAGAAACGCCGGAGGCCGCCACTGGCTGAGCGGCGCCAAACCAAATTAGGGTTTCTAGGGTTAGAGAGAAGGTAGAGAGGAGAGAGGGTCTTTTTTTATTTCGATTCTCCAAGTTTTGTTTTTTTTTATTTAAATAACAAAATACAAAGTGTAAAACATTCCTCTCTAACAGTCTTATTAGCTTCTTTAGTAGATTTTTATATATATTATTAATAAAAGTTGATATCTTGCAACAAGAAATTTCATACAAAATTAGACGCATGGATCAAATTTTTATTTATTTAAAAGTTATTACAAGATAAATACATCAAATATATTTCATGCCTTTGAATCATGGACTTATTGAGAAAAATGTATGAATTTTACTATTATAACTCTGTGCATCAGAGACTTTCAGAAAGAAGATTTTTTTGAAAATTATTTTCATAGAATTTTAAAAATAATTTAGAAATTTTAACAAAAATATTTTGATGAGAAAAAATTAAAATCATGTAATTATAAACATTTATGAATGATGCACATTTATATTTATTTAAACTGAATTGTTTTAATATAAATGAGTGAAATTAGATTGAATCATGATAGTCTTTGGTTTAGGATTAGATAACATAGGTTATTATAATGTGTTTTAGAGTTAGATTTTAGAATTTTAACATTTTTAAAAATATTAAGTTTGACCTATATGTGTTTAGTTTTGTGTATATTAAACACTTTATAAGTTGATTTTAGGTTTAATGAAGTTTTTGCTTGAAATGTAGTTATTTATTTGATTTTAGGGTTTTGAAGACTTCTCAAAAATCTTTTAAAATATAATGCACTAGAAAACTTCTAGATAAAGATACTATTTCCCGCTTAATTTTTAATAAAATTTAGGTTTCCTGCCTAATCATTAAGTCATCAAAAAAGTATGCTAAAAAGTCTTTTACGAGAAATCATTTTATGTATTAGATCTTAAAACTAATTGATAAATTTTATATAAATATTTGGATAGAGAAAAAACTCGAATCATGTAGTTATAGTCATTCTTAAATGACGTAAATTTAGGTTTAATAAATTGAATTGATTTCAACATAGATGAGTAAATATTGATTGAGCATGATTTCTTTGGTTTAGGATTTTGTAACATATGATATAGTATTGTTTGTATTTTTAGGATTAGATTTTAGAATCGTAATTATGATATATATGTGTTTAGTTTTGTATATATTCAACACTTTAAAATTTAATTTTATGAAAATTTTATTTTGTTTAGTTAGTTACTTGATTTTAGGGTTTAGATGACTTATTAGAAAGTTTTCTAACAAATAATGCACTAGAAAACTTTAATGTAAGTCTTATGAATGAATTGTAAATTTAGAGTCCATAAAACATCTTGGAAAACTTTCATGTAACTGGAAAATTTTTTTCCTATATATAAAATTTTACACTTTTTCTTTCTTCTTTAACTCTAGACGCTTCAACTTCTCTTTAAACTATTTGAACTTGATAACACCAAATCTTATATCAATTTTTCATTTTGTCTTATGTGTTTCTTACTAATTTGTCTTGTTTGTGCAAGGTTTTCATTACATGATTTTATCTTTCACTCATTTAAAGGTATGTTTATAAATTTTAGCTATGTATTTTTGTGTGTGTTTATATGTTAAATTATAGTAAGTTATAGATTCAACATAATGTGACTGTTATTTATTAGCTAAGCATAAAAAAATATTTTTTTTTTTTTTGTTTTGGTATCATTTGAACGTTTTGGATATGTATGTGTTTTCAGATCTGAATTAGATTTTGGAAGACTTCTCAGAAGATTTTATGAAGACTTTCTAGAAAGTTTTCTAATGCATTTTAAGACTTCTAGGAAAGTCTTCTGAACCCAACGTACTCATGTAATTGGGATTTATCTCTTTATATAAAGAAAATGGCTGCAAAAAAAAAAAAAATTCTCACTCTGAAATTCACCAACCTCACTCTATTTCAATTTATTTTAATTTGAAAACACCAAACTTTATATAATTTCTTTTTTTTTTCTTATGTTTTTTTTCAATAATTTATCTTATTTTTGTAAGTTTTTCCCTATATGGTTCTCATAGATCTATAAATTTCAGATATGTATTTTTGTATGTTTTATATGATAGATTCTAAAAAGTTATAGATTCAATATAGTGTGACTTTTTTTTATTTATTATTTAAACATAAAAAAATATTTGTTTTGAAAATTTTCTATGTTTTGATGTAATTTGAACATTTTTGGATATGCAAGTTTTTTCAAATCTGAGCAAGACTTTGGAAGACTTCTTAGAATATTTTTTGGAAGACTTCCCTAGAAGCCCATGTGTAATTATCTCAAACTCCATGTGTTAATTTTTTTTATGGTCTGCTTTATGATTGGTATGTGTACTATTTTAGTTGTAAATTCTTTTGTAAACTTGAAGAGATGTTAATGAAAATAATTTGTTTAATATGTTCATGTCTACAATATATATTATTTTGCCAAAAGTACTTGGAATTATTGAAGTTATTGATACAAAATATCAAGAAACATTTTAACCAAGATACTAAAACTAAGGAAAGAAGACTTCTCAAGAAAACTTAGTCAATTTCACAAAAGATCAAACATTAAATTCTCACTAAAAGACTTTTCGGAAGACTCAACTAGAAATCTTCCTTTAACACTATCAATAATATAAGACTTCTTAAGAAAATCCTTAAAAATTATAATCAGAAAACAAGTTATGTCTTCTCAGAGAAGACTTCTCTAGAAGTCTTCTCGCATAAGACTTCTTCTGGGAAGACTTAACGTCAATTAAGTGAGAAATAAAAATTTTAGCGAGAAATGAAAATTTAAGCGGAAAACTTATAAATGTCATGAAGATAAAAATTATATCTTACAATCTAAGAAGACAAATTAAACCATGTGAGTTGTCATTCTTGAAGCTACGTAACACTTTTGAAAGTTAAAAGCATATCTTGAAGTTATTTAACATTATTGAAGATACAAATTTACAAAAACGAATGTAGAAAACTTCCACTTAAATCTTCCGCATTAACTAGAAATATTAACAAACATAACCTCATAATTATCACCAACTAAGTTATGAATTTCATTCAGTAACCACGATATTGACTAATCTACATGAATTAACAAGAAAATATTGAAATTTTATATTAATTTTAGAGAAAATGAAAGTTTATTAAACATTTACGTAGAAGACTTCCACGTAAAACTTTTTGAAGTAGACTTCCACAGATGTCTTCCATTTAGGTCAGTTTTTTAATTATAAGTTTACAAAGGAAAACTTTGAGAGAAGTCTGCTCTACATCAGACTTCTTAGGAAGTTTTCGTTTGTAATTATTGACTTTCCTTTGTATTTCAAAAATTATCGGTAATACCAGAAAAGACTTCCCATATAGAGAGGTTAGTTTTAAAAATGACAAAATTGTGCCAAATAGACTTCCCTGAAAGTCTTCTAGTGGAAAATTTCCAAAGAAGTCTGCTTACAACCGACGGAAGTATGCGTAGGTTACTTTTATAATTGGCCATGTTTGACTTTTTTAGAAAAGGCTTTTGTGGAAGTCCTCTCGCAGAAGAATCCCAATATAAAAATCAAGAAGACTTCTAGACTAAATGTTTTATTTTGAATTGTCAAATAGATTTTGATCCGCACACCCGTGCGGATGTTACATATTTTAATTTTATATATATACATATATATATATATATTTGTTGTACAATAATATTTTTTATATTATTACTGAATTATATTTACAGTTACTGTTGTTTTTATTATATATTATATTTTAGAAAATATTAAGTGTAATTTTGTATTAATGTATTTTTTCAGGGATAAATGAAGTAATACAATAAATAATTAATTATTTGAAAATTTAGTTTTAGTGTCAATTTTATATTATTAATGTACACTAATATTTTAAATTTAAAATATTGAATATATATAAAATGTGGCGGGTAAATATTTTTTGGTCAAAAAAATACATATAATTTTAGTATTGATATATATATATATTTCTTAAAAATGATTTATATTTATTATTTGTATTGAATTTTATTTTATAATAAAAGTATTTTTTTCTGTGGAGAAGTTTATTAATAATATTTTACTTAAATATTTGATTTTTTTTTTTACTTTTTTATGTCAATTTTATATTATTTTATACTAAAATGAAAATTGGTTGCTTATATATGTTAAGTAATCGTATTATTTGTTACTTTCGTAAGAGGGAAATATGAACAATACTTATTGAATTATCTGAAAACTAAATTTTAGTAATAATTTAAGAATATCTTATATATTAAAACATAAGTCATGACTTTTTTCATGTGTAATTAATCATTTTGGACTATCTCTTAGAAAATCATCGCATTTAATTATACTATCATCTAATTTTCATAATAAATATAATCACAAATATTTCTTATTAACATCTTAATAAACCAACAATATACTATCTTTTAAGAGAATCTCAAATTTGTTTACTTTGCTAAAAAAAAAATATGTATTCCAAACCAATAAATTAAATATAATTAAATATACCAACTGATTCATAAAAAATATTTTAACCTATTAATGTAATAATTATTAACAACATCTAAACTATTAAAAGTGAAGTTCAAAAAAGAAATAACCCTTAATTTTCCTCAAAAATTACCAAGTTATGCCACTGAAAACAAATCATTCCTATGTTTAAGCATTAATTATCATTTGGGCGTATATAGTAACAATTATATATCTTAACAAAATATTCTTTAGAAATAACCAATCAATTAATTTTATACATAATAAATATTAATGACTTTCAAAATGATATATATTAACAAAACCTCTTGAAAATTGGCAATTAATTAATTTTACATATAACTGATAATATATAAATTAATATACATTTAAACTAATCCTATAAATATTCTTAAATTATTACTAAAATTTAATTTTCAGCTTATTCACTAAGCATTGTCAATTATATGTAAAATTAATTAATTGCCAATTCATGTAACAATTGAAAAGATTTTCCGGGGAAGTCTTCTTTAGAAAATCAAATTTCTGATATAGTTCAGTCAATTGCAAACTAACATGTTTATCTGAGAAAAATTTCAGGGAAGTATACTCGTTTTTTTGTTAAAAAAGAAAAGTGGAAAGACTCCTAGAAAGTCAATTGCAAAACTAGCATATGCATTGACCAGAAGATTTCCGTAGAAGTCTTCTTGGTGGAGCAAGACTTCCACAGAAGTTTTCTTCGTGAAACAGATCTTAAAAAAAAATCATAGATCATTCTTAAATCCAATGAGGTTCATGTTTAGTTTCTTTAAGCACACATAACTTTTTAATAAAAGTTACCCGCTCATTCTTGACTAAATATCATGAGCTTGAGTAACTCTTAAGAGTTTATAAATTTTGAAATAAGAACTTGAGATTTTGGGATGAAATAAGAGTGGATGTGAAAGATAAATGGTTTGTGTTAGTAAGAAATATGAAGATGTAGATGTTGATTTTAAGTGTATTTAGAGCTTGAAAGTGGTTGTTCATAGTGGTTGGTGTATTGAAGAAAATGATAATGTTGTAAATAAAAGAGGAAGATGAGGATGAAGGAGTAAAACAAGCAATTTCAAAAAAAAAAAAAAATAATAATGATATTTTGTGAATAATTCAAATTTCGAAGGTGAAAAGAGCAAATGATTTTTATTTTTTTTATTTTTAAATCAAGAGTTATTTTTTTTTGCATTTAACTTGTTTTGAGTCACATTTGAAAAATTCATGTTTGCTATTTGAGTTGAATTGAAATCTATCTTTCTTATTAAAATAAAAATTATTACATTGGACCTAACATTTAGTCATGTATAGTATTACATAAATTTTATTGGTAATTAATAAAAAAAATCACTAAAGGATATATGTAAAAACATTATACTACTAATCATGTTTTCAAACAATATAGCGATTAAGATTGTGTTCGACAATATAAAATATATTATGCCTCACCTCTTTAATAATTTTCTTATCAATATGAATACAAATTAGTTTTTAAAATAAAAATTGATTAACATACTGAAATAATTTATAGAAACTAAATTCTTGAAGGTTTAGCTACTAAAACCTTTCCATTTAATATAAAGTAATTTAATTAACAGACTAGTCTATCTGTATTTTCTTATATATGAAACACATTCATTTAAAGAAAACAAAATTTGATATATAATTAAAGAATGTATACAAATAAGATTTTAAAATCAAGAATTTGACATTAAATAAATTTTATAATACAGTTTTTATACATCTATTTTTCAAAAATACATAGACAATGTATTAAGAGAATTTACAAAAAATAAAATAAGATATTATTTAATAGATAATTTTATATTTTATAAAAACATAAACAAAGTAAATTATATAATATTTTCATATAAATAAAAGAGTTTTGTAGTTGACAAAAAAATAAAAAATTTTTTTATTCTATTAAATTTTGTCTTAAAAATATTTCCGTACTTTTAAACACGAGTCAGAATCTAGCAAAGTTTTTTTTTGACATCAACAAAAACATAGACTCATGACGACTCTGCAAATCAAACCGGGAGTTGTAAATCCATGTGTACCACAAAGGTCGGTTGTTTCTGAGCACTGCGTGCCAGGCTATCCGCTCTTAAGTTCATCGTTCCTGGTATATGTATAGGCTTGGAGCCTAGGAGGAGTGGAAACTAGTCTTCAAGATTTGATATCTTCTAAATAACTTGCAAAACCTGGCCATTCTTCTGGTTCCAAAACCATCTTCACCAATTGAGAATAATCTGTTGCAAATGTTACCTGATACTGATGTAAGTTCCCCATACATTCCATTGCCCATATAAGTGTCTCCACTTTCGAATGTAGGGGTGATAGACTGGCTCTAATATTTTGTGCCCCCAACAAATCCTCGAAACCCTTAAGGGTGCTATACCATCCTTGTCCCGAATGTATATCCTTATCCTTCCATGAACCATCAATAAGGCACCATCTTCCAGGGATATGAGGCAAGGTTGTAGTCTCATTCGCCCTGCTCTGAGTTGTCCTTTGTGAGATTGTAAGTTGTGCCTTAGCCCAAAGTAGTGATTCCGTTTCCGCAAGCTTGAGAGGTTGTCTGGGATCAACATTTATGTTACTAAAGGTCTTTTATTCCTCCCTTTACAGATATACCATAAGATCAAAGAAAATTGATGATCCTCCATTTGGGGAAAAACACTCAGAAATATATGGTTCATATATGTGAAGAGAGATTGTTTTGGAAAAATATTGGGATTTGATGGGATTTGTGAAAGTTCTCAAACTTGGATTGCTGGTGGACACTCGAATAGCACGTAATTCACCGATTCTTCTGGTTCTCCACAGCGAGAACAGCTTATATCACCTTTAATCCGTCTTCTATATAATTTTTTCTTTACCGCGAGACACCCTGACACGATTTGCCACAAAAATGCTTGATTTTTGGTGGGCATCTAATTTTTCAAAAATATGACTTGAGAGCATCAATCGTAGGTCCATATAGTGTTGGTGGGTTTTCTCTGTCCGGGTATATCCGCTCCACTTGGTATCCAGATTTCAATGTATATTCTCCATTACTCGTAAACTGCCAGCAATCTCTATCAGTCAAGTGTGTCCGACTTAGGTATACTCTGAATAATTTGTATATCTTAAGGGTCCACGAAAGACTAAATTGCCTGTAAATTCCATGTACGCGAGTTCGTGTTGATCAGAGAGAAAGCCGTCACCATGGATTTAATAATCACTTCCTTCCATCCTTTAGTAAAATACTTAAAAATCCATCCATTGTCATGATTATTCAGTCTTTCCTGAACTAACTCAAAGACTTGTGTTTTCGGTCCTCCCAAGCTTTCAGGTATGCATAAATACGATCTCATCCCACCTCTCTTTTGAATGCCTAAGATATCTCTTAATTTCTGCCTGCGTGGTTCATCTATATTGTATCCAAATTCAATTGAAGATTTTTGAAAGTTGATCAATTGTCCTGAAGCTGTCTCATACTCCTTTAAAATCCTAAGAATGATTTGACACAACTCCTTGTAAGCTTTGCAGAAAAACATACTATTATCTGCAAACAGCAGAAAAAAAATCGATGGACATGCCCTTGCAACCTTCAAAACCGTCCATTTTTTCTCTCTTTGCTTTCCTAATATTGGCTATTAGAGACTCAGTACACATAATGAATAAATAAGGAAACAATGGATCCCCTTGTCGTAATCCTCGGTGTGGCATAATGTGTCCCCGTGGTTGACCATTTATTAAAACACGGTATTGAACCGAAGATATGCACTCCATCATCAGTTGGATCCAATGAGGATCAAAACCCATCTTGTGAAGTAAAGCCGCAATAAACTCCCATTTTATCATGTCGTAAGCTTTACTCATATCTCTTTTAATTGCCATATACTTACTTTGACAAGACTTATTTGTCCTTAACCCATGAAACATTTCCTGTGCGATAAGAATGTTATCTGAAATCAATCTTTCTGCCACGAAAGCAGATTGTGTTTCCGAGATAAGTGAAGGTAAACAGATCTTCAATACTTGACATAAAACAGATATGATCTTATAAATTACAATGCAGAGGCTGGTTGGCCGTAGATCCGTCATCCTAGTTGGCCTCTCTGTCTTGGGAATCATCATATGTTTTTTGTATTCAATCTTGTGTCTAACTTCCATGAAGGCAAAAAATTATTAACCATAACTACCAAGACCTGTTTAATGATAGGCAAAGAGTGTTGGAAGAATATAACTGTCATTCCATCCGAACCTGGAGGCTTCTCTGGATGCACCATAAACAAACCCTGTCGAACCTCCTCCTCTGTCGCAGATCTGAGCAGTCGCTGATTTGTTTGTGAAGATATAGTTGTGATATCACTTAAATTATCCTAAGGAGTGAATTACTCTCTTAAATAAGAGGTTCAATTGTAGTACTTAGGGATCAAATCCACTAGGAACTAAGGAACACAAAAGATATAATCCTAAGTGATTATGCTAGGTTGATTAAGGTTTAAAAGTAAATTGCAGTTGTGAGCAATGGTGAGCTGCTCAAGAGAATTGGCTTAGGTTTTAAACAATAAAATAAAATAGTTAGATTCAAGGTTACTATTCAGATAATCAGGATTATAATGCTATAGATGTCTTTATAAGTTGCTTGTAAGATATTAAAGAACTTCAACTCTTAGATAAGTCTATTAGCTGTCGCTATTGGACTCGTCCATTGATCTGACTGCCGACAATATCGACCGATGGTATGATAGCCATATCGGACGATATAGGTAACCGTCGATCGATTACTCTATAGGAATATCGAACTATATAGCTTCAGATCGAATTGAATATGTGTTCACCAAGATCATAGACCGGCTCTTGCACGTCCCAAGAGGACCTCAGTTTATACTAGATGATTTCAGGATGATGATTAACAAGGTTAAATCATTCCATGATCATACTCTAGTTAGCTATTATAGAGTAAGCATTAGGGTTCACTAGGATAATAAATATCACAAATCAACAATCCATAGTTGGGGCTAATCCCTCATAACTATTTGAACCCCAAATCTAACAAGTGAATCTACTCAGACATGGCTAAGCGATTCATAGCAACAAGGTAATAATAGAAATTCATTAGATTAGAAGATTGAAGTCTTGGTTCTTTTGAGCAACAAATCTCTTTGTGTGTTTCTTCTAAATCTAGAATTCTATAACCTTTTATGAAAATGAGAATAAGATGAAAAGAGTATGATATCACTCAAATTACCCTAAGGAGTGAATTACTCTCATCAAAAGAGGTTCAATCGTAGTACTTAGGGATCGAATCCACAAGGAACTAGAGACACAAAAGATATAATCCTATGTGATTAAGCTAGGTTGAAAAAGGTTTAAAACAGTAAATAAAGTAGTAGCAATGGTAAGTTGCTAAAGAGGATAGGTTTTGGTTTAAAAAAGAAGAAGGAAAATAGTTAGATTCAAGGTTACTATTCAGAAAATCAGGATTATAGATCTATGGATGTCTTAACGAATTGCTTGCAAATATATGAGAACTTCAATCCTTAGACAAATCTATAGCTGTCGCTAGTTAGACTCGTCCATTGATCTGATTGCCGACTGCATCGATCGATGTTGCTATCGCAGGTTTGATCGATATAAGCTGTCGTCGATC
>CAKOAT010379599.1:430895-447518 GCA_932364175.1 Eruca vesicaria subsp. sativa
AGTCTAGAGTAAGCATTAGGGTTCATTTGGATAATGAATATAACAACTCAACAATCCATAGTTGGGGCTAATCCCTCATAACTATTTGAACCCTAAATCTAACATATGAATCTACTCAGACATAGCCAAGAGATTCATAGCAAAAGAATAAGAAGAAAAGAAAATGCTTTTATTGCTAAATAGAATAGAATACAAAACTAGGCTCAGAACTTCATATCTCTAAAGGCTCATAGGCATAGGTATAAATAGGGAGTACAATTAGGTTAAAAAACTCGTCACGGGCAGTCTTGTAATTTGGTGAGAACTTGGGCTTCAAGTTGGCCAAATACATCTTGCTCATCACGCTCTGTATTGATCGATGGTACATTGCGTACATCGATCGATGGAGGATCTCGACTTCAACTTCTACGGAAGCGTCATCGATCGGTTACACAGGGTGTGTATCGATCGATATGTATCTCTTATATTGGATCTTCATAGTCATCTTGGAAAACTCTTCTTTAAGCACCAAAAGGCACCTAAATCATCACTTTACCACAAAATGCTCCTGAACCTGAAAACATACCTAATAGACTCCAAAACGTAGATATTTATAATAAAAACATATAGAAAATGTGACCAAAAGCGGGTCAAAATCATGGTCTATCAACTCCCCCAGACTTAACCTTTTGCTTGTCCTCAAGCAAACATCAAGTTAGTCTTTGAAAAGAAGTTTAAAAACAGCAGGGACTCAATCAAAATCTTAACTTAAAAATCATAACCTCTTACTTTGTTGCATACCACATCTTATTCTATCAACTACAGGAGTACATTATACCATATCCTAGCTTAGCAACCTAATCATCTAGCCAACCAACTTAAACATTCCTTGTCTGTTTGTCCCCTCTACTGATTTCATTTATGCATAAAAATAAAGGTGTAGGCTTTACCTTGGGAGTATCGATCAAGGAACACTGGATTCAACTCAAACAAGTTTTCAGGCATTCTCATCCTGGTTCCCTTTCTTTTTTATCCCCCTTCTCTGAATCCCAACTCTTTTTTCTTTTATATCAATCGCAATGAACAGTTAATGTTCATCTTATTGATCTTTCTCAATTTGTAAGCGAATAGTGGGGTCATAGGTAATGTACCTCTCCCTCTGCCTCTCAGGAAATCATCTCAATCTTTTATTTTCTGGGGATGCTGAAGGAAGGAAAGAAGGAAACCAATTTTTTTTGAGATTTTTACCTTCCAGACTTGCAAGAGGATTCCGATCCCTTGTATACCAAGCCCCAAGACAAGGAATAGATGTCAGGTTAGGTTGGAAATCAGCTTTGGTTCTTCCAGACAATCATGAAAGTGTTGACATAGGTGATCGGTGATCCACTTTTGCATCTATAGTACTTTCTGCAATCAATAAACCTAAGAATGGTGCTAAAGAGTGGTAAGATAAAAAGTAAGACTTTGAAAATTTTCCTCTTTCTTGACTCAATAAAACCAATTTTTGAAAACTTTATCAAAAAGATCAAAAAAGAGGTAAAGTAGCATCAGTAATCAACTCCCCCCAGACATAAATCATACACTGTCCTCAGTGTATAATCAGTCGGAGTTAGAGCATAAGAAAAATTAAATATGTGTAACTGATATCGAAAATTGGAAACGATATACCTGACCGATATGGGTATCGATCGATGGTGAGTCGCCATCGTCGATCGATGCGTGGTTGTCTGTGTCGAGCGATATCGACTGGTCGTATCGGTCGATAGGTATGGATCGTGTTTCTATCTTCCTAAAAACAAATAAAAACGAAACTAGTTAGTAAAAATAAAATAAAATAAGTTAGTAAAATACCTAACAGTGGGTTGCCTCCCACTCAGCGCTTGTTTAAAGTCATTTTAGCTTGACTATGGAAGTATGGTTGCTAGTGAGGTGGGCTGCAGGTACTTGTTGGTAAACAAGTGTCCTCCTTGTCTTGTGTTTCATCAAACCAAGAGGTTAGAAAGCTTCTTGTGGCCTTCTCACTTCTGGTCATGTTAGTCTTTAAACCATAAACTTCTGCATGGATCTTTTCGAACCACCATTCTAAGTTGGCAATGCTGTACTGATGGTTGCCAATCATGCTGTAGATATGTTCTGTTGTGTGCTGCATGGTATCGTGGTGTGGTGGATCGTCGGTTGAGGTTGGAGGTTGCATATCGATCGATGCGTTGGGTGCTTCATCGATCGACGGCGATGGGTCAGGTCGGCTGGCGAGCTGTCTTTGGATATCTGCTACCTCCATCTGAATGTCTTCCATTGTGCATTCCAGACCTTTGAAGTCACTGTGTAGGCGAAACAAGTATTCATCCAGGATTCTATAATCTTCGTCTTCACAAAACTGGATAGATTTGTAGATTTGTGCTGTGGTTTCTTCAAATTCCTCTCTGGTACAGAATTCTTGAGCTCGGGTGTCGATCGATGGACCGGGTGGGTCATCGATCGATAGCGTCTGGAAGTGGTCTTCGATCGGGTTAGGTACGGGTACATCGATCGATGCAGGGGGATCTGTATCGGTCGATGGCTGTGGTTGAGACTTTAGTTGTGCGCGCAGAGTGTTGACTTCTTCTTGTAGGGCGTCTCGTGTCCTTCGTACTTTGTCATTGTGGCTGGTCTGCCATACCATTTCACTTCGAAGTCTTGATAGTTTATCTTCAAGGTCAAATTTCGCGCTATCTTCCAGTTGTGATCGCTTGTAAGGCCATCAAGCATGTAGGTGACTTCATTCTATGTGTAGAGCTTGCCATCGAGAACTCCTTTAGCAAACTGATCAGCATATCCTGGTAGGCAGAAACAAGAGCGACCAAATAGTGAGGCTCTCTTCAGCAAGTTTTCCATGTCTTTTTTGGTGACAGGGATGATGTCTCCGTTTACTGCTCGTGCATGGCCAGATCTCTGTAGACTCCAAATTCGTCTTGGAAAACTCTTCTTTAAGCACCAAAAGTCACCTAAATCATCACTTTACCACAAAATGCTCCTGAACCTGAAAACATACCTAATAGACTACAAAACATAGATATTTATAATAAAAACATATAGAAAATGTGACCAAAAGCGGGTCAAAATCATGGTCTATCAGAGTACTTTTATAAATCAAAGAACTAAAAGCATAAAAAGCATGCAAAGCTTAAAAGGTACAAAAAAACATGTCTAGCCAAAATACATAGGCATAACTATAAATATGAGTTCCATTAGGTTAAAAACTCGTCAAGGGCAATCTTGTAATATTGAGAGAACTTGGGCTTCAAGGCCGAGTCAACTTGTTCTTCACGCTTCATATTGATCGATGGTACATGGTGTACATCGATCAATGGAGTATCTCAATTCGTCATCTTCTACGGAAGCGTCGTCGATCGATTACACAGGATGTGTATCGATCGATATGTATCTCTGGATATCGTGATTGATACTCTCGAGGACTTATCTTCATCAGGAGACAGCGGACCACATTGTCCTCCTTAAGCCGTGGATTTTAAAGCAGTTGAAAAAGCAGTCGACTGAGTTCAAGAACAAGTTATTTCAGATGGAGACAAACATATACAGGCGCTTAGGTGTACCCAAGAAGACCATCAAGAAGAGCCGCAAGAGGAAGGCCAATGATGATAATCATGGACAGTCTGGGTGTCTGATAAGTGGTGTCCCCCAAACACATCGGCCAACCAGCAGGGCCAAAAAACTAAAACCCACGGTTAGTAGCCCTGGTCAGAAAAAACATTCGTATTCACTTCGCTCTATAGAAGGCAACGACATCTCTGAAGCAGTACGCCCAAGTTATCGTGTCTTAAGTTGAAATATTCGTATATGTTATATTTTCTGACCTGACCACCTTTTTCAGGGAACCAAAGAAGACACCGCAAGGTTATTTCAGAGGGAGTTAGGCAACGAAAACGAGTATCACAACACTCGTAGTCCATCATTAGATGAAAATGTCTTCAATTAAGTTAAGTCTGAGACACTTTTTTTGTTATAAGGTTGGTTTGTCATTGGTGTACACTTCTAATATGTGGTATATGGTTTTAATACAGTGTATGCGTACACCCAATGCTGGTGAGGATGGTGTGCAAGTAGAAAAAACTGGTAATGCAGTCACTACGCTAACCGTGCATTCGAATGTTTTATTTATGCGTCCTCAGTGTTATGTGTTACGAACAAATGTCAGTGTAACTGGAACTATTAATAGTTGGATTTTAATTTGGTAAATATTGAGAACACGATTTTTACTGATATTTTCATATTCTCACTGTTTGCAGAGTCATTTATTCAGGCGTTACCGGGATGAAGAACCCATAATTTTCGCGTGGGAGGAAACAAACTGTAATCTCTACAACCGGGTAAAATCAGCACGTGCCAGTCATCCTTCATCATCAACCTACCCCGCCTCTGAACCAAATGTTGCATCCACCGTAATTGAAGACATTGGTGAACCAGTTCCCTTTAACGTCATCATAGGAAAAGTTATATCTGCAGTTGTCGGTGATAAAAAAGTTGAAAAACCCAAATTGGATGTTCCAAAACCAGTACATGTCGAAGAGAATCTTGAAGGATTTTCTTCCCATGTTTTGGAGTGCCGTGTACCTGACCCATCTTTCGTAGATGAGAGGAACCTTGTGTCCCCGACGATGGAGGAGGATGAAAAATATGAAAGTTGCAAGGACAATATCTCCAATGATTCCCAATTGCAAGATAAAGAAACCCAAGCGAAACGAGGCCATCCGGTTTCTGACACCGACCGAAATGAGGCCATCCGGTTTCTGACACCGACGAGGGCTCGAATGATGTGGAGAGTGGTGGTAAATGTTACTGAAAAATATCCAATACGATTCAAAGAGTTTACACCCCAGACGCAAGGTTTAAAGGGTCCCTCAGCAGTGAAAAGAAGGTTGAGTATAAGTCCATAGGGAAGAAGAACCGAGTGGTTTTTAAGAAGTATGCAATTGTTTTTAGGTTAAACCTTGCATAGTAAGTTTCTCATCCCATATTCTGATCCCACATTGATATTACTTGATTTCATTTTTTATGAAATGATAAAAAAATATTCTATTGGGTGCATTACTTTCCAAGAAGTTTGAAATCAAAACCGGTAGCATTATCACGAATTCCTTCTTCCTTGACATAGCTGAACCAAGGAAATGGTCGTCCGGCGAGGTACTATTTAAATTTTCATCGTCGTCATATAATAATTTTTCATCTCTTATGAAGAAAGGTTTGCAACTTACGTTTTTGTTTATAATAATGTCACACAACACATGCATGTCATAATGAAAATGTTGTAGAGGCGCGTGGGAAGGTTCTTCAAAAAGAAGGGATGGTAATGTTTGATCCATACTTTACTAAGCTCATTCAATCAGAATGGACTGCTTTCAGTAAACAAGAAGAAAAGCTGCATTTCAATTGGGGAAAGAATATAACAAGTTATGTGACAAGAAAGAACAAGGGTAAAAACCTTAAATTGGAATTTGGCCGCGATGTTGACATGGTGTACACTCTAGTGATGTGGGGTAGAAAGCATTGGGCGGGTCTCTGTATTAACCTGCTGACTTCTCACGTGATGATCCGTGATTCTTACATCCCTCACAGTGACACTGAAGAAAAAATTGATGCACACATGGCTCCGCTTCTTAGCTCGTTACCATATATATTGGAATAGTATGTGGGGTATGATGTTTACCACACAAAGGAAGGTAAGCGATTTTACAAGTGGAGCCGCTTTGAAGACATCCATCACAACGAAAGGAGTGGTGACTGTGGATCATGTGCAGCTAAGTTCATTGAGATGCATACTAATGGTGCTGGCAAGGAGGAGATGGGTTTATACAGAGAAAGCTGTGGACAGATTTCAAGAAAAATATGACATGGACTGCTACGAAAAATTCGTTGGCAGTTTTAGAGTGAAAATGAGGGGTGAATGGAGTACAAGTTTTTTTCTGTTACTGGTGGTTTTTCGTACACATTTACTGCATGCATGATTACTTAAGTCGTGCTATTATAATTCTTTCTGAACTTGGTGCTACATTGTGTGTGAACTTAATCCTACGTTATGTGTGGTTAACTCGTGAACAATTAAACATATACTTTATTGTTTACTCTTTTATTTAGGGTATTTGTGTTATGGTTTTATTGTAAAATAACAAATATACACATCAAATTAAGCTGCACATCAACACGTTTTCAAAGTCGTTGATAGATATCGAAATTCGAGATATTGTTACTTTTCTCTTTTGAAAATTCAACTCCAGATACTGCACACCAAGAAATTTTAATTTTAAATAACGCAAGTACACCTCCAACAGTAAGATGCACACCAACCCATTTTCTAATCGTTAATAGGTATTGAAACACAAGCGAGGATTGACATTCTTGTATATAATCTGAATTGTAAGAACATTTTATAAGATGCACACCAACTTCTTGTGTACAATGTCTGATATTATACAAGGTGTGTAGTACAAAGTTTGGTGTACAAGGTTTGATGACGTGTGGTGTACAAAGTTTGATGTACATTGTTTGGTCTACATCGTTTGGTGTATAACGTTGTACAAAGGACAACAGACATACTGTGAGTATGAAAACTATATTTAGAGATAGAAAGACTTCATTATACCAACGATTCTCAAAACAACAACACAATAACAGAAAACATGACAATTTTGAACTTCAAAATAAAATAAGATCAAACATACAATAACACTAAACTTCAAATAAGATAACATCGAACATTACATGAAACATCACATTTTCGAACTTCAAATAAGATAACATTATCGACCGTACATAACTAATTCCTTAACCTCTTTGATCTCTTCACACATTTCCGTAATCTCATCTTCTATCCTCCAACGTCTTTTGGCCTCTTCAGCAGCTTCTTTCTTTACCTCTGTTTTCTCTTCTCCTATAGCAAACACACAGCGATGAAGAATGTGGAATCCATCGTCCTGAAGAATATAATCCAGATTAGTTAGGTCGTTAAAATAATTGCAACGATATAAGATTATGAACTTCGTACTGACTGATTCCTTTTTTCGTCAAAAGATTGCAACGAATAAATCTTATCTCAAACATTTGCATTCATATTAACTAATTCTTTTCTCTTCAGTTGCCACTGTGATAGGACCACTGCACACGTATTTTTGGATATGCAATTGTGAGCGTAGTAAACCATTTCACGCCAATCATTATCCCTTTCGTGTTGCTTCATGTCGGTATAGTAAGGATCCCTCATTCTGAACTGTTAAGGCTAAGAAAAGCTAATGTTGAGGTTTTGAATAACTAATATCATTGTTCAGTGACCTTAAATAGAGGAAAACCGGACAATTAACTTCATTGTGTAATAGTAATATTCCTTTACAAGGTAACAACTACATTTTGAATCAAACTCTAACGGCTACATTTTCAAGTTTGTTATATTTTTTTATGTTTAAAATTTTGAATTAAAGTAACCAGAGAGTCAAAGATGAAATTTTGCAATATAAGATTATTTTATTGTAATAGAAATATGTCTATTTTTAAACCAAAGAGCCAAACAAAAAATCAGTCCCTTTATAAAATCAAGAAAATATGGGATCTTGGGTTCGTCTGATAGAATAAATAGATATTTAGTAACATTCGGCTATAATGTCTCAGGGTGACAATTTACAGAGTGTGAATTCAGATAGTATCATCTCGTCATCCTCAACAGACAATGGGGGTGCGTTCTGCATGCAACCACACAACGAGAATTCAGAGAGCCTTGACTCGTGATAATCTCGGGCAGAGATTCCTTGGGTGCAGAGGAGACGGGTTGGGAATAACTATGTCAATTTTAAGTTCTTTCAGTGGTTTGATCTGTAGCCAACATATGGATGCCAGTACATTGCTTTACTGGAAACGCATGATATAATCCGCGAGCATAAAGGGGACATAGTAAATATGGGAGACCAAGTAAATAAACAAATCTCGGATGAATTCTATGAAAGGCTTGATGAAAAAATTGAAGAATGTGAAGCTTTGAAAAGATAAGTGTTGGTACTTAGCGAGAGGAGTTCGATGCTTCGTCATGTATTGACGGCTTCGTCCGTTGGATTTGTGGTTGTTTTCGGAGGGATAATTGGTTTTTATGCCAAGGATTAGAATGTTTGAAAGTGGATTTATTGTTGTTTTGGGAAGGATAATTTTTATTTATGTTTTTGAATGTTATAAAGTTTAAATGTTTTAAGTTGAATTTAATGTTTTTTACTGTAGTGGTTTTTAAATTATAGTTATAGTGGTAATACACAAAACGCTGCGTAATTATGCATTCATGGTGACAATCGGTCGCTTATCTTCATCTCTCAAAACCTTATAAATACACCCTCACAATTCTATTGTCTCTAAAAACCAAAACAAATTCATACAAATATTTTCATGTTAGAGGATACAATACAATTGTAGCAAGGAGATTCTTCTGTTAAAGAATACAATATATTGTTTCAGAAATCGGGCCTGCATGAAAAACACGTTGACAAAACTTGGTAAGTATGTATCGAGAAGGCTTACGATAGGACATACTGTCAGAGATTGGATCAACAGGGTTTTTGAGCATAGACGACATAATGCAGACACTAAACCCTAAACACTAAACCCTAAACCTAAAACCTGTACCCTAAATCCTAAACCCTAAACCTTAAATCATATTCGCTTACGAGTTTATCGTATATCTGACCACACAAATTGGTTCAATATTATTCATGTAAAAAAAACAGGTTTTGGTACGCAAAATGATGCATGTGAAATAAATAACTACTAGTTAATGAAACTTATAGCATTCCGCAAACAACAAGAAATCCAAAATAACGGGATCGTCATTGTTCCAAAATACAATCATATCCAAAATAACGGATTCATCGAAGTTCCAAAATAATGGGTTTGTCGCTATTGAGATCATGGAACTGGTTTCTTGTATCTAGTCTTCTTGCAACATTCCTTAGAACACCTGGAACACTAGTTCGGCTTCTTCTTTTTCTTTGGCACCTCCTATAAACATAAAAGTATATATTATTGGAAGGTGTACAATAAGTTTCTAATTAACTAGTGAAATATATAAACAAAGTGTTTTACCGGAACCTCTCTTGCAGAAATTTTTGTTTTAATGCCTGAGCTTCCATTCGTTCTTTTGGTCGTTGGTGGATGAAGCTCGACATTTAGTATTGCTTCCGAAAAAGGATATCCTTTGAATTTAGAATAAGTAGTATGATAACTGATGTCACTCAAATGTATAACCTAAGGAGTGATTTTACTCTCTCAAATAAGAGGTTCAATCGTAGCACTTAAGGATCGAATCCACAAGGAACTAGAATCACGAAAGATATAATCTTAAGTGATTAAGCTAGGTTGAAAAAGTTTAAAACAGTAAATAGAATAAGTAGCAAGGGTTAGTTGCTAAGGAAAATAGGTTTTGTGTTTGAAAACAATAAAGAGAAATAGTTAGATTCAAGGTTACTATTCAAAAAATCAGGATTATAAATCTATGGATGTCTTAACGAATTGCTTGCAAATATATGAGAACTTCAATCGATCGATGTTGCTATCGCAGTGTCGATCGATATAAGCTGTCGTCGATCGATAACTATAGAGGAGTATCAATCGATATTAAGTATCAGATCGGATTGAACTTTGTTCACCCGAGAATTTCTATCAGACCGGCTGTCGCATCGTGCCTTAATAGAGTCTGGGTTTAGCCAAATGATTTCAGGAAGATGAGTATTAGATTAGTCACTCCATAATCAATACTCTAGGTAGCAAGTCTAAATTAAGCATTAGGGTTCATTTGGATAATGAATATAACAACTCAACAATCCATAGTTGGGGCTAATCCCTCATTAACTATTTGAACCCCAAATCTAACATATGAATCTACTCAGACATAGCCAAGAGATTCATAGCAAAAGAATAAGAAGAAAAGGAAATGCTTTTATTGCTAAGTATAAAATAGAATACAAAACTTGGTTCTAAAACCTCTTCATCATGTTTTTTAAGGCTCATAGGCATAGCTAAAAATAGGGAGTACAATTAGGTTAAAAACTCGCCAGGGACAGTCTTGTAGTTTGGTAAGAACTTGGGCTTCAAGTTGGCCAAATAAATCTTTCTCATCACGCTCTGTATCGATCGATGGTACATTGCGTACATCGATCGATGGAGTATCTTGACTTCAACTTCTACGGAAGCGTCATCGATCGATACACAGGGTGTGTATCGATCGATATGTATCTCTTATGTCGGATCTTCATAGGCATCTTAAACTCTTCTTTAAGCACCAAAAGGCACCTAAATCATCACTTTACCACAAAATGCTCATGAACCTGAAAACATACCTAATAGACTCCAAAACATAGGTAATTATTATAAAAACATATAGAAAATATGACCAAAAGCGGGTCAAAATCATGGTCTATCAACTCCTCCAGACTTAACCTTTTGCTTGTCCTCAAGCAAACATCAAGTCAGTCTTGAAAAGAAGTTTAAAAACAGCACGGACTTAATCAAAATCTCAACTTAAAAATCATAGCCTCCCACTTTGTTGCAAACCACACCTTATTCCTATCAACTACAGAAGTACATTATACCATATCCTAGCTTAGCACCTAATCATCTAGCCAATCCACTTAAACATTCCTTGTCTGTCTATCCCCTCTACTGTTTTCATTTATGCATAAAAATAAAGGTGTAGGCTTTACCTTGGGAGTATCAATCAAGGAACACTTGGATTCAACTCAAACAAGTTTCAGGCATTCTCATCATGGTTCCCTTTCTTTCTTTATCCCCCTTCTCTGAATCCCAATATTCCTCTCTTCTTTTTTTTTTATATCAATCCCAGTGAACAACTAATGTTCATCTTATTGATCTTTCTACTTTTTGTAGCTCTTTTGGCAAAGTGTAGGCGAATAGTGGGGTTATAGGTAATTTACCTCTCCCTCGCTTCCGCAATGTGTGATCATTCCTTTGATTTAGAATAGTGGGGTCATAGGTAATGTACCTCTCCCTCTGCCTCTCAGGAAATCATCTCAATCTTTTATTTTCTACGGATGCCGAAGGAAAGAAAGAAGGAAACAAAATTTTTTGAGACTTTTACCTTCCAGACTTGCAAGAGGATTCCGATCCCTTGTATACCAAGCCCCAAGACAAGAAATAAATGCCAGGTTAGGTTGGAAATCAGCTTTGGTTCTTCCACACAATCATGAAAGTGTTGACATAGGTGATCGGTGATCCACTTTTGCATCTATAGTACTTTCTGCAATCAATAAACCTAAGAATGGTGCTAAAGAGTGGTAAGATAAAAAGTAAGACTTTGAAAATTTTCCTCTTTCTTGACTCAATAAAACCAATTTTTGAAAACTTTATCAAAAAGATCAAAAAAGAGGTAAAGTAGCATCAGTAATCAACTCCCCCCAGACATAAATCATACACTGTCCTCAGTGTATAATCAGTCGGAGTTAGAGCATAAGAAAAATTAAATATGTGTAACTGATATCGAAAATTGGAAACGATATACCTGACCGATATGGGTATCGATCGATGGTGAGTCGCCATCATCGATCGATGCGTGTTGGTCTGTGTCGAGCGATATCGACTGGTTCGTATCGGTCGATGGGTATGGATCGTGTGTCTATCTTCCTAAAAACAAATAAAAACGAAACTAGTAAGTAAAAATCAAATAAAACAAGTAAGTAAAATACCTAACAGTGGGTTGCCTGCCCCTCATCGCTTGTTTAAAGTCAGTTTAGCTTGACTATGGAAGTATGGTTGCTAGTGAGGTGGGTTGCAGGTACTTGTTGGTAAACAAGTGTCCTCCTTTTCTTGTGTTTCATCAAACCAAGAGGTTAGAAAGCTTCTTGTGGCCTTCTCACTTCTGGTCATGCTAGTCTTCAAACCATGAACTTCTGCTTGGATCCTTTCTAACCACCCCTCTAAGTTGGCAAGGCTGTACTGATGGTTTCCAATCATGCTGTAGATATGTTCCGTTGTGCGCTGCATGGTGTCGTGGTGTGTTGGATTGTTGGTTGAGGCTGGAGGTTGCATATCGATCGATGCGTTGTGTGCTTCATCGATCGATGGGGATGGGTCAGGTCGGCTGGCGAGCTGTCTTTGGATATCTTCTACCTCCTTCTGAATATCTTCCATTGTGCATTGCAGACCTTTGAAATCACTGTGTAGGGGAAACCAGTATTCGTCCAGTATTCTGTAATCTTCGTCTCCACAAAACTCAATGGATTTGTAGATTTTTGCTGTCGTTTCTTCAAGTTCTTCCCTGGTACAGAATTCTTGAGCACGGTTGTCGATCGATGGACTGGGTTTGTCATCGATCGATAGCTTCTGTAAGTGGTGCTCGATCGGGTTGAGGACGGGTGCATCGATCGATGCAGGGGGATCTGTATCGGTCGATGGTTGTGGCTGAGACTTCAGTTGTGCGCGCAAAGTGGTGACTTCTTCTTGTAGGGCATCTCGTTTCTTTCGTACTTTGTCATTGTGGCTGGTCTGCCATACCATTTCACCTCGAAGTCTTGATAGTTTTTCCTCAAGGTCAAGTTTCGCTCATGCTATCTTCCAGTCGTGATCGCTGGTGAGGCCATCTAGCATGTAGGTGACTTGAATCTGTGTGTAGAGCTTGCCATCTGGAACTCCTTTAGCAAACTGATCAGCATATCCTGGTAGACAGAAACAAGAGCGACCAAATAGCGAGGCTTTCTTCAGCAAGTTTTCCATATCTTCTTTGGTGACAGGGATGATGTCTCTGTTTGCTACTCTTGCATGGCCTACTGCTCTTGCATGGCCAGATTCATCTCTGTAGACTCCATATTCATCTTTCTTTTCCCAAAAGAAACGACGTTCACCATTTTGGAAAGCTCTCGTCCCATACTCTCGGTGTGTATCGATCGATGCTAGTCGCCATGCATCGGTCGATGGGCGCTTTGTCTGGTTCGGGTCATTTTTGATGATAGGTCCATTGGCCATCTGGAGTATGTCTGCAACATCTTCTGTGTAGATAGGAATGATTCTCCCATCTATGGCACGTGCATGACCATATGAATCCCATAAAATATCAAACTCATCCGGAATTAGTGAATTTAAATCAATTTTTGGTAGTTTTACCTCGGATGGTGTTGTGGCAGGATCGGTTGGTGGTCTGTGATTGATATTGATCGATGGAGAAACGTCTCCGTCGGTCGATGGCTTGTAGGGCGTGTCGGTCGATGGCATGTACTCTTTGTCGAGCGATACTGGATCTGCAGGTTGAATCGCGGTTTGTAGGGGTTCTGTGTCTACTTCAAAACTTTCGTGATAACCGCTGGCCCAGCTACCAATCGAGTAATCTCCGTCTCGTGGTTCGTGTGGGACATAGACTGGTCTGCAGTAGGGTTCGTCCCTTGTTGATTCGAACCGTCGTTTGCGCGATCTAGGGTAGGGAATATCGATCGATGGACCAGGTTTCATATCGGTCGATGCTCGTCGGATGAAGTTTGGGATTGGAGGTTGTTCTTCATCTTCTCGAAGAAATCGGTACTCTATAGTTCGTTCCTCCTCATAATCTTTATCATGCTCGCCCTGAGTATTGATACTAGCAAGCTCGGGCAAGTAGTGATCGGTTTCCCAATCTTCTGCATTGAAATCGGCTTCTAAGAACTCGGCTTCGGTCCGTCGGAAGACTCCATTGAGCGATGACCGGGTAGTACTCTCGGTCGATGGTGCTGCAAGGATATCGATCGATGGGGAAGTGGTTTCATCGGTAGATACTGCTTCTTCGGTTTCATACTCCTCCATATAATCAAATTCGTGGGCACAGACACATGTGGCTACGAGTGTTGAGCTGGCTGGCCTTGAGAACTTGATTACTGGTTCAGGATCGTAGTGAATGGAAGGGTTGATTAGGGTTAGTCAGAGCTTGTTGGTTTGGAGGTCACAAACAGCTCCAACTGTGGCTAAGAAGGCTCTTCCAAGTAGTAGATAAGTCTTGAAGTTCAGATTGTTGGAGAGGATGTGGAAATCTGTAGGAATTAGGGTTTCTCCAATCTGTACCTCAAGGTTGCGAACGATGCCTCCAGAGCTTTGCTGAGAACAATCTACAAAGATGAAAGTTTCTTCAGAAGGCTCTATCTTCAGACCTAGATGATCTGCCATGAGCTTGGGTAAGATGCTAACTCCAGATCCTGTATCACAGAGGGCATGTGGGAACTCAACACCTCTAGTGGAGCAAGGTATTGTGAACTTCCCTGGATCATTCTTCTTCTTCAGTGTTATCTTCTGCTTGAGGCTATCTCTGACTTGGTTAAACATCCCCCTGATGTCTTCTTCTGTCTCCTTTGATTCTCTGAAGAACATCCACAATCTATGTGAAAAGTAGGCTTCTTCAAAAGGTTTCTCTTTAGGTATTCTGAGGACTCTTTTTCTGAAGCTTGACAACTCCTTCTCATTAGCTTCTCTTTTATAGGGTTTAGGTGTCTTCTCTTTCCTTTTTCTGAGCACTCTCCCCATATTTTCCATTTTTATCTCCATGGACTCAAAAATATCTGTGGGTCTCTCTTTTAGGGCTGCTTTAGGGTTTCTAGTGGTGTAATATTGCTCCCGGAAAGCGTCAAGACTGGCACTGTCGATTTTAGGTAGTGGCACTCGGCGTTGGGGTACTTCGTATCGATCGACACTAGTAGGTGTGTGTCAAGCGATGCTAGGGTCTGGATGTCGATCGATGATGGGGGCATCATGTCGATCGATGACAGGGCTGGGCGGATGTGGGTGAAGTGCGGCGAATTCGGCGTGAGACATTATCTTGACGGAATTGCATTCGCGAGGGTGTTCGTCTGAGTTCATCGATCGACACTCGTCGAAGTCAATCGATCGATGAACTAAAGGTGATATCGATCGATGTTGAGCTGGTGATATCGATCGATGTTGAGCTGGTGATATCGATCGATAGTAGTCGTAGGCGAATTCTCTTTCACTCTCATCATAAGATCTCTGAATCTCTTCTACTACCTCATGCCAAAAGTCATCATCTAGGAGGGCATTGATGTTCTGGGTGTGGGCAAACTCCTGCTTCTTAACTGCTTCTCATGTCTGCAACACCTGGGTCTCTAGCTTCTTCACAGGTGCTGAGTGCATATATCTTCGTCATGAAGGTGGTGTAGACGGAATCGATCTTTCCATTGAAGTTTACCTCGAGCTTCTGCTGACTCTCAAGTATCTTGTCTATCAATTCCTCCAGTTTAGTATCTTGGGTGGGTGGGTGTGGATTTGAGTAGAAGGCACTTCCATAGCTTCTGTTGTTGTTAGGATTGCTGCTGCTGAAGGTGTTGGGCTTCTGGGGATTCTGGTTAAAGTTGCTTATCTGGCCTGTGAAGTTTCTGAATCCTCCTTGGTTACCAGATCTCTGAAAACCGGCTCCACTAATCCAGTTGACATCTTCTTCAACAATTTATGAATCTTCCACTGAACAGATCTGCTCAGTTTATACTAGATGATTTCAGGATGATGATTAACAAGGTTAAATCATTCCATGATCATACTCTAGTTAGCTATTCTAGAGTAAGCATTAGGGTTCACTAGGATAATAAATATCACAAATCAACAATCCATAGTTGGGGCTAATCTCTCATAACTATTTGAACCCCAAATCTAACAAGTGAATCTACTCAGACATGGCTAAGAGATTCATAGCAACAAGGTAATAATAGAAATTCATTAGATTAGAAGATTGAAGTCTTGGTTCTTTTGAGCAACAAATCTCTTTGTGTGTTTCTTCTAAATCTAGAATTCTATAACCTTTTATGAAAATGAGAATAAGATGAAAAGAGTATGATATCACTCAAATTACCCTAAGGAGTGAATTATTCTCATCAAAAGAGGTTCAATCGTAGTACTTAGGGATCAAATCCACAAGGAAATAGAGACACAAAAGATATAATCCTATGTGATTAAGCTAGGTTGAAAAAAGTTTAAAACAGTAAATAAAGTAGTAGCAATGGTAAGTTGCTAAAGAGGATAGGTTTTGGTTTAAAAACAATGAAGGAAAATAGTTAGATTCAAGGTTACTATTCAGAAAATCAGGATTATAGATCTATGGATGTCTTAACGAATTGCTTGCAAATATATGAGAACTTCAATCCTTAGACAAATCTATAGCTGTCGCTAGTTAGACTCGTCCATTGATCTGATTGCCGACTGCATCGATCGATGTTGCTATCGCAGGTTTGATCGATATAAGCTGTCGTCGATCGATACCCTAGAAGAGTATCGATCAATATTAAGTATCAGATCGGATCGAACTATTGTTCACCCGAGAATTTCTACAAGACCGGCTATCGCATGTGCCTTAATAGAGTATGAGTTTAGCCAAATGATTTCAGGAAGATGACTATTAGATTAGTCACTCCAAAATCAATACTCTAGGTAGCAAGTCTAGAGTAAGCATTAGGGTTCATTTGGATAATGAATATAACAACTCAACAATCCATAGTTGGGGCTAATCCCTCATAACTATTTGAACCCCAAATCTAACATATGAATCTACTCAGACATAGCCAAGAGATTCATAGCAAAAGAATAAGAAGAAAAGGAAATGCTTTTATTGCTAAGTATAAAATAGAATACAAAACTTGGTTCAAA
>CAKOAT010379599.1:449458-496542 GCA_932364175.1 Eruca vesicaria subsp. sativa
TTTAGCATTAGGGTTCATTTGGATAATGAATATAACAACTCAACAATCCATAGTTGGGGCTAATCCCTCATAACTATTTGAACCCCAAATCTAACATATGAATCTACTCAGACATAGCCAAGAGATTCATAGCAAAAGAATAAGAAGAAAAGGAAATGCTTTTATTGCTAAGTATAAAATAGAATACAAAACTTGGTTCTAAAACCTCTTCATCATGTTTTTTAAGGCTCATAGGCATAGCTAAAAATAGGGAGTACAATTAGGTTAAAAACTTGTCAGGGGCAGTCTTGTAATTTGGTGAGAACTTGGGCTTCAAGCTGGCCAAATAAATCTTGCTTATCACGCTCTGTATCGATCGATGGTACATTGCGTACATCGATCGATGGAGTATCTCGACTTCAACTTCTACGGATCCGTCATCGATCGATTACACAGGGTGTGTATCGATCGATATGTATCTCTTATGTCGGATCTTCATAGTCATCTTGGAAAACTCTTCTTTAAGCACCAAAAGGCACCTAAATAATCACTTTACCACAAAATGCTCCTGAACCTGAAAACATACCTAATAGACTCCAAAACATAGGTAATTATAATAAAAACATATAGAAAATATGACCAAAAGCGGGTCAAAATCATGGTCTATCAATAACCTTAACAGTTTCAGCCCATGTTTATTTCACATGGTGTTCCGAAATAAACATGATATACTTCATGTCCCGAAAAGAAGCAGCGGAAATTGTGTGTCGGCATGGCAACCCAAGCATCTGTAATTCTAGGGACGAGCAAGTTCATTTTTACAAATCAACAATGAAACCGTATCCAGTTGGCTTGTGTGTTACTTCGAATACCCAAGTAGAACATGGCAAAACAAGAAGGCCCGTAGACAACACTAACTGTTCAACCAGAATTGTTTCAATATCCTTTGAAATATTTCCCTTTATTTTACTGATCTCGCAGCATCCACCGTATAAACTCTAGAAATGCCATTATAAGACTATCATGCGCTGGCAGTAGCACATTATTCAAAAATTCAGCTATGTTTGAAGTCATCATGTCATATTCCTACCCTTCGAAATGTGAACGTGTCCACAACTTGGGGTCGATTTTCTCTAAATAATCATAACATCTCCAATCCTAAGCTTTATAAGCCCATAGAGCTTATTAATTTCTGCAACTTTGAATGTTTCCCCTGTCCTGCCAACCATATCCCTCTGCTGAAGATGTACCAGAAAAATACCATGGTGTGCACGTGGATACCATTTATCTTTAGCTGCAAAAATAACGACACATCTATAGAAAATTATACTTAATTCACAACTATCTTCTACAATAGTTGACAGCCTCTAGAAAAATCACTTCCATGAATCCTCGTTTTCGCTTTACACTACTGCAAAAGGAACAGGGAATACATGACTTTTTGCGTCTTCCTTGCTGGCACTTAGCAAACATTCTTTATACTTACCAAACATATGAGTATCATCCACCACAAGGACCTTCCGCAAATGCTTCCATCCATTGATACATGCCTTCAGTGACATGAATGCATACTTGAACCTTGTTTTTCCTTCTTTATCGATTTCAATTTTAATATCGGTGATTGTGCCAAGATTTGCGAATTTAAGTACATGGAAGTACTGTGGTAGCATCTTGTAAGACCCCTCCTCTGTTCCTTGCGCAGACGTAATTGCTAGTTCTTTCATTTTCCAAGCTTTCCAGTAAGTGCATGTATAGTTAAATTTTGTTCATAATACTTCCGAAATTTCCATAGCACGAGGTCCAGAGTGCAGTCTTTCATATCTTGAACGCAAAAGAGCTGCAAGCACCTTCGATGTACCATATTTTTTGTACTGCCCTCAAACGACCGACGTGCATACATGTCCCAAATTTACCTTCTTCACCAGATAAGCAGGAAACCACAGAGTTGCTTACCATTACCCTCTAAGTACATTGTTTATCAACGCTTTTCGCCGTGATGTTGCGTTTGCAATGCCTCAACTTAAACCTGCACACCTTTGCTAATGCATAGATTACCACCGTCAGCTTAAACTGCACTTTGTCTTTAAACGTCCTCCCAATGTATATATAAGAGTCTTCCTTGGTGTAGTCGATGTCATGGGGCTGTAAACCGGTTCCTCTAAATTCATTAAACATTTAATCTACATCATTATATCCATATATTCTGAAACTTGTATCCCTTTCATGAAGGATTCTCCATTTTTAACTTGTGTAGATTGGATAACGGTAGTGTGAACAAACTCATCAGCATCTTCGAGCATAAATTTGTGTTTATTATATTCTTTTGGTAGAGTAACCAGAACAACATCAACACTTTCGCCGGTGTTTGTTTCTTCGGTGAGTGAACAGCTAACGGTTCAAGGATTATGGCTCACATAACTCGTCCTTTTGCCAATGCTTCTCCACCTTGACGTTCGGTACACTGGGGGATAAGAGGACCAATACACTCATCATCACTTTGATCACACGGGTGTGTATGTTATATATATTGGTGAAGAAAGCAGACCACCATTAACACTTTCAACGATGTTTGTATCTTTGGTGCGCAACCAGCTAACGCTTCGAGGAGTACGACTCACAAAATCTCGTCCACCATGTCGTTTGATGAATGGGTAATCGGAGGATCAACAAAATTATCATCGTCTTCAATCAGATGGTTGTGTTGGTTTTTAGGCTTTGGTGAGTTACAAGAACAACATCAATGCCTTTATCGGTACTTTTTTCTTTAGTGTACGCAAACACTGCTGTTCTAAGTTGGATATATAATCTCTTAGTTCATCAGTGTTCTCCTCGGTACGTCTCTGCATGTAAGGCTGTTTCGTTGATTTAGTTCCGCCTGTACCACTTGATCATAAACCTCTACTAGACGTTGGTTTTCAGTCCCTTGGAATCTAATGTATCACCCTGAGCCCAAGAACGTCGGTTCTGGTTAGGATCAAACTATCCACCACTTACTATTTTTGATGGACCTCCTTTGAAATCGTCATCTTCATCAGTCAAACAATCATTTCTAACATACTCATGTCAGTAATTAAATTTATACTCCTCATCGTCTTCTTCATCTTCTCCCATATCATCTCCCTTGTTTTCTCCATTGCCCACTTCCATTTCTCCAGACGCTGCTTGAATGTTAGCTTCCTTATTGTTTTCATTCTCCAGTTCCCCTTCTTCTCCACAATTCTTTTCTTTCTCTGCAGTGTCAACGTTAAATTCCTTATTGTTTTCATTTTCCACTGCCATATCTTCTCCACAAATCTTTCCCTTATCTTGTTCAGTAAAGTTCTGTTGAGGCAGCACCCCTGAAGCAGTATTAACCCCACATCTTGCATTAAAAGGTTCTAAGCTTTTATCTTGATTTTTGTACTTTTCCACCATATTACCAGTCTCTGAGATAAGTCCAAAAAATGCTTCAAGTGCTTTAATGTATTGTAATAAAGCTTCATCATTATCAGGATCTACGTCAGCTGCATTCATTTGCGACGTAATAACTCGTTCCGACCTTAGAAATATCATTTCACCTTCAACAAACTCTCTAAATGTGAAGAAGATATTAATTAATTTGTCAGTTCAGTGAAGAGCCCTGAATATTTTGTAATCATTGTCTGTTTCCATCTGAACAGGTGCAGCCTTTTACCAATCATATCACCCTCCATCATTAAGACAATAGGACATTTCAGCCGAGATTTCCCTTCCCATAAGACCATACGCTGTAAAAATAACGCCTCCGATTCTTGAGCCATCCACTGTTCTGTCCATTCTACCATTATCTATCTTGAAATCCTAAGCTCCATTGTCATACATTATCCACCGGCCAGCCATAAAGACAATGTACGAATCAGAGAGACTTACATTCAAAAAAAGTTTTCGTTATAATTTACACCCAAAAACAGACACATTCAAACTCACTTTCGTGTAGATTCAGGAGATAACACAGTACCTTCGATCATGTTGATACTGATTTCCTTCCCTTTACCAACAGAACTTGCACCGCAGCTCCAAACTCCGTTTTGAGTTTCTATCAATTTCAGATTTGATGGATGCATCTCGTCGTAATCAGGGGCAAAACAGCTCTTATTCTATTAGGATTCCTTTTTATTATCCACTAGTCTTTATTATGTGTCACCATTAACAATTAAGTACACCCACATCTTAGTTTATTAATATAATCACCACAAAACTTGAGAACTTATGGCAGGAAAAAATGCATGCAAAAGAGCACAGGTCATACCGGTTACATGTCGCGTAAACTACTCAGACGGGTCGAGGAAAAAATAAACTTATTCCGACGGAAGGTAGCGCCGGACTCACATGTTTGGGGAACAAGTATTCGGTGGGTCGTGAAGTGTTTGGGTCACAAAGTGTAATAGGTCAAAAGGTCAAATGGGTCATCGATTAATTCTCTCTCCACTTGGTATGCAACTCTCAAATAAACAATTAGACTGACCCACTTTGACTATTAAAAACTAATGACAACCCATGTAAAAAATGTACTCCTCGAAACCCCTATATAACATCCCTAAAACTGAAAATTTTATCATATCAAACCTCATACATAATTCCCACCCAAAAAAAATTAACGAAGCAATAATTCCGTTAGTTAAACCTAGCATTTAACAAAAATTAATTAATTATTTTATACAATTAAAATTATAAAATTTTCATAAAAATGAAATTAGAGGAAAATTAAAAAATGAAAATTTTGATGGGAAATTGTTAAAACTAGCACATTCATGATACACTATTTCACTTCTACATTAATCATCTTTACCACTAAAATTTTGATAGTCAAAAGACTATAGTACCCTTCATTAATAAAACATATACCTATTACCCTTAATTAATTAAAAGCCGGAGATCTCTTTTCTTCTCCTGTCACGAAAAGAACTCCAACGATTCTTCGATCTCCGACGACAATATCCGGCGAACGTGGTGATCTACAGTGAACTCGACGATCTCCGGCGAACTCGGTCATCTCCGAAAAATTCGGCGAAGATTTCCGATGATGAAGAACGAAGAGCTCCGACGAAAAACTGATACATGAAACTCCGACGCTATTCAAGAGGAAACGATTGATTTGATTGCAGTGAAGGTCAAGAATCCTGCTTCTGTTCAAGAGATGACGATGTCTGAATAGACTCTTGAGATTGATTCAAATCGTGAATCTGAATCCTTGGAAGCAGATGTGGCTACTGGACAATGTAAGATTACTATGGAGCATCACAAAAAGGAGGTAAGAACGTGATCCATAGAATGATAAAGTCCCTTATTTCTGTTGCATATATTCTCATGGTTCATAGTTTTTTTTTTATGGATGACAAGGAAGTTTCATCAGAGGAGTTTCGTGAGGTTGCTTTTACAGCGTATCGTCTATTTGGCAAGCCAGTGGAAGAGTAGGAGGAGGAAGAGAGTGGTTTTAGTGATAAGAGCTTTTCTGAAAAGAAGTAACACTGTTGATTCTGCTTTTTTTGATATATGTATTGGCTTATTTATCCAAGCGAGTTGGTTTTTCTTTATATTTAACAGGTTAAAGCTGCAAAAAGTTGTTGGACATGGTGTCTCAGATGCTAGTGTATAGAACGTGGCCTCCTTCGCTCTGGCACTCTACTCAATACAGCCTACTCATGATCAGTCAGAGGCGTATGCGGATTAGGTTGATGATGGAGCTGAATTTGGTGCCGAACTTGTTTTCAATCTACAAAGTCGTTTTCTGGTGGAAGAATCTCTTGGCGAAAGAGGGTTTCAGGATGTAGAAAGTAATGACGGTCATGCATTATTTTATGAAGAGTGGAGTGATGTTAATGACGCGACAAGGAATCAAAGTGCAGGAAAACTTGATTTAAGTTGGCTTAGAGATGCATGCGGACAGATTGTTAGAGGAAGCAGTTCACAGCTTTCCCGTGATGAACTGGCTATGGCTATATGTAGGTTTTTGGATTCGGATAAGCCTGGTGAGGAGGTATGTGTGTTGTCAGTTGTAGTGAAATAGGTTTGGGCTTACTATGCCTGATCCTGCAGCATATACTTACTAGTAGAAGTAGAAGGGGTTTAACTTCTTTTTTTTTCTGCAGATAGCTGGAGATTTGTTGGATCTTGTTGGGGATGGCGCATTTGAGACTGTTCAAGACCTTATTATGGTAAGCCTAGCGTTTATATTACTCTTTTATCTGGACTCTGTTATTGTGCACTTTTTTTTTACCTGATTAGCTTTAGATTCTACTGTATAAATGCCTGTCTTGAGGGTTTCTGTTACGTTTGGGTGGCAATCTTCATCTTGTAGCTCTTAGTTAAAGTTACTTGCTAGCTTAACTTATGCCCCTGGAAGCCGGCTTTTAGTTTTTTAACTAAATCAAGTATTGCTGAATCTTCTCATTTGAATTGAAGTCATTCCTGATGGATCGTGTTATGACAAAGGTACTGCAGATAGATAGAGATTCTGTTTCATGACAATGTTGTTGACTGGATTGTCTTTGACTTTCATTGGTTTACTCAATGTTGTTTGTACGTGTGACTACTGTACTATCTTTAAGAAACCCTGTGATGTGTTTGATTGTGCTTTCACAAACAAAGGTCGAATTATATAAATTCCAAGTTGACTTCTGAGATGAAATGCCATGCAAGTGAAAGCACATCTAGGTTCGTTAATACTGTAATTATTAATACAGTAACAATTACATGTACCAAGTCTTTGCAAAAGCAACACTTTGAATTGTAGAAGAAGACCAACCTTTCATCATCGCCAATGGGCACATGCTGATGAAAGCTCTCAAATATCCATGAGACAGCAAGACGGTGAGATAGTTTTGGTTGATGCGAGTGATGATGATGGCATGCCTCCATTGGAGCAAACACAAACAGGTTGAGACCGTTTGGGTTGAAGTGTGGTGCAGAATCAGATTCTGGATCAGAGTCTGATTCATTGAAACATTGCTGCCATGGAATCATCTTATGTTAACCCTTTGAAAATAATGATAATACGAAACACTGACGTTGATCATTATTTGTTAACAATACAATGCTATAAATGTTTATACATAATTTTGTATTGATTTATAAATCCATTATAAATATTTAAAATGAGTCTTATAAATAATTTATAAGCTTTTAAAATAATGTTTATAATTTATAAAGCCTTATAAAAAAACTAATAATAATTTACAAATGATTTTATAGATTATTTATAAATGATCTATAAACCATTGTAAATGATTTAGAAACCATTATAAATAATTTATAAACCCTTATAAATGATTTATAAACTCTTATAAATGATTTATAAACTCTTATAAATGATTTATAAGCCTTTATAAAATGTGTTAAGACTTTATAATTGAATTATCTTTAGAATTTCTACAAATCCTTATAAATAATTTTATAAACCCTTATAAATAATTTTATATATTCTTATAAACGATTTATTGATTATTATAAAAAAAATCCTTGTCCGTAGATCAAATTGGAAGTTTCTCCAAAAGAAATCATCAGCGAATTTCTGAATTCAAGCGAACTTGACGAGATCCAGACGATAAGGACGTTCTAATTGATTCGTAAACCTATATAAACCTTATAAATTGTTTATTAACTTTAACGTTTCTATAAACATTTATAAATTGTTTATAGACTTTACAAAAAAAATTATAAGTCTTTATAAATTGTTTATAAAATTCTCTGAACCTAATCAGACAACATTCACCCTTTAGGTGCAATAGAGACTAGAAGAATACAAATTGTGTATATGCTAAATCAGACAATCTCAAATTTATTGCAGGCTCCAAATAAAGCTCCTCCTCCTCCTCGTAATCCGCAGGCTCTCTTGACCCATGTTCTGGCTTATCATTCATCTGGTCACAATACACGAACTCGACTGAACTTCCAATAGAAAATGATACAACATGCAATCCCTTCTGAATGGACTTTGAACTCTCATCTTTATCCTGAAACATCAAAGAGACAATACTAACAATGCAAATAACCTACAAGCTTTTAAGAAATCAAGAAGTTGTTTGAAAGACTAAACTGATTTGTAAAGGTTTATAAACTAACTTAATAAGGTTACTAATTTAATGTATAAAAAGCTTATAAAATTATTCATAAAGGTTTGTAAGTTAATTTAGAAGAGTTTATAACCTAATTTATAAAGGCTTATAAACTAATTTAAGGGATTAGAAGTTTTTATAAATCTTTATAAATTTATTTTTTATTCTTATAGATGTTTTATAAACCCTAATAAATGATTTAAACGCCTTTATAAAATGTTTTAACTTTATAATTGAATTACCTTTATAATTTACAAGTCCTTATAAATGATTTTATAAACCCTAAATGATTTTATAAACCCTTATAAATAATATTATATATTCTTATAAATGACTTATAGATTATAATAAAAAAAATTCTACATATTCTTATAAATTTTAAACTCTTAAAATAATTTAGAATTTAGACAAAGTCTTTTACATATCCTTGAAAATGATTTATAAATATTAATGGTTCATAAAAAGTTTTATTAACTATTATAAATGGTTTAAGAAAACAGACCATGTTCTTAACCTGAGATTTTGGGGAAGGGAAGATATTCCAGAACCTTAAGGTTTCATCTCCTGCTCCTGTCACGATCGTCTGGCAACAAACAAGACAAGTATGTTGATGCAAGTGTAGATAAATAAAAAAAAAATACGAATTATGTAAATAAGATAAAAGACTAAATCTGTCCATCTGGTAAAACAGCAAGATACAGAACACGGAACGTGTGCCCGTCAGAGTTGCTAACTGTAAGATAAAATTACATTTTCAGTTCTTTAAAACTCCGCAAAAGTCAACAAGAAACTGAAAATAAACAAGACAGCAACTCTCTTACTTTAGTCATGGTTAGATATTTCCAAACAACGATTATGTTTTGGGAATATCCGTGCGTATTCACAAGCTCATTCACGTTCTTAGACCAAGCCAAATTACACACCTGAATACAATACGAAGTGAAATGTTGTTCGGTTTTTAATAAAAGCCAGCATAACCAAGGTTACCTGACTACTGGTTTCTACGCAATTTAAATGAGTGTTCGTCGTTGTGTTCCAGAAACGGATACATCTATAAGCAGTGACACCACCTGAAGCAAGAAATCCGTGGAGATGAGGAGACCACGCAATGGCTTTAAACGCTGCTGTGTGTTCACAGTATCTCAAAACCGGTTGTGTTGAGTGTTGGTTCCATACAAGAAGCTGCAACAATCATTAACCATGTTCCCAAAAATTCATGCCTTCTTACACTCAAAGAATGAAGATGATATAATTTACCTTATTGTCGTTTCCGCCTGATGCTAGCTCGCGGTTGTTATAATACCATTTGAGTCCACATACTTCGGATTTGTGACCCGTTAGTTTACTGACATGATCTTCTTGACACCGTATGTCTCTCTGAAGTATGCTCTTGTCTCGGCTACCAAAGACAAAACTGATGAGCTCCATGCTAAGGCTCCAACTCGTAGTCGAAGACCATCCATCGTTCTTATTCTCCTGCAGCGCAACGCATCCCAAATCTAATGAAAGCATAAAACAATAAGAGTAAGCAAGTTATCATAGACTCCAAGAGACAAATGTATCTTGTTTCTAACTTACCTCTACAGTTCCGCTACTTGTTCCAATCGCCAAATGTGTTGCACGTAGTGTCCAACTGACTGAGAAGACGCTCTCGTCGTCCCCGATATCACATAACATAGTAACCCGCAAACAGAAGCAAGGCAAAGGATTCTAAGTCACTCTTTAAGAAAAGAAATGAGTCAGGAAGAAAAGAAAAGCTCACCTTGCTAGTACAAGCATTCCACAAATAGACGCAGTTGGCTAATCCCACTGCTAGAACGTTTTGAGGAAAAGGTAGTCCAGATAGTCCAGATAGTGATGTACTTGACTTCTTCATCATCTGATTCAACATTGGGTTCACATTTAAGAGTATTGTGGTGTCAACAATGAAGGAAGGTGGTCGTTAATGGAGGCCACATATTTCTCAGCTGTTGAAGGAAGAGCACCCACGAATTTGTTGTATATCTGTGCAATATCCATGATTGAATTGTGACCAAAAATCAACTTCGTCTCTGAAGAGAGCAGATCAATCACCTGACGGAAACCTATTGCAGATTTTCGAGGGAGAAGGCGTCGGAGAGGACGTCTTTGGTGTGTCCTACGAGTCGGCGAGTAGAGACTCCGCGGTCAGGTCCCAGAGGCAGAGCTCGCCGTCCCAGCTTCTGGAGAGGACAAATTGGCCGTCGGAGGATGGATTTATCACGGGAGGCTGAGACGATGATGCCGTCGATCCGTGTGGATCCCTTCGCCGTCGACTTTTTTTTTTTTTTTTTTTTGTAAAATTTTCTTATGTAAACATAAGGATATTTTAGTCATTTGTCTGTTAATGACTTAGAGCATCCACATCAATGAACCCCCTCTTGGGGTTCATTGAATCAATTTTTTATTATTAAATTTTTTTTGTTTTCTTTTTGATTTTCTTTTTTTTTTTTAAAAGAAAAAAAAAATCTAAACCAATCCCGAGCCGCCACATGGTGAACCTTAGGAGAGAGGGGTTCACCCGAGAGAACTTTAGGAGAGAGGGGTTCATAGGTTTTTGTTATTTTATTATTTTTTTTCTTGATTTCCGTGTGAACTCCCCCCATAAACCCTCAATAGGGATGCTCTTAGGTATTTATGAAAATGTTCTTCTAATGAGTGTAAAGTTGAATAAGTGTACCAAAAAAAGTGTAAAAGTAAAATTCTCCCAATATATAAAATATTAGTTTTTTTTTTGCATCTAACAATGTTGTATTTAAAGTAAAATGATTATTTTTAAGAATAATTTCTGAAAGTTTTTCTTAACCTACAAAACTCATTCTTAACATTGAAGGGTTTAAGCAAATAAGTTTTTTTAAAAAAAATTATATGAAATTTTAATTTTTCATTAAACTTCTCCAAATTTTAATTTTTTTTACAATTTGATGTACTAAACAGGTTTTTGGCTTTTAAAAAAAAATTTCCTGCATTTTTAGAATTTTTTTTTTTTTTTAATGAAAACTATATATTTTCTGTAGGAATTCATACCGGTTTATAATGATTTATAAAACTATCTATGAATTCAATTTGCCTAGATCTCATGTAAATACTGAATTAAATCTAGATTTTAGGGTTTCGAATATACCTGGTTATTCACAGCGGAAAGATGAATAAACCAAGTTGAGATTTCAAGCACTCCAAATGTCGTGCCTCTACCGATATCCACACGTACACAAACTGGATCGATACGGGATGCTAGTGCCGTCGAGATCTAATCTCAAAAATCCTGATGAACTCTGTGTTGCTTGCGCAAGAAGAAAACAATTTTCTTCTTCACACCTTTACGTCTCGGTTGCAAAGTGCGGCCAGCAAATCTCCTTAAGTTCATCATAATTAAGAAAGACTTTATATACATATACTAATGGACGTGACCTAATGTTGTTAGACATTATAATGGACTAAGCCCAACTTGTTTCGTCTCTTAATCATATTAAGAAACTCACGTCCAAGTCTAAGTAAATAATATGTATTATATATATCACATATATATAATATTTATATAAAACCTTAACTTATTTATTTTCCAGTTTGTTTAGGTGTGTGACCTTGTAAGATCATATAATATTAGTAATGAGTTCTAAATTCATAGATTATAAGCGGTTTCTAGAAAAACATTATAATCACCTAATATTATATGATTGTCAAACCTCGACACTACGACTTCTACTAGAGTAAGTACAAATGATTTTAGGACATTCCCAACAATCTCCCACTTGTACTAGAATCATATATTCTCATAATCCCTTTGTCTCTATATCTCGATCTCAGCATAAGGTAAGAACCAGTGTCATCCTTATTAAGCTAGATCATGTTTATCGAACTCTGATTTATACTGATAAAACAAACGACTGACATTCACCTCGTTTGAGCATGGCCATGCATTTCTCAATATCAAATCTTCGATAGGCCCAGAAATATTTATCTCCTGTTATATGGGAGGGACAGTTCCCATCTTGTTCCATCCATGTTATTTACAAACTTCATAAAACAACTAATCAATGCCTTTTTAATCACCAGTTACGGCTGACGTTTGACAAGGTCAAAGTGAACTAATCCATCAATAAATAATCATGACGAACTTAGGTCTAAGGACTATACTCTATAATCGTAATGAGAAACTCTTATGACACTCATATAAGAATCTTGCAGAGTTCTCATTAGCGGGTCAGTCCGATCATGTGTTCTCTAACACATATCCATGTGATTGATTTCAATACCAAATATTGACTGACTCCATGAAACTTAGTCATCAATAACCTCACATACTAGTCATTCTCAGTTATTAATGTCCCAGGTTAACAACCTTGACTAGGGACCTCAATAACTTATAGCATCTTTCACTTATAGAGTTTCATGATCAAGTCACGTACTTGATGACCTATAAGAATGATATAAATTATTTTGGGACATTTATTTAATTATCCAATAATCATATAAATTGAAACAGTTTCATTAGTTTGAATACATAACCAAATGTATGTCAATATGAACATCATATCATAAACATGAAGCCTCCCACTAAAATTAAGATCACATCTTAAGATAAGTAATGTCCACGGCTGCAGTATGACTCTCATGTTTAAGCCGTGAAAGAGGCTTAGTCAATGGATCAACAACTTTTGCATCCATTAAGACTCTAATATGGTGCTTTGCTTGGAACTCTTCCAACTCACCTCTCAACAAGTTCATCACTTCCTCCATAGAGCAAACTTATCCTTAGTATTTCTCAAATACTCTAGGATGCTCTTGACTGATTTCCAGTGACTTTCACCTAGATCAGAATGGTATCAACACGTCATGCAACCTCTGAACGAGTACAGATCGTGGCACACATGATAGATCCTATAGCCAAAGCATATGGAATTCTACTCATTCGCTCTCGCTCATCATATGTTCAAATACACTGAATCTTTCTAAGAGTTATTCCATAAGATATTTGTAAGAAGCCTTTCTTGGAATCATGTATTTTGAATATGTGCAAGACCTTATCGTTATAAGCATCTTGACATAATTCAAGAGTCTTATTTAATCTATCTCTATAGATTCTTATTCCAAGAATATATGCAGCTTTTACATGTCGTTCATTGAGAAACAAACTCAATAAGTATGTCATCTACATACAACACCAAGAAAACAATTGCGCTCCCACTAGTCTTCTTGTAAGCGCAAAGTTCTTCTTCATTTTTAATGGAATCAAACTCTTTGATTGCTTCATTCAAACGAAGATTGCAACTCCGAGATGCTTCCTTCAAGCAATATATCGGATTCAGGGCCCATCATAGCGTCCTCAAAAGACGCAGGTTCATCACTCTCTATTATCAATAGATCATGGTGATCTGTCACCCAAACCCCATATATATTAGGGTCTTGACAGTGTCCTTTCGGACCTACATACTTCAGGTTCAACAGGTGTAGATTCTACGACTCTTCGTAAATCTAATTGATCATCTTCCTAAGATGATGAATCATTCTCTTGTGTTTCTAAAACTTCTTCGAGATTTATTTTACTTCCACTGTTCTTTCTGGAAAGCAATTCTCTCTCTAGAAAAACACCACTACGAGCAACAAACACTTTGTTCCGCTGGGATTGTAAAAATAATAACCTTTGGTTTCTTTAGGATAACCAACGAAGTAGCATTTATCAGATTTGAGTCCAAGCTTATCAGTAAACATATGTTTTACATAAGCATCAGAACCCCAAATTTTAAGAAAAGACAAATTTGGAACCTTTCCAGTCCACATCTCATATGGTGTCTTCTCAACTGACTTTGATGGACATCTATTTAGCGTGAACGCATATGTTTCTAGAGCGTATCCCAAAATGATGGTGGAAGATCTGCATGACTCATCATAGACCGAACCATATCTAATAAAGTTCGATTTCTCCTTTCGGACACACCATTCCATTGTGGTGTTCCTGGAGGAGTGAGTTGTGAAACAATTCCACATTCTCTCAAATGATCATTAAACACTTGACTCAAATATTCTCCACCCCGATCAGATCGAAGAGCTTTTATTTTCTTGTCAAGCTGGTTTTGTACTTCATTCTGAAATTCTTTGAACTTTTTTTTTAAAAAAACAGACTTATTTTTCATTAGATAAACATAGCCATATCTGATAGTTTCCTCTGGCATTTATACTCATTGGTCCACATACATCAGTATGTATAAGTTTCAACAAGTCTTTAGCTCTTTCACCGTGTCCAGTAAAAGGAGCCTTAGTCATTTTACCCAACAAACAAGATTCACATTTTTCATATGATTCATAATCAAATGAGCTTAAAAGTCCATCACTATGAAGCTTTTGAATGCATTTCTCATTTATGTGGCCCAAACGACAATGCCAAAGAAAAATCTGATTCGTGTCGTTAGACTTGAATCTCTGGTACTGATGTTATAGACAGGCACGCTTTGATCTAGAATATAAAGTATATTCTCTAATGGACCGCTACCATAAAAGATATCATTATGATTAAAAGAAAAACACTTGGTTTTTTTTTTAATCGAAAAATGAAATCCTTCCAAATCCAAACAAGGAATGGAAATAATGTTCCTACTTATAGTAGGCACATAGTAGCAATTCTTAAGTTCTAAAACCAAGCCTGAAGGTAAAGATAAATAAAATGTCCCCACGGCTAATGCAGCAACTCTTGCTCCATTTCCTACGCGTAGGTCCACTTGTCTTTTCTCCAAAATTCTACTGTTGCTTAGGCCATTCATATTCGTACAAATATGAACACCACATCCGGTATCCAATACCCAAGAAGTAGAACTATAAGTAGTAACATTTACTTCTATAACATTAATACCAGAAGACGATGTTTCAAAAGTCTTCTTCGTTCTTAGATCTTCCAATTAGGGATTAAACTTAAGAAAAAGATTAGACTCACTACGATTCACAATCCAACTTTTCATATCCCTTTCTTTATTCTTAGCATTTGATTTGAGAACAATTCTCGGGTTTCGATACCATTAAAGGAAGTTTGATTCATTCAATTTGTTCTTCTCAAGAACATATCGAAATGAAAACGAGTTATGAGGAGTTAACATTTCTAGAATAAAAGAACAGAGGATGTTAATATGGTGTTCAAGAATTTAGAAATCTCAACAATTAAGAAAACTCATATTATATTCAAAACCTTTTCCTCAGATGAATATAATATTCCAAGATCCATATTTTATTAAACTCCGAGTGAGCTTTGGCTCATCGCCCGAATTCTAGCTATTTAGGTAAGCAACACTTTGCTAATTATATCCAGTATAATTCTTGGTTGTCAGATGACATCTTATGTCTTATCCAACATATGTCTCTAAGCCCAAAACCGTTTTGATAGCCTAGTCAAGTAAACCCATTCCAATAACACCCAACACACGATTACCTTATGAATCAAATGTGTATGAACCGAATTCCATGTATGCCTATATACATATATTGACATATGATTTTCATTCACTTAGTTAGTCTCAAGCTGCCATAGCAAAACCGTATCCTATATCTGTTTATTATAGCCATGAACCATTGACTCTTTCTTAAATCAGTATTTATGAAAGTTATAGTTTGAGACTAACAAGAAGAACGAGGACGATCCCCTCATATACACAGAGATTAATTATTTTAGCAATCATGCAACTACAAAGTACGTGCTCCCTTTTAGATCATATATTTACATTGGCGATGAAACACTTTCAACGTATATAAAATTTATATAGGGATCGATTATAATCAAATTATAACCTCTTTCAAAATTGCTATTTCAATTTCAACAAATATATCATATATATCTATTATACTAGATTCAAATCAATATTATGCAAGTAAGCTCTGATACCACCGTAGGAATTCATACCGGTTTATAACGATTTATAAAACTATTTATGAATTCAATTTGCCTAGATCTCATGTAAATACTGAATTAAATCTAGATCTTAGGGTTTCGAATACACCTGGTTATTCACAGCGGAAAGATGAATAAACCAAGTCGAGATTTCAAGCACTCCAAATGTCGTGCCTCTACCGATATCCACACGCACACAAACTGGATCGATACGGGATTCTAGTGCCGTCAAAATCTAATCTCAAAAATCCTGATGAACTTTGTGTTGCTTGCGCAAGAAGAAAACAATTTTCTTCTTCACACCTTTACATCTCGGTTGCAAAGTGCGGCCAGCCAATCTCCTTAAGTTCATCATAATTAAGCAAGTCTTTATATACATATACTAATGCACGTGACCTAATGTTGTTAGACATTATAATGGACTAAGCCCAACTTGTTTAGTCTCTTAATCACATTAAGAAACTCACGTCCAAGTCCAAGTATATAATACGTATTATATATATCACATATATATAATGATAATATAAAACTTTAGCTTATTTATTTTCTAGTTTGTTTAGGTGTGTGACCATGTAGGATCATATAATATTAGTAATGAATTCTAAATTCATAGATTATAAGCGGTTTCTAGCAAAACATTATAACCACCTAATATTATATGATTGTCAAACCTCGACACTACGACTTCTACTAGAGTAAGTACAAATGATTTTAGGACATTCCCAACATTTTCTTCATTATATAATAATAAAAAGATATTAATTTAAAATATTTGTAATAATTATTTTTTGAAAAAATGCTATGTTAGTTAACTGAGTTATTGTTCCCTCAACTTTTTTTGGGCGGGAAACACGTGATAAAATTTTCAGTTTGAGCGATAGAAGTGCTAGTGAAAAAAATTGAAGGTTTAAATGGCGAATATATGTCACTTTAAAAGTTAAAAGGGGAATTTGTTTTTTTAGACCAAAACGATTAGGACATTCTCCCTTTAGAGTAAATTATATTTTGTACCATTTTTTCACTATAACGCCCTTTATTATTATCAGAAATTAATAAAATAAATAGATTTATGAACCAAAATAAATTTTTAAAATAGTAGCCAATGATGAAATACCTATGTTAATAAAGTGATATTTTTTTTTCTAGTTTTAAAATGTGTAAATCATAGTTTCATATTTTGTTCTACAGATATTAGAATCACTGTACTACTTAGTAGAATACTAAATCTACTTTTTTCATTATTTCTACTATTTTCAGAATACGTGTTCTACGGAAATAATAGTAATCTAAAATATTTTGGAATACACATTCTACGTTTAACATATTCTTCTAATATAGGTAGAAACCAGAATCTAAACATTTCGATAAATCTAAAATAAGTAGAAATCATAATCTACATTCTTATTATCATTATAATACTTGTAGAAACTGATTTCAAACGTTCTTACTGAGTTCTTCCTTTAGTAGAATATGTATTATACAAATAAAAATAATAAGATCCGAAAATATATGCGAAAATATTTGGAAATATTCAGTTTCCATATTTTTAAATTCGATTTTTTTTTAAAAAAAAGGAAAAATTAATTTCTAATTAGTTTGGGGATTTTTTATTTTATTTTTATTTCAAATTAGTTTTTTAATTAAATCTAAAATATATAATAATGATTTTCTATTTATAATTACAAATTAATAAATAAATTTTGAGGGCAATATTGCCATTTAGAAAATATTTAGTCTAATAGGACAATTAGTAAATGAAATTAGTCTAAAGGGACAATGTACTAATGGTTTTGGTTTAAAAAAAACTATTTTCCCAAGTTAAAAATGTGATTGTCAAACAGTTTTTCTAATAGTGTACAAAAGATTGGGAAAAACTGTTTTAGTGTTGTGAACAAACGCGAATCAACTAAAAAAAAAACAAAGAGAGCAAAAATGAATTGAGGCAAGATCCGTTTAGGATTTATATATTATTGTGTGAATGAAAAACTTTACGATTCCTTATACTCATATTTATAGTAGCCTTTCCCTATAGGAATACATAATTATCTATAAAAAGTAATTTTTTCTAAAGCAAAAAAACATACTGTACCTTAGAGGCTTGCTGCCCCCACATCCTCCAGATGTCAACTTTGAAAGCGACTACGTCCGGTCCAACGAATGCTAGGTTTTTACTGGTGCACAAAGATTTAAGACACATCTTAATGTAACATTTAGCTTAACATCGCTAACAAATACTAGAAAGTATTGGTCCCGAACTGAAAACATAATGGGTGCGCCCTGAAATTCTTGTTAGCAAGGTCCTAATTCAAGCTATTAACAAAAGAAAATGTCCTAAGTTTTCAAGAGATTTTAATTATGGTCTGTTTTATAGTTTTTTTTTTTACTCGACAACTAATTTTCATTAGCCAACTCAATGTTCTACAAATGACTTATCAGTCTCCATACAAGCAACTAGTCAACTATGCACAATAGAATACAAATTAGGGACAACCACCTCGAGGATAGTAAACCACTTCTGCCTCTCTAAAACCTGAATGGATATACTTAAACTTTTGAATGATGAGTATCACTCTTGGCCAGATTTCCTCTTCTCCACTCGGCATCTTCGAAAGAACCTGAGAATCAGTTTCAAAGGTGACATTTTGATAACCAAAACCAGCCAAGGTATAAGCGGCCCATCTCAGAGCTTCTGCCTTTTCTCCAGCTCAGAACCCATTCCAGTTATTCTTCTTGCCCCTGCCCACAACATACAGCCATGATTATCTCTCAAGAACCATCCAATCCCCCCCTCCCCAGTTTCATGCTTCCAAGAGCCATCAGTGTTAGGTTTGAAACGTGTGGGCGGAGGTGGAGACCATTTCTTGTATGCTGCTTCCGTTGTGGGCATTTTAACCTCTTTTACTTTAACCTCTTCTCTACTCTTCCAAGCCCTTGCATCCTCTCTTGCTTTTGCCACTGTATCGACCACGTGATAATCTTTATTCCTAAATAGAAACACATTGCGGTTCTTCCATAATCTCCACAAAAGTCAAGGAGCTAGGTCTTCTTCTATCTCATTCTTTGTGTACTCTTTTTTCAACGTTAAGACCCAATAGAGATTGGAAAAGAAAAAATCAGACCAACTTCCTGCTGGTGGGATATGAATGTTCGCTTCGTCCCATACTAAATGTGCTTACGGACAAAGGAAGAGAAGGTGAATCTGTAAATTAGATCGTGATTTTTATGTGTAGGTTTTCTAATTAAAGAAAAAGTAGAGATCTCCTTTTTCTTTGTCGTTATTTTGTAAGTCATAATTAGGTGAAATTTCACTAACAATCATCAGACTCATCACCTTTAAACACACAAATATACGGTAAGCGGTATATCTTCTATATTAATTGAAATCTAGAACTTGACCCATATTTCCGTGCGGGTGTTTGATTTAACTTGTATTCAACGTAAGTTCATAAATTGCTGGTTTTATAAAAGAATTATATATTTTTATGTTTGTAATTTACATATAAAGTAAAATATTATTTTACAATATAAGGTGGTGTTATTCATTGATGTATTTTAATAGAGTTTAAATCTAAACACAATCCACTGTTATTCAATTGATGATTCTGATTTCTATTTTAAAATCTAGTGTTATTCATTGAATGATTTAAATCCAGTGTTTAAAATCTAGTGTTATTCATTGAATGATTTAAATCCAGTATTTAAAATCTAGTGTTATTCAACTTTTAATGATTTTAAAATTCTTTGTATATTGGATTGATTTCAAATCATCTCTTGTGAATTTTTATGAACAAATGAATGAATTCAAAATCTAAGGCCTACTGTAGAGATTTCAAAATTCATCAACTTAAACTTTCTTAAAATTTTAAAATTTGATAGATTATAAAACATTAATCATTGATTTGAAATCACTGATTGAATAACACCCCTAAATGTTTAATAATAATAGATTTCAGCAAATCATTATTATTGAATAAATAATACACTATCAAAATAACAAGGTTCAACTCAATATTTGCTTCTTTGTATTTTTAACTCACAAATCCACTCAAATCTATTTTAAAATCAAATCCTCAAGCAAATCATTATTGAATAACGCCTAATTTTAAAATCTATTTTAAAATCATAGAATCAATAACAATGAATTTGAATATAGATTTTAAAATCATAGAACCAATAACAATGAATTTGAATAGGGATTTTAAAATCATAGAACCAATAACATTATATTTGATTTGTATTTCCAAATCCACTAAAATATACAAACCAATAACACCCTCTAGAACTTGACCCCTATTTCCGTGCGGGTGTTTGATTTAACTTGTGTTGAACGTAAGTTCATAAATTGCTGGTTTTATAAAAGAATTATATATTTTAATGTTTGTAATTTACATATAAAGTAAAATATTATTTTACAATATAAATGTTTAATAATAATTTTTTATTTGTATATAATAATATATTATAAATTTTACAACTTGATACAATTTGATGTAATTGTACTATTCCTATATTAACATGTTGGTTTTTTGTTAATTTATTTGAAAATGAAACAACATACTAAACATTAATTTTTTGCATTAGTTTTCTATGAATCATCATCAATTTTATGATCTTTTGTTTTTTTTTAAAAAAAAATTAAACTCTCAAAATTTTATATTTGACTAAATTAAATAAGTATACTATATTTTAAAAATATTTAATTTAATATAAACTATATATTTCAGTTTGTGTTTTTATTTTCACCACAAATAAAGAAAAACCCTTGTAATTAATTAATTATTATTTTTAAATGCAATGATATAATCTTTAAATAAAAAGATATATAAAAGAAAATATTTAATTTATTGTAAATACAATGGCTAAATATGCAAATAAAAGGAAGCAATATGAAAATATATCTTTATTCAACGTAAACTGATATACCATGATTTTGACCCGCTTTTAGCCATGGTTTTGATATGTTTTTATGAGTTTTATATATGTTTTGGAGTCTATTAGGTATGTTTTCAGGTCCAGGAGCACTTGGGAGTAAAATGATGATTTAGATGCCTTTTTGGAGCTTAAAGGAGAGCTTTCCGTGATGACTATGAAGATCAGATAATGAAGATACATATCGGTTGATACACACCCTGTGTAATCGATCGATGACGCTTCTATTGAAGATGAAGTCGAGATACTCCATTGATCGATGTACACCATGTACCATCGATCGATATGATGCGTGGAGAACAAGTTCAACTTGGTCGACTTGAAGCCCAAGTCTTCCCAATATTACAAAAATGCCTCTGACGAGTTTTTAACCTAATGGAACTCTTATTTATAGTTTTTGCCATTGTGTTTGGCTAGACATGCTTTTTATGTTTCTAATACCTTTTGATACCTTTTGTACTTGAAAAGCTTTGCATACTTTTCTTGTTACTTTGTTCTATTCTATAAAGTATTTCTTTTCATCTTAATTTCTTCAAGGTTATAGAATTCTAGATTTAGAGGAAACACACAAAGAGATTTGTTGTTCCAAGAACCAAAAGTTCAATCCTCTAATCTATGAGTTTCTATTATTACCTAGTTGTCATGAATTTCTCAGTTATGTCTGAGTAGATCTCTTTGTTAGATTTAGGGTTCAAATAGTTATGAGGGATTAGCCCCAACTATGGAATGTTGAATTGTTGATATTCATTATCCAAATGAACCCTAATGCTTACTCTAGAGTAGCTACCTAGAGTATGATCATGGAAGTGATTTAACTTGTTAATCATTGTCCTGAAATCATTTGGCACGAGCTTAGATCCTCTAGAGTTGTGCGAGAGCCGGTCTATGATCTTGGTGAACACAGTTTTGATTCGATCTTATGCTATATCGATCGATACTCCTATAGAGTCATCGATCGACAGCAACCCATATCGTCCGATATCGCTGTCAAAACATCGGTCGATATTGCTGGCAATATCAATGGATGTGTCTATTTAGCGACTGCTATTAGATCTATCTAAGAATCAAAGTTCTCATATATCTTGCAAACAATTCATTAAAACATCTATAGGATTATAATCCTGATTATCTGAATAGCAACCTTGAATCTAACTACTTTCTTTTATTGTTTCAAACCTAAAATTCATTCGCTTAAGCAACTTACCATTGCTTATAAACTGCAACTTTACTATTTTAAACCTTTTCAACCTAGCATAATCATTTAGATTATATCTATTGTATTCCTTAGTTCCCTGTGGATTCGATCCCAAAGTACTACAACTGAACCTCTTATTTGAGAGAGTAATTCACTTCTTAGGGTTAAACATTTGAGTGATATTAAATTAGGCGCCGTTGCCGGGGAACTTTTGATAACATTAGATTTAATATGATTAGGTCTAGGTTATTTTTCTTTTATTGTTTAATTATCTTCTGACACCAAAAATTTTTTTATTGTCTTTTTCAGGTACATGCCCAGCAGTACTAGAAGCAACAAGGACAAAAACCTTTTGTACTCAGAAGATCCTCACGGCTTGGAACGTAGCATCCGCAAAGACCTACGCTCCTCATCGATCGACGTCAACACATCCTTGTCGACCGATACTTGCCTACCACAGTCGACCGAGACACCTTCAACGTCGACCGATACTCTCACCATCACATCGCTCGACATCAACAACCGTTCGTCGACCGATACCTTTCATCTGACATCGATTGATATACCTCATCTTACATCAATCGATACTAACCGGCGAGACATGGTAGCGCCTATTATTCTCACTACCGATGAGAATGGAGACCTGCGTGATCAAGATGGTCACCTGCGTAATGCAGCAGGTCAGAAGCTGAACGCTCAGAGGATATCATACCTGAGCAAGAGACTGCACCTACAGATATTCAACCTGTAGAAGAGGCTAACCAAGCTAGATCTTTGGCTGACTACAACCGTCCAGATCAGTTCTATTCCAACTAATCAGCCATCCGCCCCCCCTGCTATTCAGAGAGGAGATTTTGAGCTTAAGCCGTAGTACTACACCCTTGTAGGACAGATACCCTTCTGTGGGTTGTCCAATGAGCATCCTATGGACCATCTAGAGAGGTTCGAGGATCTCATAACCGTCATAAAAGCCAATGGAGTCCCTCAAGACCATCTTCTCTGCAAGCTTTTCAAGTACTCTCTATCTGGAGAAGTTTTGCAGTGGCTTAGACAACTACCACCAGGTTCTCTCACAACCTGGAGTGACATCAAGAACGCATTCCTGCGTAACTTCTTTGATGAGTCACGCGCTGAAGAATGGAGGAAAAAGATTGCTACATTCACTCAGAATCCTGAAGAATCATTCAAAGATGCATGGAACAGATTCAAGTCCTACCAAAGAGATTGCCCACACCACGGTTTCAACAAAGTGCAACTCCTTTGCACTTTCGACAGAGGCATCACATTGGACTATCAGAGAGCTCTTGATACAACTAGTGAAGGCAACTTCAACACCAGGAATCCACAAGAGGCTATGAAGCTCATTGATAATTTAACTTCCAGCAACAGCACCAAGAACTTCATGAAGACAAAATCTACATTCCTTGGGAAGGAATACATCAATGAAGTACAAGCTCAGCTGGATACCATTCAGAAGTTGATAAACAAGCAGATCTGTTCAGTGGAGGATGCAGAAACTGCAGGTGAAGATTATATAGAAGAAGATGTAAACTGGGTCAGTGGAGCTCGTTCTCGAGGTCTGGCAACCAAGGAGGATACAAAAACTACACAGGCCAGAGAAGCAACTTCAACCAGAATTCACAGAAGCCCAACACCTTCAGCAGCAGCAACCCCAACAACAACATGAGCTATGGAAACTCATTCTACTCCAACCCACACCCACCCACACAAGATACTAAACTGGAGGAGATGCTTGACAAGGTCCTTGAGAGTCAGCATAAACTCCAGACAGACTTCAATGGGAAGATCGACTCCATCTACAACACCCTCCAAAAAAAGCTAAATGGTTTAACCACGCATATGAAGAAGCTGGAGACTCAGGTGTTTCAGACAGTAGAACCCCAAAGGAAGCAGGAGCTTGCCAACAATAATATCAATGCCATCATGGATGATGATTTTTGGCCAGAGGTAGTAGAAGAGATTCAGAAATCCGATGATGAGAGACACTTCGTTCGCGACTACTATCGATCGATGTCACCCCGTGATCATCGACCGATACGTTCCCATGTACATCGATCGATAGAATTTGATGTGTGTCGATCGATGGACTTAGACGAGTACCCGTACGAGTGCAGTAACGTCCAGACTATGACTCACGATGCTTTCGCAGCACGTCACCCAAATCCGCTCGTCTCTGTCAAGATCGAACCGCACGACATCGACCGACATGATTACCCTCCTATCGATCAACAGGAAGACCACGCTATCGACCAACGCACTCCAGTCAGTGTCGCCCGATACACAGTACCCCACTGCCGAGTGCAACTCCCCAAGATAGATGGTGCACGTATTGACACATTCCGGGAGCGATATTACACTACTAGAAGCCCTCAGAAAGCCATCTTGGAGAGACCCACAGATATCTTTGAGTCCATGGAGATAGAAAAGGAAACTACTAGAAGAGTACTCAGAAAAAGGAAAGAGAAGATCGCAAAGCCTTATAAGAGGGAAGCTAATGAGAAAGAATTGTCAAGCTTCAGAATAAAAGTTCTCAGAATACCTAAAGAGAAAACTTTTGAAGAATCCTACTTTTCATACTATTGTGGAAGTTTTTCAGAGAAACAAGAGAGATAGAAGAAGACATAAGGAGGATGTTTCATCAAGTCAGAGACAGTCTTAAGAAGAAGACAACACTAGAAAAGAAGAGCGACCCAGGGAAGTTCACAATACCTTGTTCTATTAGAGGTGTTGAGTTCCCTCGTGCCCTATGTGATACAGGATCTGGAGTCAGCATCCTGCCCAAGCTTATGGCAGACCAGCTAGGTCTGAAGATCGAGCCTAGTGAAGAATCCTTCATCTTTGTGGATTGTTCTCAGCAGAGCTCTGGAGGAATAGTTAGAAACCTTGAGGTACATATTGGAGAAACCCTAATTCCTACAGACTTCCATGTCCTAGCCAACAAGCTCAACTTCAAGACTTCTCTACTACTTGGAAGAGCTTTCTTAGCCACAGTTGGAGCCGTTTGTGATCTCAAAACCAACAAGCTCTGTCTAACACTCATCAACCCTACCATCCACTACAATCCTATTCCAGTCATCAAGTTTCCAAGAATGAAGATCCCAACACTCGTAGCAACATGTTTATGTGCCCACGAGTATGATTCCATGGCCGAGTACGAAACCAATCCAGACGTATCGACCGATGGCAGCCTCCTACCATCGACCGATACCAGCCGACCTGAATCGATAGATGAATATACAAGGTCATCGATCAATATGCTATTCCAGAAGATCGAGGAAGAGTTTCCAGACGGCGATTTTGGCACCAATGATTGGGAAAACGATCATTACATGTCCGAGTTAGCTAGCATCACTACTCAGGAGGAGTACGATGCAGATTATGAAGAGGAACAAGCCACAAAGTATAGATTTCTTCGAGAAGACGAAGTCAGACTTCCTCTGCCATCTTTCATCTTCCGCCCATCGATCGATGAAGACCCTTCTCCATAGACCGATATACCCTAACCCAGATTGCTCAAAAGACGTTTTGAATCAACGAGCGACGAACCCTACTGCGCACAAGTCTATGTCCCACACAAACCACAAGACGTAGATTACTCTATTGGAAGCTGGGCGAGCGGTTATCATGAGAGTTTTGCAGTAGATACAACACCTCTACCATCCGAGATCCGACCTGAAGCACCCGTATCGACCGACACGGAGCGCAAACCATCGACCGACATGTTCCACATACGATCGACCGATGCACCAGCTCAACCATTGCTCGATACCACATCACCACCATCCAAGGTACAAACACCTACTTTCGATTTTACTTCACTAATTCTGGATGCATATGGTATTTTCAGGGATCCAGAAGGTCATGCACGAGCACTAGATGGAAGAATCATTCCAATATCCCAAGAAGACGTTGCAGACATCCTTCAGATGGCCAATGTACCAGTCAACTCCTACACCCAACCACCCCGCTACCCTACACCAATTTCAGCGAGCATCGACCGATGCATGGCGACGAGCATCGACCGATATACAACGCGAGTTTGGGAAGAGAGCTTTCAAACACGGAGTTCGTGTTTCTCCTGGGAAAAGAAGACGAATTTGGTGTCTACAGAGATGAATCTGGTTATGCCAGAGAGGTCAACGGAGATATCATCCATGTCTACAAAGAAGACATTGAGAAGCTGCTAAAAAGAGCCTCACTATTTGAGCGCTCTTGTTTCTGCTTACCGGAGCATGCTGAACAATATGCTAAAGGAGTTCCAGATTGCAAGATCTTCACAGAAGCAGAGGTCAGAGATATGCTGGATGAGAGAACCGGTGAACACAACTGGGAGAAAGCAGGATTGGGCCTAGAACAGGAGAAACTCATTTCGAGACTTCGAGGAGAACTACTATGGATTACGTCTAGCAATGACTTAGCACGAAAAGAAAGAGAAGCCCTACAAGAAGAAGTCAACATATTGCGTGCACAACTCGAATCTCAGAGACGACCATCGACCAATGCACAACCATCAACATCGATCGACACAACCTTTGACGCACCTATCGAGAGTCACTTACAGAGGCTATCGATCGATGACTCACCAAGTCCATCGATCGATACGCGCGCACCAGACTACTGTACCAGAGAAGAACTTGAAGAAGCCACAAGAGATATCTACAAATCTATTGAATTTTGTGGAGACAAAGATTACAGATTACTAGACAAGTATTGGTTCCCAGTACATAGTTACGTTAAAGGATTACAGTGCACGGTGGAGGGTATTCAGAAGGAGGTAGAAGATATTCAAAGACAGCTCGCCAGCCGACCTGACCCATCCCCATCGAGCGATGAAGCCAACAACACATCGACCGATATGAAACCTCCAGAATCGACCAACGAGACCCCACACCTTGAAACCACACAGCTGAATGCAAAACACATCTACAACATGCTTGGAAATCATCAGTACAGCATTGCCAGCCTAGAAGAGTAGTTAGAAAGGATCCAAGCTGAAGTGCATGGTTTGAAAGCTAGTATGACCAGAAGCGAGAAAGCCACAAGAAGCTTTCTAACTTCCTGGTTTGATGAATCAGAAGACAAGGAGGATACTTGTTTCCCATCAAGTACCTGCAACCCACCTCACTAGCCACCATATCTCTATAGTCAAGCTAAATGACTTTAAATAAGCGCTGAGTGGGAGGCAACCCACTGTTAGGTATTTTCTTATTTAGTTTTGTTTTATTCTTACTTATTAATTTCGTTTTTATTTGTTTTTAGGAACATAGCTACACGATCACTACCTCTATTGACCGATGAGACACTGTCTACATCTCCCGATATAACCCTATCCATGATGATCGATGGAAGTGACTCACCATCGATCGATACGAACATCGGTCAGGTATATCGTTCACAATTTCGATATCAGTTACACATTTATTATTTCTTATGCTCTAACTCCCGACTTGTTATACACTGGGGACAGTGTATGATTTAAGTCTGGGGGGAGTGAATTACTGATGCTACTTTACCTTTTTGATCTCTTTAAAAAGTTTTCAAAAATTTGTTTTATTGAGTCAAGAAAGGGACAAAAATATTTCAAATTTTTTTTTCTTTTGCTTTTATCTTACTACTCTTTAGCACCATTCTTAGAATTATTGATTGCAGAAAGTACTATAGATGCTAAAGTGGATCACCAATCATCCTATGACAACACCTTTCATGATTGTTTGAAAAGAACCAAAGCTGATTTCCAACCTAACCTGACATCTATTGCTTGTCTTGGGGCTTGGTATACAAGGGATCGGAATCCTCATGCAAGTCTGGAAGGTAAAAGTCTCAAAAATATTGGTTTCCTTCTCTTCTTCCTTTGGCATCCCCAGAAAATAAAAGATTGAGATGATTTCCTGAGAGGCAGAGGGAGAGGTACATTACCCATGACCCCACTATTCTAAATCAAATGAATGATCACACATTGTGGAAGCGAGGGAGAGGTACATTACCTATGACCCCACTATTCGCCTACACTTTGTCAAAAAGAGACTACAAAAGTTGAAAGATCAGTAAGATGAACATTAGTTGTTCATTGGAATTGACATAAAAGAAAATAAAGTTTGGGATTCAGAGAAGGGGGATAAAGAGAGAAAAGGAACCAGGATGAGAATGCCTGAAACTTGTATGACTTGAATCCAAGTGTTCTTTGATCGATACTTTCAAGGTAAAGCCTACACCTTTATTTTATGCATAAATGTAATCAGTAGAGGGGATAGACAGACAAGATTGTTTAAGTTGATTGGCTAGATGCATTTGGTTGCTAAGCTAGGATATGGTATAATGTACTTCTGTAGTTAGTAATATGAGATGTGGCTTGCAACAAAGTAGAAGTAATGATTTTAGAGCTAAAGATTTTATTGAGTCCCTACTGTTTTTAAAACTTCTTCCAAAGAGACTAATGGTTTGCTTGAGGACAAGCAAAAGGTTAAGTTTGGGGGAGTTGATATACCATGATTTTGACCCGCTTTTAGCCATGGTTTTGATATGTTTTTATAAGTTTTATATATATTTTTGGAGTCTATTAGGTATGTTTTCTAGTTCACGAGCACTTTGGAGTAAAATGATGATTTAGGTGCCCTTTTGGAGCTTAAATGAGAGTTTTCCGAGATGACTATGAAGATCAGATAATGAGGATACATATCTGTTGATACACACCCTGTGTAATCGATCGATGACGCTTCTATTGAAGATGAAGTCGAGATACTCCATCGATCGATGTACACCATGTACCATCGATCGATATGATGCGTGGAGAACAAGTTCAACTTGGCCGTCTTGAAGCCCACGTCTTCCCAATATTACAAAAATGCCCCTGATGAGTTTTTAACCTAATGGAACTCTTATTTATAGTTTTTGCCATTGTGTTTGGCTAGACATGCTTTTTATGTTTCTAATACCTTTTGATACCTTTTGTACTTGAAAAGCTTTGCATACTTTTCTTGTTAGTTTTTTCTATTCTATAAAGTATTTCTTTTCATCTTAATTTCGTAAAGGTTATAGAATTCTAGATTTAGAGGAAACACACAAAGAGATTTGTTGTTCCAAGAACCAAAAGTTCAATCCTCTAATCTATGAGTTTCTATTATTACCTAGTTGTCATGAATCTCTCAGTTATGTCTGAGTAGATCTCTTTGTTAGATTTAGGGTTCAAATAGTTATGAGGGATTAGCCCCAACTATGGAATGTTAAATTGTTGATATTCATTATCCAAATGAACCCTAATGCTTACTCTAGAGTAGCTACCTAGAGTATGATCATGGATGTGATTTAACTTGTTAATCATTGTCCTGAGATAATTTGGCATGAGCTTAGATCCTCTAGGGTTGTGCGAGAGCGGGTCTATGATCTTGGTGAACACAGTTTTGATTCGATCTTATGCTATATCGATCGATACTCCTATAGAGTCATCGATCGACAGCAACCCTTATCGTCCGATATCGCTGTCAAAACATCGGTCGATATTGCTGGCAATAAGATCAATGGATGTGTCTATTTAGTGACTGCTATTAGATCTATCTAAGAATCAAAGTTCTCATATATCTTGCAAGCAATTCATTAAAACATCTATAGCATTATAATCCTGATTATCTGAATAGCAACCTTGAATCTAACTACTTTCTTTTATTGTTTCAAACCTAAAATCCATTCTCTTAAGCAACTTACCATTGCTTATAAACTGCCACTTTACTATTTTAAACCTTTTCAACCTAGCATAATCATTAAGATTATATCTATTGTATTCCTTAGTTCCCTGTGGATTCAATCCCTAAGTACTACAACTGAACCTCTTATTTGAGAGAGTAATTCACTTCTTAGGGTTAAACATTTGAGTGATATCATAAACTAATAAACATCTGATTTTGACAAAAAAAAATATATTTTTATGTTTTGTAATTTACATATAGAATAAAATATTTTATTTGATAATATAAATGTTTAATAATAATTTTTCTTATTTGAACATATTATTATATTAGAATTTCTATAACTTGATGCAGTTTGATGTAATTGTACTATTTATGTATTAACATATTATTTTTTGTTTATTTATTTTAAAATGAAATAACATACTAAAATTAATTTTCTTTCATTAGTTTTCTATGAAATTATCATTAATTATATGATTTTTGTTTTTTGAAAATTAAACTCTCAAAATTTTATATTTGACTAAATTAAATAAGGTAATAATTAATTTAAAAATTATTTTATATAATATATACTTTATATTTCAGTTTGTGTTTTTATTTTCACCATAAAAAAAAAGAAAAATCCTTTAATTAATTTATTTAAATTGATTTTAAATGCAAAGCTAGAATCTGTAAATAAAAAGAAATACAAAAGGAAAGTATTTAATTTATTGTAAATGCAATAGCTAAATATGCAAATAAAAAGAGATATTTAATCTGCTATCCATGTTTCCAAACAATTTTCATTTATATTTCTATCCGTATTTTCAAACAGTACCAAAAGGTACTTCAGTTTTAATAATATAGATAAGTTAAGACAATTACTTTCTTTCTTATTATAAAATTACCCTTAGTGACGATTCTCAGAGAAAAATAAGTTGGTCCATATAATTATATATTATACTTTTGATTTAACTAACTATCAAATTAATAAATAGTCTACCAAAAAATATTCTTTCTTTTTTTAAATAAAAACTACGGAGTTATCTAATATTGTTACCATATATATGAGAATTAATAATTATGAATAGTAAAAATTTGATAACAAATTTTGTATCCTTTTTTTGTTTAAATATATATTACTAAAAGAAATTAAACAATTACATTAAATATATAATAAAAGAATTAGATTTTTCTTATATATTATATTTGGAAATGTCTCACATTATAATTTTTTGATCAATTTTGACTTTTTTTTGTTCAAGCAAGATACAAATGATTATCAATTATATGAATATAAAGCCTCATTAATAGATATTCATATTATTATATATATATATATATATCATTTAAATTAAAGTAAATTATATTATATAAACTATATAAGTATGTTAATTTCAAAATTTGTAGTGAAAATTTATTGAGATCTTAATATTTTAATTTTGAAATTCATATTGGAACTCACATTAAATTTTTTGTGATTAACGGTTTAAGGTTTTGTTAGAGCAAAACATACAAAAGTTAATAAAATTATATGAGTAGGAAGTGTCAATAATAAATAAACTCTATATATCTCTGTCAATATCAATACCGTGTAATTATATACCAAAAAAGTAAATAAAATGGTTGTTTTGATTTATTTACTGAAAACATGATTGTAAATTAACTAAATGTATTGGTTTTGATTCACGTGCTCACTCTAATGTATATACTTTTATGTATATAAATTAATGTTTAAATATGTAGTTTCTAATATGTTATTTGATCCTGATAAACCGAGAGATACACTTTTTCAAATCGAATTGATTTTTAATATTGGAAGAAATATATATATATATATATATATATATATATATATATATTATTTCATTCAAATTAAATAATTTAGTCTTGCTAAAAACCTTTTAATGAAATATCATGACAAGATTACATTCACCTCCTTTTAAGTTTTTTCGAAGAATGAGAGATTTGATCATTCGGCTAATATTTGTTACTCCATAATACTCAATCTAACTATTATAATTGTCCGAACATGACTTATGATTTTAATATTTTAGAACTTGATTATAATCCGAACCGAAATCCGAACTATGATCCAAAGAAATCTTAAATTAGTATAATATGTTATTAATGTTTTATATATGTGAAGGTAATTTAGATACTTATTGTATTCGAAACATTTTTGTAGTTTGTTTTATTTTTTATTTTGAATATATTTTAATTAGCTTAGATAGTTTAACTAATTTAAAATTAGATTTATTAATAATTGAAATATTTTTACATTTTTTGTCAATTTTTGAGGTTTCAAAATATTTTTTGAGACAATATCAGATATTGGTTACAATCTAATCTAAACCAAATTCAGAAGGAACATAATCGAATCCAATCTGATAATTAGTAAAACCCGAATGAGACTAAAAAACATAATACCAAAAATATGAAAACCTGAATCAATCAAACTGAAACCGATAGATCCCCGCATGTCCAAGCATATGATATATTTAAAAGACCAACATTTGTATTCGTCATTTTAAAGTTGGTAAATATTGTAGTATTGCAAAATGTTAAAACCAAACAAACATTAGTATAAAAAACACATGCGCGAATATCATCTCGTTTTTTTTTTTGTTTTTGACAACAAAAGACTGATCTATTACTCAAGCTTGAGGTGGTCTGGGAATCCAGACCGGAATAGAACAACCAACATACATAAGATCTCGATAAAAGGATCGAGCAGTTTTAGCTAGAGAATCAGAAACACCATTCTGCGTCCTAGGAACATAAAAGATCTTGAAATCTGGGAAGCAGTGTCGTTATCTTTTCCAGCTCCGTTGAGAAACTTGGCCAGTCATGAGAATTCCTGAGCATCGCCATCAACTCCTTACTGTCCGTCCCAAAGCTCTGACATTGTGAATGTTGAAGCATATTCTCCATTGCCCACCGCAGTGCTTCCAGCTCAGAGTGCAAAGCAGACTCCACTCTATTAAAATTACGCATACCCATTAACTAACTATTTCCCGTCTTATCATTCCAAACCCAACCACATCCACTGAACTGAGCTGTAGCGGTCCAAGAACCGTCTACCATATAGATATCTCCCAGACTTATGGCCTGGCTATCGACATCTATGACTCCTTGGATTGGCGATATACTCTGTTCATTAGCTTGAAACCAGGCTTGACACTCACTCTCTGCATAACGAGCTAACTCCAACGGGTCTCTATCAATTCCTCTGAACAACTTATCGTTTCAAGCCTTCTAAATAACCGGATTAGCCAGGGATAAGGATCCCTGTCCATTTCTGGCTCTATTATGGAATTTTTTCTCCAGAAAAGGCAGTCCATATTCGCATATGTGCTATGTACTGGAAACAATGTAGGGCTAGAAGGCGTAGATGACAATGCCCAGACTTGCATTGCTACTGTTTCTTCGAGTTCCCCACATCGTGGACAGTGGTTATCAAATCTCATATGTCGATAGTTCAAAGTACTGATAACATCCACATGACCTGTGATTATTTGCCACATAAGATGGCATATATTCTGGGGTTCCTTAACCTTCCAAGCATGTGCTTGAACTTTTGTGATACTAAGTTCACAAACTACAGCTTCGTCCTCCATCCTCAATATATTCCGTGCAACCCAATATCCAGATTTTACTGTGTACTATCCATTCCTTGTATATCTCCAGCAATACGTATCCCTGCTATGTGTTGTACTTATAGCCATACTCCTTATGAGTGGTATGTCCGGAGCATCTATGTAGTTTTGGAGAAGGTTAAGATCCCAGGAATTTGTTTCTTGATTAATAAGGTCACTCACTCTCATGTTCGGATGCAAAACCGGTACAGATGGGGACGCTGTTCTTGCTGGAATGGTAGGAATCCATGTATCCTCCCAAACTCTGACCTCATATCCTGAATGAATTTTCTGTCTAATTCCCAGCAGTAGTAGTTCTCGTGCCGCCGAGATTCTTGTCCACACATACGATGGGCTACTGACATTCAGCTGTCGCAAAGGTGAGCTCAATCGATAATACCGGCCTCTCAAGACTCGAGTTACCAGCGAATCTGGGTATTGAACCAATCTCCATAACTGCTTTGCTAACAATGCCATGTTAAACTCACGAATCATCCTAAACCCAATCCCTCCTTCCTCTTTAGATAAGCATAACTTATCCCATGTTAACAAGTGTATTCCTCTTTTTTGGGGGGGGGGGCTTCAAACTCCACCAGAACTGTGCAATGGCACTAGCTAAAGCATCATAGATCTCCAACGGGAGTAGAAAGCAAGACATCACATAAGTTGGGAGTGCTAGCAGGATCGACTTAATCATAACTTCCTTGCCACCTTTTGATAACCACCTTCCCGTCCATCCATTAACCTTGTTCCTCAGCTTATCCTTTAAGAAGACAAAAAGCTTGCATTTAGATCCACTGATATCCTCTGGGATTCCTAAATATGTTCCCATCCCTCCTTCATTTTGAATCCCAAGAGTGTTTTTAATCTCTTGCCTAACATCATGTCCAATTCTCTTACCAAAGAGTAAAGATGATTTATCAAAGTTAATCCATTGTTCTCAAGCCTGTCCATATTTTCTGACCACTTTCATTACTTCTTCACATTCACGGGGCTTCGCCTTGCAAAAGAACATACTATTATCAGCAAAGAGAATGTGAGATACCGAAGGGCACGCACGCGTGATGCGCATCCCCATTATCTTTCCTTGGTTCTCTGCGTGATTTAGAAGGCTAACGAGTGCTTCCGTGCATAGAATAAAAATGAAAGGGGACTTAGGATCCCATTGTCGCAGACCTCTCTCCAGGACGATATTCCCTCTTGGCTGGCCATTCACAAGGACATTATACTTTACTGATGTTACGCATAGCATAATCAAAATTATCCATACTTCTGAGAATCCCATCTTTCTCATGGTGGCCTCGATGAAGGAACATTCCATTATATCATACGCCTTACTAATATCTGTTTCAATAGCCATCCTCTTATTTCGTCCACTCGGTTTCATTCGTAAGGCATGGAACATCTCCTGAGCGATCATAATGTTATCAGATATCTGTCTTCCAGCAACAAAGGCTGACTGGGTTTCCGAGATCCGATCCGGAAGAACCTTTTTTATCCTCTGGCATAGGATCTTTGAGATATCTTGTAGCTAACATTACATAAACTGATGGGACGTAGCTGGCCCATTTGATTTGGCTTATCTACTTTCGGAATAAGACATATGTTGGTTTCATTTAACCCCAGTAGGTATCGTACCTTCAAATAGGAATTTATTAACCATAGGAGTTAAATCATCCTTGACAATATCCCAAAATTGCTGATAGAAGAGTGCTGTCATTCCATCCGGCCCAGGGGCTTTCTCTAGGTACATTGCGAAAAGAGCCAATTTGACCTCCCATTCAGTGACTGCAGCTGTGAGATTCTCATTGTCTGTTGATGTAATGGTCGTAGACATCTCAGATAGTGCTTCCTCTATTTCTTCTTGGTTTGATGATTGAAATATGTGTCGAAAATAACTCGTAGCAATGGCTACAAGACCTTATTCATACTCGACAATATTCCCATTTTCATCCATTAATTGTGTAATCCAGTTCCTCGCTCTTCTCTGTTTCGTGAGGCCATGAAAGAATTTTGTGTTTCTATCACCTTCCCTTAACAAAAAGATTCTACATTTCTGCTTCCAAAGCATCTCCTCCGCCTTAAGAGCGTCGGACATGTTGGGGAAAAATAATCCATGATAATATTTCCCCAGCTTCCGGCTTCCAGGTTCTGGGCCCTGCCCCAGGTCCCTGCCCCTGTTCCAGGTACCGGACCCTGCTCCAGGTACCGGGCCCTACTTCTGGGCCGGGTCAAATAATTCCCCCTGCATCCAAGTAAAAAGGAAAACTTCATGATAAATGTGGACATTCACATTTATCATAATATGGTCGAATCTCCTTAAATCCAAGAGAATAAAGAGGAAGTATTGCACTACATATTTTAAAGAAAATTGGAAATATTTTAATATCTAAGGACATAATGAATATTTCCAAGCCCTAGGAGAGGGGTACGGCTTCTATTATAAGTATAAGGTTAATTTAACCTAAAAGAAAAAAAAACCTTCTACGGCCGCCAAGGAAAAATCTGATACCGGGAAGACTTGTTCTTCGATACGCTTATGAAGGATGATCCCCATGACTACTATCAGCTAGACGAAAGCTCTATACTCATGTCTGCACATCCACAAGAGGTCAGGACGTCCATATTGGAGAGAGACACTAGCTCATCATCTCCATAGCCGCCAAAGAGAGGTTTCGTACCTAGAAGCCATCTTCATCGTCATATTCAATAACAGACGAATCCATGCAATTTCTACCACTTGGATGAAGATATATGCTCACTACAGCACGTCTGCAGTTCCACCTATCAAGCTCAGGCTAAGATCTCCAGCTCATCGGCAGGAACACATCATGCTTACTGAAGCATACGGAGACTCCATGCTTACTGAAGCATATCGACTAATCTACCCTCTGTTCTGGCCATGCGCCCTGTAGAACGTATGACTCTCATCAATTACAGAGCCACGTGCCTCTCCTAGGCTACGTGCCTCTCCTAGGCTCTGTGCCTCCTTAAGGCCACGTGCCTCTCCAAGGCTCCATGCCTCCTTAAGGCCCCGCGCCTCTCCAAGGCTCCGTGCCTCCTTAAGGACCCGCGCCTCTCCAAGGCTCCGTGCCTCCTTAAGGCCCCGCGCCTCTCCAAGGCTCCGTGCCTCCTTAAGGCCCTGCGTCTCTCCAAGGCTCTGTGCCTCCTTAAGGCCCCGTGCCTCTCCAAGGCTCCGTGCCTCCTTAAGGCCCAGCGCCTCTCCAAGGCCCCGCGCCTATTCAAGGCCCTGCGTGTAACACCCCCGAACCGTCCTAAACATAGGTCTAACCACCGGCCAACAACCAAACAAGAACATGACCGACGGACCGACCTACACCAAGGGTTGGAGATGAAAGGCCAACCGGCCAGCCAACAATCAAACAAGAACATGACTGACCGTCCAACCCAACACCATGGTCCGGAAGTATTACATGACATGCTAAGGACAATCTGGTCAAAAGTCGCAGAACTTAATCCACAACCTAGACCAGTTCGCCCACTAACACGTCCCGTTAACTTCAAGCTTTGCAACCCATACCCGGGGTTAACGGTTCCGTTAGACCGGACTAGTCAAATATCAGAGTACTCATGATGCGCATATAAAACAAATACTTTATTGATTAAGAAATATTCATACACTAAAATTTAAGACTGGGCCCGGCCTAATGCCAAATCGAGTCAACTAAACACATAACACAATATCGTATACAAAAGGCATGAAAATCTACCCCGATGGTCCTAATTTCCAGCTTCATGCTATCACGGTCATCCATATCTAAAGATACCTACAAAAAGGACAACGGAGTTGGATGAGTAACCTAATGTTACTCAGTGAGTTGGCGGTCTCTACCCGCAACCTAATAACTAACCTAGACAACCCAAAATAACAATCAATCTAGCCTAAGAATGCAATGAAAACTAAGGCTACACAAGCAATAACAATAATACTCTCCACTCAAACCGTTACTCAGTTAGACCCGGCCTCCTGCCTTGATCCAATTTCAAAATAACGGGAACCTGCATAAAGACAAGTCAACAACCAATCCCTAGTTATCCATGTATACGTCTGAGTTCAATACTCATGAGTGTTATACACCTAGACTATACAAGCATCATTAATCGGTCGACCAACAATCAGACAAGAACATGATCGGCCAACCAATGATACCGCATAGCTTTAATATCCACCACCCTTCACAAGCAATCCCCCAAACAATACAGGCTAACGTCGGGTCTACACTAACCAAACAAACACCAAGTCTAATCCGGTACCTAACCCGGAATTAGGACTCAATGTTAGACACCTGCAAAGAAATCAGTCACCAATATCACAATAATAATATTCTAACTAATCACGACTCGATCTAATGCGTAACACTGTATATCAGTGTTACACTTCCCTAGGATTCCATAACCCTATACTCGACACAACATTCTAACTCAACATGACACTCTAACATGGGCCCTGGTGACTTCGTGTTCCCCCCTCAACATCGGCAACATCCTAACTCCCTACCACAAAGGCCGGAAGAAGGAACTTTCAACCGACCGTGGCCCACAGTCATTCGGGTCACCGCGCGACAGCCCACAGTCCATCGGGTCACTGCCACATTACACCGTCGTGTAATACTCAGTCATAGGACATGACCCCGTCTATCTGAGTCTTCCCGATCCAACGAATAAGGGGTTTCCTTGAACCCGCTGGGTACGAGGCTGAGGAAACACTAATCACCCCTAAACATGCCTAGCATTGGCGGGTTACACACATGTTGTCGGCAACACACACCTAACAACCTAAACACAACGGGCCTGTTTGTTTCACCATCCAGATGAGTCATCTGGATGGAGATGAGAGTTTCGTTTGTTGATACACTAAAAGTATAACTCATCTAGATGGATCATCCGGATGACTTTGAACTTTTAGGCTTAATTTTGAAGTCCATCTGGATGGACCAATTTGAACCATCTGGATGGAGATGGTTCTTCCAAAATTGTATAATGTCTGTTATACCCTTTTATATAATTCATAAATTACAAACCTAAACATGCTATTATTTTGTAACTTACATGACAACCACATTTCCTCAAATGATAAAACCGCATTTTCCGCCAAAACCGTAAAAACATGTTTTTCCGCCAAAACTGCAAAAACGTGTTTTCTCGCCAAAATCGCAAAAACGGATTTTCTACCAAAACCGTAAAAATATTTTTTCCGCCAAAACCGTAAATACGTTTTTTCCTAGCTAAAACCACAAAAATGTGTTTCCCACCAAAACCGCAAAAACTCGTTTTTCCGCCAAAACGCATTTTCCCGCAAAAACCGAAAAACACGTTTTCCCGCCAAAACCGCAAACACATGTTTTCCTTCCAAAATCGCAAAAAAATCCATTTTTTCGCCAAAACGCGTTTTTTCATAAAAACCGCAAAACGCGTTTTCCCGTAAAAATGTGTTTTTCCGCCAAAACGTGTTTTCCCGCCAAAACATGTTTTCCCACCAAAACGTGTTTTCCCGCCAAAGCGTGTTTTCCCACCAAAACGCGTTTTCCCGCCATAACGTGTTTTCCCGCCAAAGCGTGTTTTCCCGCCAAAACGCCTTTTCCCGCAAGAACGCCTTTTCCCACAAAAACGCGTTTTCCCGCCAAAACGCGTTTTCTCGCCAAAGCGTGTTTTCCCGCCAAAACGCGTTTTCCCGCCAAAACGCGTTTTTTGCCAAAACGCGTTTTCCCGCCAAAACGTTTTTTCCCGCCAAAGCGTGTTTTCCCGCCAAAACGAGATTTCCCGCCAAAACGCGTTTTCCCGCCAAAACGCCTTTTCCCGCAAAAACGCGTTTTCCCGCCAAAACGCGTTTTCTCGCCAAAGCGTGTTTTCCCGCCAAAACACGTTTTCACGCCAAAACGGGTTTTCCCGCCAAAACGCGTTTTCCCGTCAAAACGTATTTTTCCGCGAAAACGCGTTTTCCCGCCAAAACGTGTTTTTCCGAAAAATGCGTTTTCCCTCCGAAACGCGTTTTTTTTTGCTAAAACCGCAAAAATGTGTTTTTCCGCCAAAACCATAAAAATATTTTTTTTTCTGCCAAAATCGCAAAAACAAGTTTTCCTGAAAAAAAAAAACATTTTCCCGCAAATACGTATTTTTCCGCTAAAATCGTAAAAACGTGTTTCCCCGCTATAACCGCAAATACGCATTTGCCAACTAAAACCACAAAAACCCGTTTTTCCCCCAAATCCGCAAAAACTCATTTTCGCTTCAAAATTATAAAAATATATTTAAAATTAATATCATGCATATGACTAAATTAAAACAAGGGTATTTTAGTAATTTTTTTACTAAACTCATCTACATGGAGAAGAAAAACAGAGAAACAAACATGAGTCTATCTAGATGATCCATCAAGATGAACTATCTTGATGGACAAACAAACAATCTCAAAAATGTGGATGGACCATCTAGATGAATCATCTAGATGGATTAGTTGGATGGAGATGATGGATGGTGAAACAAACAGCACCAACCTTATTCCAAAACCTAGCCTAAGGACATAGATTCCAGAACCTAACTATCCACAACCTAGCGATATTATCTAGACTCAACACTAATCAATAGTACCAGTAATCCGGCCTATATGGCCTATGACACTTAGTACTAACATCTAAACAAGTAAACAACAATACTTACCAAGTAATAACTCAACCGGTTAGTCAGTCCCTTACCAAGAGCTGACTAACATCAATCAACAAGCATTATATAAACAAGCAAGCATCAATCAATTCAATCACACCGTTACCCAGATAGTTAGGCCTCTTGCTATGAAACTATCTTTAAAGATAACGGGAACCTACACTCAACCGTATCAACACGCAAAAATAGAAAACATGATGCATCCTAGCCCTAGTCCTAGTCAGGTTATTAACTCAGTCTTAATTCCATTTAATCTCGGCTTAGCCCGTGCTAAGCTGAGCCCAGTTCTATAAATAAAATAACTCTAAGGACTCTATCATGCAATAGTGTGATAATTCTACTCTATATGCTACTCGATCTATCCTAAGTTCCCAGTGGAACTCAATCAATAACTATCCTAAATTCCAAATGGAATTCACACAAAACCAACTCACAAAACTAACCTAAGTTCCAAGTGGAACTCTATCAATAACTATCCTAGTTTCCAAACGAAATTCAAACATAGCCAACTCACAATGTTCTATGCCGATCGGAGAGGACATGGCCAAAACCCAATGGACGACTTGAATGGAATGGACTGGACTGATCTTGACTCGGACAGAACCTCCCCCTGATTGTAGAAGAAAATTACTGCTTTGGATGGATTGATTTGGGCAGCGCTTCCGCGTTACAATCATAGAGCATCGTCGATTGGACAAAACTTGCCTTCTTGGTAGATCGGGCTTCATAACTTCGACTGATCTTGGACAGCACCTCCACTTCATCATCACAGAATAATACTAGAGTGGACAGATTGATTTGGACAGAGCTTCGGCATAACAATCGTAGAGAATCGCCGATTGGACGGCATCGGCCTTCTCGATGGAGTATCGGTCTTTAGAACTGACCGTACTCTTAAAATCACTTCTTTCTTTCACTCTCTCTCTCTCTAGCCACGTTTTTCAAGTGCTTTTGGTGTGTGGTGGATGTCTGAAAGTGAAGGGGGTGGCTGAGTTTATAGAAACCACCGACCAGTAATATCGAGCCACACCGGCGACTGTGTGTCAGCCCGCATGCCTCCGGTTGCATGCATGGTGACACACGGGCGCACACATGTCCTGGTACATGGCTTAGGCTCATGCAGAGTGACACAGCCACGTCCAGATGGCTCTCAGCATGGCTGGATTCCATGCATCGCGACACACAGCTCGCTACATGTCGATCAGCATGCTTCGACTGCATGCACGGCGACACCTCGTGCTCAACATGTAAAGCTGCATGTGTGGCTTCCCTGAACGGAGACACCTCGTACTTGTGTAGACACTCAGCTTGTTGAATGATGGACACCACGTCCTGGTTCCATGCATAGAGACACCTCGAGCTTCTCGGTCCATTCCTCTGATTTCGACCTTTCCGGCTTATTTTCGACCTGCGATCAATCCCGAATATTTTTCCACTCCCGTTCTGATGCTCTAAATAATCTTGATAGACTCCAAATAATTCTTGACCTTGATGAAAAATATTTCCCGAGCCTCCGGCTTCCTCAAAAAAAATCCCGTGATATCGAAATTTGGGTTTCGCCCAACTTTGGGCTTTCCCGTCGTGCTTTGATCCCGTCGTGCTTTGATCCCGTCGTGCTTTCTTCCCGTCCTGCTTACTTCCTGTCCTGATTCCGAGATTATGTCTCCAAATAATATAATACCGATAGTTACGAAGTTTTGCAGATTACTTCGTGACTAAGAAACGTCGAGCTTCAGAACCGTCGTGCTTCTAACCCGTCGTGCTTCAAAAATGTTATGCTTCCAAAACAGCCGTCTGATCAATCTAACACTTTGTATAACACGGTAGAGCAGCTTATATCGCCTCATTGTTCAATCACGATCCATTCTTCGACCATCTCGAACCTAAAACTCTCGATCGACCCTTATCATCTACGACTCGACCACCAAGTGCATCCTCGACCAATCTTCTCGACCAATTGCTCTCGACCATTTTATCATAATGGGTGGGTTATCACACTGCGCCTCTCCAAGGCTCCGTGCCTCTCCTAGGCTGTGCGCCTCTCCAAGGCTCTGTGCCTCTCCAAGGCCCTGCGCTTCTCCAAGGTTTCGTTCCTTTCCAAGGCCCTGCGCCTCTCCAAGGGTTTGTGCCTCTCCTAGGCTATGCACCTCCATCGGGCTATGCGCCTCTACCAATATGAACTACGAATGGCTTGATCCCCTTTCGAGGGGTACGTAGGCAATCCCGACTGTAGGATGCAGATATAAATCCAAACACATTCTATGGTTCCATGCCTGAATGGCCAAATAACAATCCTAGAGCCGGTTTCATCATCATCTAAGGCGAGAAGGCCTCGCAGCCTTCGCCATAGACAGGCAAACCCTATCTAAACCAATATCTCCTGCTGCTATTAAGACTCTGGCGACATATACTGGCCCATACCCATATGGCAGTATCCTAAAAGCAGGATCCCCTAGTTTATTAACAACTGAACCAGGAGAAACCCCTGTCACGACTTGTCTCATTCCTCCTATCATTTCGTAGTCTGAGCACGAATCGCTTGTACCAAAAAATACCCTAACAGTTTGGCGCTAGATGGAGGGGCAGATCTAAACTACGTGACGATGTGATAGGTGGAGGAGAGATCACATATGTTCCTGAATAATCTCTCAACCCCAGCCACTTGGGGGCAAGAAACGACTTGTTCTCATCAAGCCCAAGACTCACGCAGCTGGAGAACACAATGACAACACCATGCTAGCAGTTGTAGCATAATTCAGCGCAGGAACTAGCACTAAGTTCCTGCACGTTCCAGGCCTCAACTAGGAATCACACATCTATTATCTTTGGGTCCTGCTTGCTCCGGCCCTTAGCAACAAATGTGACCTCTACAGTCCCTGGTTCCCGCAGGCTACAGGCCCCAACCACGAGTCACTCTTCAGCAATATTTGGTTCCCTTTGGTTCCAGGTTTCAACCATGGATTATAGCTCTACAATCTTCGGTCCTTGCACATTCATGCTAGTCATGAGCCTCAACTACAAAGCACGCCTCTGCAACCTTTGGATTTAATATTTCCAGCCAGGAGCAATCATCACCAACTTCAAATTTAGTGGATAGTCCACTAGCATCAATCAAGCAAGCCCTAGACGCCATCAATGCATCCATGCTCACAATTCCGCCCAATGAGAAAGATGAAAGGTCCTCAAGCAAGACACAACATCTTTCAGCCGGAGTTACAGCTTTGACAAGTTCCACAAGCAGGGGAACCATAATAAGAGCTTCTGGGATTACGGAAGGCGTACCAGACACCACAAAGAGGTAAATGGAAAACCACCTTTTTTATCAGGTTCTAGCACCAAGGTGGTAATGGAATCCTAGATAGGGAACAATGACCATAGCCATACACCTCAATAGAGATAGGGATTACCAAACTTCTGCGGAAAATTCCTCAATGGAGTTCCTGCAGAAAAACTAGGAACCAACCAAAAATATGAGCAACCCTGCCCAAACGCCAGGCACAACCTGGCCTACTGCAAAGGGGCCGGAGAAAAACACGAACTCTACTTCAATATGTGCTGGCCTTCTGATCCTCGGCTCCAATTAGAGCAAAAGGGAGTTGAAGAACTCGGAGAACTCACGTTACTCTTACTACTCACCCAGAAGGAAAAGCTAGATTTCCAAGTTTCGGTCCAGCCTCCAGGCCCTGATATCAGGTTCATGTCCCAGGTTCTGGGTCTACGGCTGTTCACCGTACAAGGAGGAAAAATCCAATGAGACCACAGATTCTCCCACTGCCAACAACAAACCCCATCACTCTTATGATGCCTTATTCCCAAGAGGACCGGGCTTCAGCCATCAACGGCCTTACGAAGAAGAAAACGAGCTCCAACCACCTTGCTACAACTTCTTCTGGCAATATACCATGATCTACCTCAAAAGGAAGCTAAAGCCATGTGCCTCTAAAAGCTTCCAAGGCTATACGCCCATATAATTTCCGAAGGGTATCTACATCTACAAACTTCTAAAGAAACAGTTCCAAGTCTCCATACCTTGATGAGCGTCTAAAGAAGACACGACAAGGAGAAAGGCAGGGGCAAAAGGACACCTATAGCGGATTCTTACAGATACATGTGATCATCATCAGCCGAACAATGGTGTATGTCCATTGTAGCATTCTACTACACTGAACTCCTGGCCCTTCCCCTGATCAAGCTGAACGCTGCATTGACAACCCAGCTAGAAGGCTACGTTCCATCAAAGGCCTACACCAAGAAACAAATTAGCCATCTCTTGAAGCGTGAGAATAAGATCTCCACTCCTCCAAGGTCCCGCTACAAGTCTAAGGACCCTGCATCCAGCGGAAGAGCATCAACGATCACTGAAGCATCAGAAAGTCCATCTCCATCAGACGCCGCGTCACTATGAGAGAACTACATCAGGGTGTAAGTCCGGCATCCACCGAAACACAAGAGCAGGGCCCGTATCCTGCAAGTTCGTCTTCGAACAGGTCCAGCATTTGGGAAGGTCTATTAAGATTCCGGCTTACCATTAGGAAATGAACTTTCCTCCAGGTTCAAACACGGTTCAAGCCTAAGAAGAACCTGGTAAAAGTTGGTTACTGGAGCGATGTCCTGTCCAAGGGAGGCCTGTTGAGATGGAGCAACTCCGGTTGACTCAAGTGCACAAGTTATCTCTCGACTCCACCTGTTGGGGTCAAAATCGGTACGACGGAATTAATAGCCAAAACTTTCCGTAAAAATACAAAAAGAACAGTTTTATAAAACTCGAGAAATCATTTTATAAAGCTCGAGAATCGTTTTATAAAACTCGAGGATCGTTTTATAAAACTCGAGAATCATTTTATAAAACTCGAGAAATCGTTCTATAAAGCTCGAGAATCGCTTTATAAAACTCGACAAATCGTTTTATAAAGCTCGAGGATCGTTTTATAAAACTCGAGAAATCGTTTTATAAGACTAGAGGATCGTTTTATAAAACTCGAGGATCGTTTTATAAAACTCGAGAATCGTTTTATAAAAATCGAGAATCGTTTTATAAAACTCGAGAACCGTTTTATAAAACTCGAGAAATCGCTTTATAAAACTCGAGAAACGGTTTTATAAAACTCGAGAATCGTTTTATAAAACTCGAGAAATCGTTTTTATAAAACTCAAAAGTCGTTTTATGAAATCCGAAGATCGTTTTATAAAACTCGAGAATCATTTTACAAAACCGCAAAAAACCGAAAAAGCCGTAAAACACGAACTAGTCGCAACTAGTTCGCCCATCGGCGAACTAAAAAGCATTCTCTAGTTCGCCCATCGGCGAACTAAGCCGGGCCCGGCTTAGTTCGCCGATGGGCGAACTAAAACATGCATGACTAGTTCGCCCATCGGCGTACTAAGCCGGGCCCTGCTTAGTACGCCGATGGGCGAACTAGAGACGTCCCGGACACTCCGCGTCTCGATTTCCCGTATTCCCGATTTGAAACTTACGTCTTTCGACAAGGTCGCATTCTAAACCACGGCCAAAATATCTCTCGTTCCATCTCGATCCGACTTACCGTTCGAGTTTTACGATAAAAACCGTAAAACTTCGTTTTCTCGGAAAGAACTCGAGGAAATCGTATAAAACGGCAACGATTAAACGAAACACCAAACATTGCCTAAACTATACGATTTATTCGAGATTTCTCGTTAAAATCATAAAAAACGCCGAGTAAGTCGTAAAAAACGTGTTTTTAATAAAAAGTCGAGTAAATCGTAAAACTTTGCGATTAACTCGAGAAATTTATTAAAAACGACGTCAGATCAGGAAACGATCCCGTAAAAGGTCGGAAAACGGTTTTTATCGCAAAACGGCGCGGAAGGACCTAAAACGCGATAAAAACCCATCTCGCGATTTTAACGGAATCTAACCCGCAGATTTGATAACGTTTTGACGGTTTACTCGCAGAAAGAAAATTAAAGTCAAGTTTAAACATAAATGGAAGGTTTGAAGAGAAATAGAAGATTTCCGCAGAAGAAAGGGAAGGATCGAGAAGAATGGAAAATTCCCGATTTAGTCAAATCTGGGCGCAATGGAAAGATCGGATAGCCAAGACGAGGAGTATATAAAGAGGAGGTCTAGGGCAGAAGCACACACACGAAATTCAGAGCTCTCACCACCAAAACTATCATTTAGGAATATTTCCGTTTTTCTGTTAGCGAGCTGCGTCTCAATTAGGGTTTTCTAGTTCTTACGCTTTCGGCAATTCTTTTTGTACCAGTTCTACGCAGATTCGGAATAAGAACCTCTTTGCTCTCCGTTTTCGTTTATTCTCATTTAAATTCTAAGTTATCGTTTTCTTATTTTCGTTGTGCGGTTCTCACAGATAACCGGTTCCTCTGGAAACTTAGGGTTTTCCCGAAGTTTCCTTATTTAGGATTTATTTGACAGTAGGGTGAAATCGACTCCCACAGTTTGGCGCTAGAAGGAGGGGGGAGGTCGGATCTATCTTACACCGTAACCGCAACATGACCAACGAAGAAACGATGGCTGGTGACAACCAAATTCGCGACGAACGCGACAACGTTGAAACACCACTACCAAAAGACGCGCCTGCGGCCAACGCTACAAATGCTAACGCCGAGACCGTCGAAAAGATGCTTTCCGAGTTTAAGAAAAAAATCGGAAGAGCAGGAAAAGCTCATTGTTTCACTCGCAAAACGGCTCGAAACCCTAACCGCGAGAACCAAAGCAATTCGCCCCCGCGGAACTACCAAGATCCGCGGAAGGAGACTCGATTTCGGCGCTCCTACGGATCGTCCCAGAATCGATCAGGGAAACGTACCGGAATAGGATTCCGGAAAAGAAAACCCTGACACGACGCTGAACGAATCGGAAAAATCTCCTATTCGCGAACAGGAGACCGAAGGCGACGGCATCGAAAGGGTCAACCTGGAAACGAGCGACCAGGCCGACTCGACAGACGAAGACGCCGACGTCCATCCTAGGAGAAGGAAAACTCGCAGTCCTCAACCGGAGTCGTCTCCCGA
>CAKOAT010379599.1:512679-563703 GCA_932364175.1 Eruca vesicaria subsp. sativa
GTACAAAGTCGGAAAACGGATTTACCGCCGAACGGCCCGGAAGGTCCTAAAACGCGATAAAAGCCCATCTCGCGATCTTAACGGAATCTAACTCGAAGATACGATAACGTTTTGACAGTTTACTCGCAGGAGGAAAATAAATGTCAAGCTTGAAGGTAAAAGGCAGGTTTGAAGAAAAATAGAAGATTCCCGCAGAAGAAAAGGAAAGATCGAGAAAAATGGAAGTTTCCCGATATACTCCAATCTGGGCGAAATGGAAAGACCGAATGGCCAAGGCGAGGAGTATATAAGTAAGAGGTCTAGGGCAGAGGCGAGGAACACGATTTTCAGAGCTCTCACCACCAGAAATTAGCATTTAGGAATATTTCCGTTTTCTGTTAGCGAGCTGCGTCTCAATTAGGGTTTTTCGTTCTTAAGTTTCCGGCAACTCTTTTTGTACTAGTTCATACGCAGATTCGGAATAAGAACCTCTTTTCTCTTAATTTCCTTTATTCACTTTTGAATTCTAAGTTTATCGTTTTCTTAATCTTCGTTGTGCGGTTCTGCAGATAGCCGGTTCCTCTAGACACTTAGGGTTTTCCCGAAGTTTCCTTATTTACGATTATTTGACAGTAGGTGAATTTTGGTTCCCACACCTCTTCCTCTTATTATTTTTTTTATTCGTTTCTGTTATTCCGCAGTGACCAACCCTTTGCCTCCGTATCCCGCGGATCTCCAGAACATCACCACTTCTCTCAAATGTGGTGAAGTTGGTTGTTGCAGTTTTTCTCCGCAATGCGTCCGCCAAACGGTTTCCCTCTTCCGATCTCAACTCTTTGCGGATTCTCCGATTTATGAAGAGGATCCGTTTATCGGGGAGTTTATTCCGTATGTTCCCTCGATGAGGAGTGGCAAATCGAGCTTCCGAAGGGATAAAAATCCGGTTGTCGAAGATGATGACTCTGAACGCGCGGCTTCTCCTGACAATATTCTCAAGGACTTCCTTGATAGTCAGACGGAAGAAGGCGTCTGAACGAAGGCGAGCGGATCATCGAACTCCCATTTTCCGGACATCGACCATGATCAAGTCCCGGAGTTTATTAGGGGGTCTGAGAAAGCCAAGGAGGTACGTGTGTTTATTGTTTTCTTTCTCGAGCAGTTTCTATATTATCGCTTAAATTTTATTTTTTTTTTTGGTAGGGTTTCCTTGTTATGAGCCGGGCCCTAGACAGCCGTACCGCTGAAGCTTTCCTTGCCGGGTTTCGAGCAACATGGCTGAAAAAGAAGTTGCTCGTCTTCGGGCAGAGGTCGAGGCCAACCGAACCGAAGAAGTGGTTGCGAGGGAGGTTGCTCGCGTGAGGGATGAGTGTGCGGCCAGATCTCGTCGTGCCAAGGAGCTCTTTGACCAAAGGATTCGTCGTGCTCGTCGTGCGGGCAAACGAGAGGTTGCCGAAGAGATGAAGGCTCGTCGTGAGCGATTTGAAACCGGTTGTTCGGATGCCGAATTTTTCCAACGGGCGCATGGTGGCTTTGAATCCCTACCGCTGGGCGGTATGTACTTGGATGCTTTTAATAAGAAAATATTTTCTAAGTATGAAATTCGTGTTTTGTGTTAGATGTAGAGGGAAGAATACGAGTTGTCATCTCGTATCTAACTCTTTGGTGTAAATCGTCCGATTCGTTAACTCGGAGATTTCGATTTTCGCGAGTGTTTAGATGTGGGCGAAGAGACATGCCTTTAGGATCTCGATTCATGCCTTGAGACGTTAGCGACCAGTGTGTTGGGTTTAGGGCAAGACCTAGGTTTACTTTCGGATTGGGGCTGTGCGATGACTAGTCGGCTTTTGTTTTGCCCGTTGCGATTTTAACCTGACTCCATACCGATTTAGAATCCGCGATAGGTTCTCGGCTTATACGATTCGTATGGTTGGAATCGAGCATCTCACCGGGAACAATTTCTAAGTTGCCCAGAAGTGCTGACCCAAATTTTGGATTTCTTTTATAGTGCGCTATTTTATCCGCGTCGGATGTATGCGGACCGATAGGTTGGTGCGTTTGTTTAGGACGGCTAGCGTGCTCGACGGGGCCAATCGCCGAGCGTTCGTGTTTTTATAGTCGCAGACGGACTTGGGGAAATATTTTTCTTTGAGAGTTCAGGCGACGTCTCGTCAGTTCTTTCCGAAAATATTTTGATATGCAAGTTTTTTAGAAAAACGATTAAATAGTTGTTATTGCGGAAGCGATTTTCCGGATTTGCGTTTCTGATAGTAGCGGAGATATTTTAACTCTGTCTTTATTAAAAAATTCGAAAATTTTTCGNGACGGACTTGGGGAAATATTTTTCTTTGAGAGTTCAGGCGACGTCTCGTCAGTTCTTTCCGAAAATATTTTGATATGCAAGTTTTTTAGAAAAACGATTAAATAGTTGTTATTGCGGAAGCGATTTTCCGGATTTGCGTTTCTGATAGTAGCGGAGATATTTTAACTCTGTCTTTATTAAAAAATTCGAAAATTTTTCGATTACAAAGCGAAAATTTAAAAAATTTGGTAGTATACGAGTACTCGTATACTCACCCACTCCCCCCCCCCCCCGTTTTGGAAGGGGGGATAGCTGAACTCGTCTTTAGGCGAGCTGCCTACATATTCCTTTCGGAAATCAAGCCATCTCGTAGCTCTGATTGTTTGCGCGAGTGTGCTTAGTCGGCTGTCGCAGACTTCTCGATCGCTTCAGTTGCGGGATCGATGTCTTTGTACGGGATTGTCTCCTCCGGTCGGGTGGAAGCGATGGGTGCGGAAACTTCTGGTTTCTCGACCGTTGCTTGCTTTGGGTCGTCTTCTGCGGGCGGTGGCGTGACCTTTGCCCGTTTTGGTTTCACGGTTGCTACCGCCAATTGCCTCAGATTATGTTCGGCTAGGAAGCAGGATCGTGATTTTCTTTGGCATCCCCAAATTACTGCGACTCCCGTAGGCGTTGGGAATTTGATGCCTAAATGATAAGTTGACAGAACCGCCTTCATGGAATTTATCAAAGGTGTTCCCATAATCATGTTGTAGATAGCCGGGAAATCGACTACCGCGAAGTTAACGATTTTTGTTACTTCTTTTGCGGCGACTGGTAATCGGATTGATCCCAGGCTCATTGACGTCTCGCCGGAGAAACAAGTCAGCGGTTTTGGAATCGGCTCGACTTCCGAGAGATCGATTCCCATGCGTGCTAGCGTGTTGCGGAAGATCACGTTGACAGTACTCCCGGTATCGATCAAGATCCGAGCGACTTCTAAATCGCTTATTACTAAGTCGATGACAAGAGGATCGGCGTGAGGTTGGTCGATTCCGCCGGTTTCAGCGTCGTCGAATGAGATCACTCCTTTCGGAGAGTCATCCGTCGGCACCTTCCAACTCGAGCCGGTTTCGGCTTTGCGTTGGTAGGATTTCATAGACGAGACGGTGTCGTTGTAGTATTGCGATTCTCCGATAATCATGTTGATTTTTCGGCGGTTAGCGTCGTTATCCTTCTCGTCTTGTCTTCGTCCGCGCTTTTCGCCTGACTGGTTTCCCTGAGGCGGAGTTTCTGCTCGCGTGTTCCTGTCGTTCTTCGGAAGGCGATCCGAATCGCGGATGAGATCCTTGACACTAGATATCTCGGAAAGTTCTCCCGCGACAAATTTTGCGGCAAGTCTGGCGCCGAGAACTTTGCAGTTCACGGTGGAATGCCCACGGGTTTGGTGGAGGTCGCAGAAAGAATTCTCGTCATAATTCGAATTTCTCGTCCACGTGTTACCCGTAGTTCGCCCTTGCTCCGAACCGGAGTTGATGGCGTAGTTATGCGCCCCTTGGAGATCCCTGTCCCTCGTGATGGACGAATTTGTCGTTACGAGAGTTTTTCTTTTTCTGCTTCTGCTCGGACGCGTTATCCTTCGCGGATGTTTTCGTCGGCTTGTGCTTCTCGGACAGGATTTTAGTCTCTTCTTCGATGGTTATGAAGTCAGTGGCTTTATGGAGCGCATCCTGGATCGTCCGCGGTTTCTTGAGAGTTATCCACTTGCGGAATTTTGATTTATACCAGAGCGATTTCCTTAACGCGTCGATGGCGGCTTTGTCGCTAATCCCGCTAACCCTAGCCATGACGAGTTTGAACCTACTCATGAAATCGCGGAGATATTCTTCCTCCTTTGGCACCAAGCTCCAGAGGTCGGCGTCGGAGGTTTCCGGGTTAATGAGCATCGAGTACTGCTTCAGGAATTCCGAAGCCAGTCGACGGAAACTTCCGATCGAATTTTGCCTGAGTTTGGCGAACCATTCGAGCGCGGCTCCTTCTAGGTTTTCGACGAAGAGGCGGCAGTAGCCTGCGTGTTTTTCGTGGTCCTTGAGCTTGGCTCGTCCCATGGTGATCTGGAATGCTTGTAGGTGCGCTTTGGGATCAGACGTCCCGTCGTAAGTCGGCACCTTCAGTTTTCCGGGATCGGGTAGTTTGATCTCGGTGATGCGGACCGTGAAGGGCGTTTTCCGAGACTCGTACAGTAGCCGATCAATCTCGGGTGCGGCGCTGGTAGCGTGGTGAATCTGAGATTTTATCGGTGGGATACTTAATCCAAGAGTCACACAGAAAAAGCAAATCGACTTCAAGGAGATGGTGAAACTGGCATGTCTCATGGCTGAAATGGCAAAAGAAGTTTGCTTCATCTCTCAAACTGAACCGAAAACCCTGCAAGAAGCCTTAGATGACGAGTTCTGGACAGCTTCAATGCACAAAGAAATGGAGCAGTTTGTGAGACTACAAGTGTGGGATTTAGTTCTGAGACCAGAGGGTGTGAATGTGGTTGGAACCAAGTGGATATACAAGATCAAGACTGACTAGAATGGTAATACAATCAGAAACAAATCAAGGCTGTTGGTCAAGGCTACTCACAGATCGAAGGAGTTGACTTCGATGAGACCTTTGCACCGGTGGCTCGCCTTGAGTCAATCAGACTTCTATTTGCCATAGCATGCAAACGCATAATCAAGCTGTATCAGATGGATGTCAAGAGTGTCTTTCTCAATGGACTACTACAAGAAGAGGTCTATGTGGCACAACCAAAAGGCTTTGAGGATCCACATTTTCCATATCATGTATATCGGCTGAAAATAGCACTCTATGGCCTGAAACAGGCTCCAAGGACATGGTATGAAAACTAGCACAGTTTCTAATCTCAGCAGGCTTCAACAAAGGAGGAGTTTACCAGACGCTTTTCACTCAACATGAAGAAGGAAATCTGCTTGTAGTGTAAGTATATGTAGACGTATCATCTTTGGAAGCACCTCAAAGGCATTGGTGGATGATTTTATGCAGACAATGAAAAAAGAATTTAAGATGAGTATGGTGGGAGAGCTCAACTACTTCCTTGGTTTACAAATAAGGCAAATGGAGGATGGAATCCTTGTCACACAAAGCACTTATGCTAAGAATTTTGTGAAATGATTTGGAATACAAACCAGCAAGACTGCCATGACTCCCATGAGCACCACAACGAAACTCTCTCGCGATGAGGTAGGTCAAAAGATAGATGAGAAGCTTTACAGAGCAATGATTGATAGTCTCCTCTATCTCACCAGTCGACCAGACCTATGCTTAAGTGTCGGAATATGTGCACGGTACCAATCTGCACCAAAAGAGTCACATTTAAAAGCGGTAAAACGTATCATCAAATATGTGAAAGGTACACTGGATATTTGTCTTCATTATACATTTGAGACTAATGTGAATATTGCAGGTAATTGTGATGCAGATTGGGCAGGTTGTGTTGACGATCGGAGAAGCACATCTGGAGGCTGTTTCTTCTTTGGCAATAATATGGTGTCTTGGCACAGCAAGAAACAAAACTGTGTGTCACTCTCTACTGCCGAGGCTGAGTACATTGCTCTAGGAAGTTGCTGCACTCAGCTTCTCTGGATGAGACAAATGCTTGTTGACTATGGTATTAACTCTGACCCCCTAATAGTTCATTGTGATAACATGAGTGCCATAAATTTGTCTAAAAATCATGTGCAACACTCTCATACTAAGCATGTTGATCTTAGACAACACTTTGTGCATGAGTTGGTTGAGTTAAACCTTGTGGTCATTGAGCATGTTTCTTCTGAGAATCAACTTGCTGGTATTTTTATAAAGCCTCTTGATTTTAATAGCTTTTTGGGTCTCCGAAAAGCTATTGGAATCGGTGATCTTCAGTAATGAAGTAAGCTGTTATGACGAGAAGATAAGTCCATGTAGAAATCTTGTGTGTTAGAGGTACCTTCTCCCTCAAAACCTTATAGTAACAATTTGTCTAGTGGAAGTCATGAAATCGTTTTATATGTTTTCACAATCTCACTGTCTCATGGTGAAGGACACTCATATTGGATCAGGATGCAAACACATTTTCAATCTGAGGACTGATCACTGTTTGGACTGGATGGAGGAAACACAGGCCGTGTCGTGTGTAACACACACAATAACATGTGTTACACAAAGGCCTCAAGTGATAGGTACTCGTTCTAGATCAGGGTGACACAACACTTTATCATCTGGTGACGATCACTACCTTGATTAGGCAGAGACATATTATCTCTTAAGAAATGAAATCAAGAAGAAGAATATCCATACAAAGGCCTGAAATGATAAGCACTTACTCCAGATCAAGGTACCACCATACTTTGAGTCTGGTGGTGATCACTCCTTGATTAGGTAGAAACTGAAATATGTTTCTGATGAAAAAGAAGAAAAAAACATAAAACATATATAAAAAAAGGGCATTAAAAAGATCCATTGTAGTTGTAGAGGTGGACAATGGCTGACTCGACAATGTTTTCAGAAAGTGTGTGGTTATTGTACTTGTGAGATGATGTCTTGATCTTTTCTCTAGGTAAATCCATTTGTGACAGCTACTCGGCTGAGAAACAACTACAAATTGGGGTTGCTATATTGAATTCTATTCGCCTTTTTTGATGGTTACCTTGACACATGATAGAGTATACTTGAAATTGCTATCTCGTTGGAACAGTAGTTAAGAGTGTGTAAATAGCTTCAAATTCAGTATGTAGTGTTCGTAATAAGTTCGGTTCTTAGAATAGACTTTCTTGATCAGACCATGAGATCTCATTATTCACTGTGACAAAATGTGTCTTGCTTGGGTGGTTGATGCTTTCAAGGTTAAAGTAGTTAAGGTTACTTAATTAAAAAGAGATCGATGAACTAATAGGATAAGAGACTGGCCTTTTAAACTCTATCAAACACACAGCCATGAGACCTAGAACACTTGACACCTATTCCTCCTCCTCATCATCATCTCTATCAATGATATGCACCGGTTCCTCTCCAACATATTTTCCCCCTGCTTGAGTGCATCATTAGAAAAAAAAATTGTTCGAAACAAAAATAAGAGGAGAAAGCACTTCTTCGTGCAATCCAGCTTAGAAGTCGAAGAAGTTCTTTCTACTCTTATTTCTGTTTCAAACAATTGTTTTTTCTAATCATGCGCTCAAGCAGGGGGAAAATATGTTGGAGAGGAACCGGCGCATATCATTGGTAGCGATGATGATGAGGAGGAGGAATAGGTGTCAAGTGTTCTAGGTGTCATGGCTGTGTGTTTGATAGAGTTCTAGATATTAGACTTTTCTGTTGTTTCATTTTTCATGTTTCAGTGTCTTTGAATTATCTAGGATGAGAACTTTCGAATGTGTGGATCGGATATCCTGTAATCTTGTTTTTATCTAGACCTTATCAATGAATGCTTTCGGAATTTGTTTCTTGGTATTTGATAAAATCTATGTATATGCTTCGTTGTTTGGTACTTTGGGTTGCATGATTTGTGACAGGTGCTTGAGGTGTCACATTAAGATAAAAAGGGGGATAATGTAAGCTCAGTGATTCTGAGCATGATAATTGGTGTGTTACGCAGAGAGGAGTTTGTATCACACACAAGATGAGCTCAAGGTTTGAGCGTGAGACATGATGTGTCACACATGTTAGTGAGTGTGTTACACATGGAGCTAAATATAAGGAAGTCGTATTTGAAGATAATGACCCAAGATTCTAGGAGGTTTGTTTGTTAACAAACGAGAAGATATTGGGAGGATTTCTACTTATCACAGTATGATACGAGTGAGTATATATTGGGATATATTTCATTAGCTAGGTTACGGTTTTAGGGATTTAATTATCATCGAGCTATAGAGTTTGTTCTAAGCTGTGATTCTGGTGTTAGCAATTGGTGAGGTTTGTCTCAATCATTGTGCTTTCGATATATTAAGAATTGGTCTGTCTCTAGTCAAGTTGTGACGTAGAGTAAATAGGATTAAACATAACTAGAGAAATTGCTTAAGTGAATATTAATAAAGCAAGTTAGTTTTCCTGCAATTCCTCATGTTTGTTCTATTGTCGTATCCATATGAAATTACAATATACAAAGGCTGGGTAGAGCTTAGAGAGACTATCAAGAGTTTTCATAAAGTTTGTTCTATTGTCCGTCTCTAGTCAAGTTTGTTCTATTGTCGTATTCATAAAGAAGCCTAGATTAATTCTCAAATGGATAGTGCAGCTAACAGATGAATTTTCACTCTAGATATTCATATAGATTGTAAGATAGATTTGTATCATGTGGTTGTAAGGTAAAATATATTGAGGTACCTTTAAAAGCAAATTTCTTAATAATTCAAAAGTACACCTACCACGAGACTGCCACCTTATGGTTAACAGTCTCTCAAAGTTACTTATAACCAATTTCTATAATCAATATATCAACATTTCTCTTCTTTAATCTCTGTTCTTCAAGATCATTGATCGTATCAAAAACAAGCTTAAAATTAGGGCAATAGATGCAATGGCAAAGGTAAAGGCTTATGAAAGAGTCAGATTAAACTAAATGCCATAGAAATAACAAGGAGCACATGACAAGTGTACCATCTACAACTGAAAGATAAGAAAAGGGAGAATGAGAATAAGAGACATAAAAGTGGGAATCGGAAGGACCTGAGTTCAATATCGAATGTCAAGCTTGCTACTCTCTTATTATTGCAAGGAGGTAGATTATGAGGTGATGAAAGGGATGGAATTAGTAAATAAGCAGAAGAAAGATGATGGAGTTTATGTTGTTTGGAAAAAAATACTATTATATTTTAGGGAGGGACTGGGCTTGTCTGCATTGGCTCCAAGGTCATATGGAATTTTCTGGGACTCCTATTGGGGTTCGGGTTTGCTAGTGAATTCGATAGCCCGCTACTGTCTTAATGCCGCAAGGCTAACGAAAATGGGTAAAGAGTGTTAAGAACTCCGGTATGGATTTTTACTTAGTATGCCAATCCAGAAAAAGACACAACAGAAGATAATATTAACAAACAAAATAAAACAAGACAAGTTACAAACGAGTTCGTTAGCTAATTAGAGCTTGTAGTTTGGGTCAAATATCACATGTATACTTCCATCCCAAGAAACTTGGAAGATTGACACAAAGGACAAGAGCTAAGCTTCCTCTCACACTCCTTACACAAACACATATGCTTACACGGCAACAACAACATACACACCTCTCTCCCTCCACAAAACCTGCACATCATCATTGTCGCCTTACCATTTAAATAAGACGCTGTGTCATCTAATTCGCTGTCTCCACATCCTTCCATGCTCTCTCTTGGCCGACCGTGAGCTTGTTCAAGATTGTAGTTGAGTGCAGCGATCATGTTCTCGCTATAGTTCGCACGTTGTTGCCATGCCTCGGCTTCTAGTGTCAGCTGCTCAATTCGCATCTCGAGTTCCTTGTTCTTTCGGTTTATCATCTCGAGTTCCTTGTCTTTCTCACGGAGTTTCTGGACCACTCTTTCCTCCATGAGTGACACAGTTTTATGCTGACTCGTCTGGATCTTCTCGAGGATAGCATGCCGTAATTGGTCTTCCTGTTGAAGATACAGAGAATCAAAGCCACAATTTAAAGAAAAAACAAACCAATTCATCTTCTTCATACATCAAAGCCACAATTCAATCAGATCAAGTTTAATCAAACCTGTAACAAACTATCCTAAGAGCAACAAATACAGACGACCTAACTTGATCAAACAAGATCCACTTCATACAAAGACACAAGAAGGTGACCTATTCAGACATATCGAGTTTGATCAAACCAGTAACAAACTGTCATAAGAGCATCAAACTCACCTGAAACTTAAGAAAGCGATGAATTTCTGCATCCTGCCTCTGTAACTCTCGATCAACATCGTCTCCGACGAGAGACAACAAAGCAGAGCCATTAGCATTGTCAAGGGAGAGACCCAAACCGGTTGAGACAGACCGGCCTTGCCAAAAATCAGTTGAAGATATCTGAGAATTGTTTTCCATGAAATCCATTTCCTTTAGTCTCTTTCGACCATAGCTACTGTTCCACTCGAAGTCACCACCAACAGTAGAATCATCGGTTTGCATAACCGGTCCAGGTGCAAAACCGGGAACGTGGACTGATTAATTCAAAGGTAAGAAAACAGACTTAAGAGTTTAGAGCTTAAGATGTTGAGAAACCTAAATTAAAGAAAGAGGGATTCAGGTGAGATTACAAGGAGGAATATATGGAGGATGCTGAGATTGATCATGGAGATTCGCGGAGCTGTCGAACCCTAAAACTGAAATCTGGCCGTCGATCCCGCAAAAGTCTCTGGCGAAAATTAGGGTTTTATTGTTAAGAAACTTTGCAGGATTGGGGCTTTTTATCAAGAAGTCTCAAAAAAAATAGAAAAGAAAAAAAGAGAGAAGAGATTGCTTACTTGAAAGTCTTGGGGTCTTGTAGGTGAGGATCGAAATGGTGAGGAAGAGCCATGGCGAGAGAAAGAAAAGGGAGAGAAGGAAACGGAGAAGGAGACGGATTTCTTGGCTTCTCAAATTGAAAACTCGGAAGACTTGTATTTACGATCAGCTCCTCATGTTTCTCTCGATCTTCGTTTTTCACCTCGTTACTTTGGTTAGGTACATTATCTTTCGTCTTATGTTCTTACACAATTAAACTTTAGCCTAGTTTTTGTTCAACACGCACAGCCTACAATTCGAATAATTTTAAATAAAATTATTTGGCATATTCAGAATTTTGAATGATTTTACATAGAACAGAAATCTGTTTTAAATTATGTTTTTTGAATAGATTATATATACTTAATCATATTTTAGCTATAAATATTTATTCGATTTCAGTTTGATTTAAACTCAATTCAAAAAAACTTTCAATAACAAACAGAAATAGTTTAGACATTTATGATTTTTTCCAATTAAAATTGATTAACCATATAGTTAAAAGATGATAAAAATATATAGACAGTACATATGAAAATAAAAGACAACAAAGATAATGATAATGGCCAAAAGATATCAACAAATCAATTGAGATAAATTGCGATGATAGTTTTCTTCTAACGTCATTTTTTTATCGATAGAGCGTCAATGTTAGAGTATATACGGTTTAGATATGAAAATATTATATTTAGGGACGGTTTTATGTTTTTTATAACATAAAAAGATAGTTTGTTATACATAGATATTTTTTCCTAACAACAAGCCTTGACGTTAACTACCTAGTTCTATTATAACTAATAGGAGACTTAACTATATATTGTTATTGGTGGGAATAATTCTCTACCACACATCTAACTTTCTAATGAACGGTCTAGATTGTGATATGATTTCAATGACAAGATATTTATCTGTCTCTTATCCCAGCCGTTGGATCCTTTTACATACATTACAAATCGACGGTATAGATTTAATTTCGTTCTTAAAGTCAACTTCATCTCCTCCTTTCTTTGTTTTTTCCAGAGTTGATCTTAGAGCTTATCCTTTTTGTCTAGCTTATCCTTTTTGTCTCATAGCTGATTATTGTTCGCAAAGAAAAAGATTTGTTTTCTAATACACAAATTATAACCCAAAAGATAGTTTTTTTAAACTCATTATTGTTTTATTTCTGCAGATTCATCATAAATATCCATATCATGGTTATCTCTGGAGAATGGACCTTCGGAGAGTTTGTTTGGAGTTTTGTGAACGACAAGAAGAAGATGTTAAGGGTTGTACCCCTTCGTGTAGGGATGGCGTTGACTGAGTTACAAAACAATGTCGGGAAAGAGTTCTTCACTTTCACCGACTCTTCTCCTCCGACGGTCTTGAGTTATTGGCCCCCAAACACCCAAGAGCTTGCCACCGGAATTACCACACCTCCGGTTATACTGGCAAACGATGGCGATATATCCTTCTTCTTCAGTCACTTAGCTCACCCAAGCATGAACTTGTTCATTGTTTTAGTATGTACGTTGTTCAACCATGTACCAGTAACATTGTACACTTTTGTTTTTCCCGACCTAAACGTCCACACCATGTACACGACACAACATCTGCATGTACTTGTACAAAAACTTTTAGGTACACTCACTTCATACATACATGTACAAATACCATGTCCATAGATTATCTATAGTTATGTTCATGATTCAACCATGTACACTACCATTATACATATTTGTTTTTATTATGTCAACATGTACATTATACACATGTACACGTACTTGTCCAAGAACTTGTATCTACACTCACTTCATACGTACATGTACATGGTTCAACATCTACATTTACTTGTACACGAACTTTTATGTATACTCACTTCATACATCCATTTACAAATACCATGTCCACAGTTTAGATTTCGTTATGTACAAGATTCAACCATGTACACTACTGTTGTACATAAATGATTCCATTAAATATATGTACACATGTATATTCAAACTTTAAACTTTCTTATATTGTACATACTTAACATGGTGGAATATGTTCTTACTAATGATGTTTAAATAACTCGTGTACATGTGTACATTCTAACTGATGTTGATGTCCATTAAGATATACACGTGTACATTCAGACCAATCGTTAAAACTTTCTTATACTGTACATACTTAACATGGTTGTAATATGTTCTTACTGATGATATTCAAATTATCTGTGTACATGTTTTTTGAGTGTACAATTTAGACTATCAGATCTATTAGTGATGTTTGCTAAAATGGTGTACTTCAGTTTATGGGTTCATCTGATATTTTGTAATATTTCAGAACATGTAACTTAATATGATGTTTAAGTGTACATGAACTTTATACGATATCCATGTGTATTTAACTTTTTATGATATCTATGTTGTACATGTATATTGTGTACATTAATTTTATGATATTTCTGTGTAACATCAATTTTATACAATTTTCATATGTACATCATTAACTTGTAAAGATCCATTACTAAAATGCATAAGGTTATATGAAGTGTTGTTAAAATGAAAACAAAAAAGATTAATAAAGTAAAATCATCATACATATAATTTTGTGCTTCAAATACATGAAGATCTATGACTCTTGTCCATGAACAAAAAAAACATCTGTATTCTCAAGATGAGACCATCAACGTCGTAGCCATCCTCCTTGTCTCCCTACAGTCCATCATACTCCTTGATTCAAGATAAGATTGTATAGTCAGTTCCGAGCCTGCAACCATTGGAACATGAAAAACCAAAAACGAAATCAATACACACCTCCACTGAAAACTATATAGACATGTAACTAGGTCATTAGTTGTACATATATACACTTACGTTCCCAATGTACACATGTACATTAGGTATACATTTACGTTACTAAAGTACACATGTACATCACATGTTATATGTACAACCTTAAACGGTATAAGTGTACATCTAGTTACCTAAGGATTATGCTCATCATCTAGCACCTCCGCCAAGAAATTACACCTCACCGGTAACCTAAAAAGCTGTCCAAAGCAAGAATGTCGATTTTGTAAGAAGCCACGATTCAAACCGCAAGGTCGAGGGCGCAATAGGGTACCGTACCAAAGGATGTGGTACCTACCAATTACAGACAGATTGAAAAGATTGTACCAATCTGAGGAGACTTCTGGAGGGATGAGATGGCACACCGAGCATATTCAGACGGATGGAGAGATGACTCATCCATCAGATGCAAGAGCCTGGAAACATTTTAACAATATACATCCACATTTCTCTAGAAATAGCCGGAATGTGTATCTTGGATTATGCATTGATGGATTTAGTCCATTTGGAATGTCTGGGAGACAATATTCATTGTGGCCGGTCTTTCTTACACCGTATAACCTGCCACTGGAGATGTGCATGCGACGAGAGTTTCTATTCATGAGCATATTAATACCTGGTCCAAAACATCCAAAAAGATCTCTCAACGTTTTTCTACAACCACTGATAAAAGAGTTGAAAGATTTGTGGTCAACAGGGGTGATGACATATGATTGTTCAACGAAAACAAACTTTACGATGCGAGCGATGCTTTTGTGGACCATAAGTGACTTTCCTGCATATGGCATGTTGTCTGGGTGGACTACACATGGGAGATTAGCTTGTCCATATTGTAATGGAATGACAGATGCGGTTCAGTTGAAGCATGGTAGGAAGACTAGTTGGTTCGATTGTTACCGTCGATTTCTTCCCATCCACCACCCATACCGAAGAAACAAGAAATTGTTCAGGCACAAAAGGGTTGTCAGAGACACTCCTCCTCCATATTTAACTCGAGAAAAAATCGAAGCACAAATCGATTACTACTGTGCCTGATTTTTATGGTGTTCAGCACAATTGACATAAAAAGAGTATATTTTGGGAATTGCCATATTGGAAAGATCTTCTTTTGCACCACAATCTCGATGTGATGCATATAGAGAAGAAATTTTTTGAGAACATCATGAACACTATATTGAACGTCCCAGGGAAGACGAAAGACAACGTAAAATCGAGGTTAGACTTACCCGATATCTGCTCAAGGAGTGAGCTACATATAAAAAGCAATGGGCAAGTTCCAGTTCCAATATTCAGGCTGTCATCAGATAAAAAGTCTGCGTTGTTCAACTGGGTGGCTTCATAAGTGAAGTTCCCTGATGGGTATGTTTCAAATCTCTCAAGATGTGTTGAGAAAGGGCAAAAGTTCTCCGAGATGAAAAGCCATGATTGTCATGTCTTCATGCAGCGACTACTTCCCTTTGCGTTTGCGGAGCTACTACCGGCAAAAGTACATGAAGCACTTTCAGGTAATTAATTAATATAATACGAGGATATGATTATACATATATATATACTAATGTGATTAATGTTTGTTTTTGTAAATATACTAATGTGGATAATTTTCCACCTCCCATATGAGGCATTACTTCGTGGACCTGTGCATTATGAATGGATGTATCAGTATGAAAGGGCCATGAAAACTTTGAAAGGAAAAGCCAAAAACCTAGCAAGAGTTGAAGGTTCTATTGTTGCGGGAAGTTTGATGGAAGAAACATCACATTTCACATCGTACTATTTTGCACCGAAACTACGTACAAGAAAACGAGCTCCAAGAAGATATGATGATGGTGGTGTCGTGCTGACATATATGGAAGACGATGTTCCAGACATCTTTTGCCAAATTGGGCGATTGGGTGGGAAATTGAAAGAGGTTTGGTGGTCGAGTGTTGAAGACGTCCATAGTGCACACCTTTATATTCTTCTTAATTGCGAGCATCAATTGATTGCTTATTTTGAAAGGTAAATATATAAACGTACACACTTATATATATATACATATACTTTCAATATTAAATATATAACATAACATATATGATTTTACAGCCAATTTGTGACTCAAGTCGAGGAAGCAATACCTGGTATATCGACACCTGAGTTAGACAAAAGGAAAGATCAACACTTTATCAAGTGGTTGAGGAAACATATATTTATTATTACTTAAATTTTATGCATACATTCTCACAAAGTAAGTATAATATGTCTAGTTATATTACTTTTTGTTGCAGGTTGATTATGAAGATCCTCAGTTTCCCGCATGGTTTCGCGAATTGCTTCAAGGTCCAGTTGCAAAGGTCACTACATCATCGATGTATTTCACCCGAGGCTATACTTTTCATACCTATGACTATGGTAGACAGGGGGCGACAAATAATTATGGAATATGTGTGAAAGGCGAAACAAATTTCTATGGGATCTTGCAGGAGATTTATGAAGTTCAATTCCCAGGTATGGGTTTGAAATGCGTTATCTTCAAGTGTGAGTGGTACGACCCCGTCGTCAACAGAGGTGTTTGGATTAACAAGAACGGTGTAGTTGACGTCAATGGTGGACGAAGGTACAACAAATTCTTTTTTGACATACATACATGCATGTTTTGAGAACTAATAATTTCTCCGTTGTCTTAATTTTTGCAGGTACAACAAATTCGAGCCTTTCATATTAGCTTCCCAAGCAGATCAAGTTTGCTTCATTCCATACCCTCGGATTACTACAACGGGAATAAACTGGTTAGCTGTTATCAAAGTGACACCTCGAGGACGGATAATCGAAGGAGAAGAACCACCATTGCAAGAAGAAAACACCAATGAAATTGAGGAACCTGAAGCAGAAATTGATGACATCCTACTCATTGATCCGCATAATCGTGAATACGAAGATGTCCCTGATCACTCAACGGACGACGGTGTTGAGAACGAGTTTTCCGAAAATGATGATGTTTTTACGGATTATGAGAATGTATCCGAATGAATTATGTATGTTTTATAAGTTTGTTTAATCACAAAAACCAATTTCAATTATGTATGTTTTATAAGTTTGCTTAATAACAAAAAATGAGTTGAATTACGTATGTCTTAAGCTTGTTTAATAAAAAAAAATCAATTTGGGATTTAGGTGTAGAAGAGGTTAGGAGTTTAGTTGTAGCAGAGGTTATAAGTTAAGGAAGTTGTGGTTTGGGGTTTGGGGTTTCGAGTTTAGGGATTTACAAACCCTTTCCTCGTAAAGATGTTTCCTCGTAAAGTCCTAGTAAAGTTATTTCTAGAACATTACTAGGACCTTACGAGGAAATAAAAACACGGGTATAGCTGTTTCCTCGTAAAGCCCTAGTAACATTACTAGGGCTTTACGAGGAAACAAAATTCCTTATATATACACGAGCAATCCGATTTCTCAGTCATAGTAACCTCCTCTCCAAATTCTCTTAAGGTACTCTCTATTTCTTAGTTAGGTGATTAGATTAGGGAATTTAGATTAGGTGGTTAGATTAGGGAATTTAGATTAGGTGGTTAGTTTAGGGAATTTAGATTAGTTGGTTAGATTAGGAAATTTAGATTAGGTTAGTTTAACTGTTTTTAAAAATTATACAAAATTTATACGAGAATTAATATTTTCTGTTTTTTTTTTTAAATTTAGATGGTTAGAAAGAGCAAAGTTGCTGCTGCTCAGTCCAGGAGGCCTCTAGATCAGGGGATTCATAATGGAGATCTATTCGGGCCCGGTTCGTCTTCGTCAGCTCCCGGTGGTTCATCTTCGGGAGTTCCCGAGACTCAGGGAGGTTCTACGGCATCCCGGTCTCAGCAGCGACCTCCTCCTCCTCCTCCTCCACCGGTCGGGATTCATCCTGATTTGCAGGTGCCGCCGAACGCACCATTTGCGGTGTACACGGTGGAGGATATTTTGGCCCTTCCAGGCAGAGAAGGGCTGCCAGAGTTAGATCCTCTGGCAGTGTACACGGTGGAGGATATGTTCACCAACAAGACGATGCCAATTCTCAGCTGCGGACGGAGTTGCAGGCTACGCAGTCTCATGTGAGTACGCTCACCGATATCCTCGACATTATGGCGGTTGGAAACCCGCAAGTGGCGGAGATGTTGCGTCAGAGACGGGAAAGCGGAGCCCTTCCATCCCAACGGCCTCTACCATCTCAGTCACAGCCGGCATCCAAGATTGGAGACGACGACTTCGTGCACCAATTTCAAGAGCAGCATCCCTTTTAGTTTTTTTAGTTTTTAATTGTATATTATGAATTTTAAAATTTATTAATTGTATATTATTTAGTTATTTATTTTTTATTTATAATTTAGTTTTTTTAATTTTTTTAATATATATAATTTTAATTTATAAATATTTTTTTTTTTAAATAGGAAAAAATTGTTTCGAAGCAAAATCCTCGTAAAGGTTCGAAGTAAACTCCTCGTAAACTTTCCTAGCAAGTTCCTCGTAAAGGTTCTACTACGAGATTACGAGGAAATAGTTTACTATGCGCTTACGAGGAAAGCCTACGTGGAGCTTACGAGGAAACCTTATCCACGCGTTTACGAGGAAATGTTTCCTAGTAAATTAGCTAGGAAATTACGAGGAAAATATGCTTTACGATGAACGTCTTTCGACGAAACGCGTTTCCTCGTTATTTCCTACTAAAGGACCATTTACTAGGAAATAATGAGGAAAACCCGTCCTAGTAAAGGACATGTTTTCTTGTAGTGTACGTACCAAAAACTCAGAATTTACGGGCGTATAATCTAGCATGCAGTACCAATAAACAATCGTTTTTTGTCGTTCACGTGGAATGCAGAGCTCCCGGTTTGGATCGCAGAGTCAAGGATATTTTCTGGCAAAGAATTCAATGTACTGGTTCAACATGGAAATTAAAATCTGGAAATGCCAACTTTCAACGATTATAAGAATATCATCATACAATAAGAATACATCTTTCATTATGTATTGTCATTTTTTCTATGGTGTTTTCCATGATTTCAAAGATAGCTCAAATTTATCCAGCTACCAAATATATTGTATAGAAATATAGAGTTTAAGAAATTCTTCATCCATTTTTGAATTGTTATTCTTCTCCGTATCTCACCAAGTAAATTTTTCAACAAGTCTTGTAATTTTCCAGGATCCCAAATTCTCCGGACAAGACACCACTTATTGTGATGAATAAACAATCTTGTGACTGAAATGACAAAATTTTGTTAAAACAACATACAGAGATGAAGATTATCATAATGGGACTGTCGTAAAACCGTCCATACTGACAACATGACCCAACTTTATTAACCAGTTATTTACCGAGTGCTGATGCGTTAAACTTGTCGTTGATGATACTCAATGTTAGGCTAAAAATCGGTTGCAACGAAATCAACCACTAAAAGCTTCCGTAAGAATATCATTAAACTCTGCAAAGACACAAAGTTATGAGAGACTCGTAACGAAGTACGAAACAAATAAAAAAAACCTTGTATGATTTAAAAAAGAGGAAGTACTCGTTGAGATGATCCCCCGTCCCTCGAACAAGTTCTCCCGGACTCAAAGATCGAACAATCAAAACACCGACGAACTATAACAAGCAGTTGGATACACAACGACCGACTCACCACCCGAATCAAGACGCACCGTCCAACTCGCCACCGGGCAAGTTGAACAACCACTGGGCGAGTTGGACCATGTTGTTTAACTCACCCGGTGGTGACTTGTGCCAAGCCTTCCAGCTCGCCACCGGGCGAGTTGGGCCGTGACATTCAACTCGCCCTCTGGCGAGTAGGACATTGTTGGTGTCAAAATCGGCCACGACGGAATCAATGGCTAAAAGTCTCCGCAAAAGTAAAAATACGTTTTATAAAACTCGAGAGATCGTTTTATAAAACTCGAAAAATCGTTTTATAAAAGAATTTTCCGTTTTATGAAACTCGAGAGATCGTTTTATAAAACTCGAGAAATCGTTTTATAAAACTCGAGAAATCGTTTTATAAAACTCGAGAAATCGTTTTATAAAACTCGAGAAATCGTTTTGTAAAACTCGAGAAATCGAGTAATTGTTTTATAAAACTCGAGAAGCTGTTTTATAAAAATCGAGAAATCATTTTATAAAACTCGAAGAATCGTTTTATAAAACTCGAGAAACCATTTTATAAAACTTGAGAAGCCGTTTTATAAAATTCGAGAAATCGTTTTATAAAACTTGAGAAATCGTTTTATAAAACCCGAGAAATCGTTTTATAAAACTCGAGAAATCGTTTTATAAAACTCGAGAAATCGTTTTGTAAGACTCGAGAAATCAAGGAATTGTTTTATAAAACTCGAGACGCCGTTTTATAAAACTCGAGAAATCGTTTAATAAAACTCGAGAAATCATTTTATAAAACTCGAAGAATAGTTTTATAAAACTCGAGAAATTGTTTTATAAAACTCGAGAAGCCGTTTTATAAAACCGCGAAAAACCGCATCCGTCGTAAACCACGAGCTAGTTTGGCCGAACTAGCTCGCCGTACGACGAACTGAACCATCCGATTCAGTTCGCCGTACGGCGAGCTAGTCACATCACGACTAGCTCGCTGTACGTCGAGCCGACCATCCCGAGCCTCGATCTCCCACATCCTCGATTCAAGGCATACATCCTTCGATACGATCATATTCCGAACCACGGTCGAAATGTCTTTCGTTTCGTCTCGATCCATCCTATCGTTCAAGTTTTACGATAAAAACCGTAAAACTTTGTTTTCTCGAAAAGAACTCGAGCAAATCATATAAAACGGCAACGGTTAAACGAAAAACGTCAAGTGAATCGTAAAAACGGCAACGATCAACTGAAAAACAAACGTAGCTAAACTTTACGATTAACTTGAGGAATTTATTAAAAAATGGCATCGAATCAGGAAACGGTCTCATATAAAGTCGCAAAACGGATTTATCGCAAAACAGCTCGGAAGTCTTAAAACGTGATAAAAGCCCATCTCGCGATCTTAACGAAATCTAACCCAAAGGTACGATAACGTTTTGACGATTTACCCGCAGAAGGAAGATAAATGTCAAGTTTGAAGATCAATGTCAAGTTTAAAGATAAATAGAAGATTTCTGCAAGAAAAAAGGAAAGATCGAAATAAATGGAAGATTCCCGATAAACTCGAATATGGGCGAAATGGAAAGACTAAACCTCCTAGGAAGGGAGTATATAAGCAAGATGTTGGGGTCAAAATCGGTACGACGGAATTAATAGCCAAAACTCCCCGCAAAAATACAAAAGGAATAGTTTTATAAAACCCAAAGAGTCGTTTTATAAAACCTAAAGTCATTTATAAAACTCGCGGACCGTTTTATAAAACTCGAGAAGCCGTTTTATAAATCCCAAAGATCGTTTTATAAAACTCGAGAAATCGTTTTATAAAACTCGAGAATCGTTTTATAAAACTCGAGAAATCGTTTTATAAAACTTGAGAATCGTTTTATAAAACTCGAGAAATCATTTTTTAAAACTCGAAGATCGTTTTATAAAACCCGAAGATCGTTTTATAAAACTCGAGAATCATTTTGTAAAACTTGAGAATCGTTTTATAAAACTCGAGAAGCCGTTTTATAAAGCTCGAAGATCGTTTTATAAAACTCGAGAATCGTTTTATAAAACTCGAGAAACCGTTTTATAAAACTCGAGAAGCCGTTTTATAAAACTCGAAAAGTCGTTTTATAAAACCCGAAGATCGTTTTATAAAACTCGAGAATCGTTTAATAAAACTCGAGAATCGTTTTATAAAACTCGAGAAGCCGTTTTATAGAACTCGAAAAGCTGTTTTATAAAACTCGAAGATCGTTTTATGAAACTCAAAGATCGTTTTATAAAACTCAAAGATCGTTTAATAAAACTCGAGAATCGTTTTACGAAACCGCAAAAAAACCAGAACAGCCGTAAAACGCGAACTAGTCACGACTAGTTCGCCCACGGGCGAACTAGGAGATGCTCGACTAGTTCGCCCATCGGCGAACTACAAACTTCCTGGACGTCCCAAGCCTCGGTCTCCCGCATTCCCGATTCGAAACTTACGTCTTTCGACACGGTCGCATTATGAACCACGGCCGAAACATCTCCCGTTCCATCTCGATCCGACCTATCGTTCGAGTTTGACGATAAAAACTGTAAAACTTTGCTTCTCGATAAAGAACTCAAAGAAATCGTATAAAATGGCGACGGTTAAACGAAACACCGAACATTGCCTAAAACATACGATTTATTCGAGATTTCTCGTCGAAATCATAAAAAAATGCGTTTTTAATTAAGAAGTCGAGTAAATCGTAAAACCTTACGATTAGCTTGAGGAATTTATTAAAAACGACATCAGATCGGGAAACGATCCCGTAAAAAATTGGAAAACGGATTTATCGCAAAACGGCCCGGAAGGTCCTAAAACGCGATAAAAATCCATCTCGCGATCTTAACGGAATCTACCCCGCAGATTCGATAACATTTTGACGGTTTACTCGCAGAAGGAAAATAAAAGTCAAGTTTGACGATAAAAGGAAGGTTTGAAGAAAAATAGAAGATTTCCGCGGAAGAAAAGGAAGGATCGAGAAAAATGGAAAATTCCCGATATAGTCAAATCTGGGCGAAATGGAAAGACCGGACGACCAAGGCGAGGAGTATATAAATAGGAGTCTAAGGCAGAAGCAAAGGACACGATTTTCAGAGCTCTCACCACCAAAATTAGCATTTAGGAATTTTTCCGTTTTCCTGTTAGCGAGCTGCGTCTCAATTAGGGTTTTTCGTTCTTAAGTTTTCGGCTACTCTCTTTGTACCAGTTCTACGCAGATTCGGAATAAGAGCCTACTTGCTTTCAGTCTCGTTTATTTTCGTTTTAATTTTAAAGTTCATCGTTTTCTAAATATTCGTTGTGCGGTTCTCCAGATAGCCGGTTCCTCTGGAAACTTAGGGTTTTCCCGAAGTTTCCTTATTTACGATTATTTGACAGTAGGTGGATTTCGACACCCACAGTTTGGCGCTAGAAGGAGGGGGTTCGGATCTATCTTACACCGAAGCCGCAACATGTCCAAGGAAGAAAAGATGACTGGTGACAACCAAACTCGCGACGAACGCGATAACGTTGAAACAACACCACCACAAGGAGTGTCTGCGGCCAACGCTACAAACGCTAACGCCAAGACCCTCGAGAAGATGCTCTCCGAGTTTTACAAAAAATCGGAAGAGCAGGAAAAGCTCATCGGTTCGCTCGCCAAACGGGTGGAAACCCTAACCGCGAAAACCCGAGCAATTCGCCCCCGCGGAACTACTAAGATCCGCGGAAGAAGGCTGGACTTTGGCGCTCCTACGGATCGTCCCAGAACCGAGCAGGGTAACGTACCGGAAAAAGAATCCGGAAAAGACAATCCTGACGCAACGCTGAACGAATCGGAAAAACCTCCTACTCACAAACAGGAGACCGAGGGTGACAGCATCGAACGGGTTAACCTGGAGACAAGCGACCAGGCCGACTTGACAGATGAAGACGCTGACGTCCATCCTAGGAGAAGAAAGATGCGAAGTCCTCTTCCAGAGTCTTCTCTCGAACGCTCTTTTACTGGGGACGAAGGGGAACTCGACTTCGCGCGATACACAAAAACCGCCGAGGAGCGATCTCCGGTCACTCATAGCAAACGCCGACAAGGTCGGAAAACTGCGGGCGGTCTGACCGAGATGCGCAATCTCCGCGAATATATCACCAAAACGGCCGCAGGTAAAAGCGGTGATATCTCAGATTCACCACGCTGACAGCGCCGCACCCAAGATTGATCGGCTGCTGTACGAGTCTCGGAAAACGCCCTTCACGGCCCGCATCACCGAGATCAAACTGCCCGATCCCGAAAAATTTAAGGTGCCGACATACGATGGGACGTCTGATCCTAAAGCGCATCTACAAGCGTTCCAGATCACCATGGGACGAGCCAAGCTCAAGGACCACGAAAAAGACGCAGGCTACTGCCGCCTCTTCGTCGGAAACCTAGAAGGAGCCGCGCTCGAATGGTTCGCCAAACTTAGGCGAAATTCGATCGGAAGTTTCCGTCGACTGGGTTCGGAATTCCTGAAGCAGTACTCGATTTTTATTAACCCCGAAACCTCCGACGCAGACCTCTGGTGTTTGGTTCAGAAGGAGGACAAATCTCTCCGCGATTTTATGAGCAGATTCAAACTCGTCATGGCTAGGGTTAGCGGAATCAGCGACAAAGCCGCCATCGACGCGTTAAGGAAATCGCTCTGGTATAAATCAAAGTTCCGCAAGTGGATAACTCTCAAGAAACATCGGACGATCCAGGACGTGCTCCATAAGGCCACTGACTTCATAACCATCGAAGAGGAGACCAAAATCCTGTCCGAGCAGAAGCAGAAAAAGAGGAACTCTCGTAACGACAAATTCGTCCATCACGAGGGACAGGATCTCCAAGGAGCGCATAACTACGCTATCAACTCCGTTTCGGAGCAAGGGCAAACTACGGGTAACACGTGGACGAGAAATTCGAATTACGATGAGAATTCTTTCTGCGACGTCCACCATAACCGCGGGCATTCCACCGTGAACTGCAAAGTTCTCGGCGCCAGACTTGCCGCAAAATTGGTCGCGGGAGAACTTTCCAAGATATCTAGCGTCAAGGATCTCATCCGTGATTCGGATCGCCTTCCGAAGAACGACAGGAACGCGCGAGCAGAAACTCCGCCTCAGGGAACCCAGTCAGGCGAAAAGCGCGGACGAAGACAAGACGAGAAGGGTAACGACGCTAACAACCGAAAAATCAACATGATTATCAGCGAATCGCAATACTACAACGACACCGTCTCGTCTATAAAATCCTACTCACGCAAATCCGAAACCGGCTCAAGTTGGAAGGTGCCGACGGATAACCCTCCGAAAGGAGTGATCTCATTCAACGACACTAAAACCGGAGGAATCGACCAACCTCACGCCGATCCTCTCGTCATCGACTTAGTAATAAGCGATTGAGAAGTCGCTCGGATCTTGGTCGATATCGGGAGTACTGTCAACGTGATCTTCCGCAACAGGCTAGCACGCATGGGAATCGACCTTTCGGAAGTCAAGCCGACTCCAAAACCGTTGACTAGTTTCTCCGGCGAAACGTCGATGACCCTGGGATCAATCCGACTACCGGTCACCGCAAAAGAAGTGACGAAAATCGTTAACTTCGCGGTAGTCGATTTCCCGGCTATCTATAAAATGATTATGGGCACGCCTTGGATAAATTCCATGAAGGCGGTTCTGTCCACGTATCACTTAGGGATCAAATTCCCGATGCCTACAGGAGTCGCAGTAATTTGGGAATGCCAAAGACAATCCCGATCTTGCTTCCTTGCCGAACATAAGCTGAGGCAATTGGCGGTCGCGATCATGAAACCAAAACGGGCAAAGGTCACGCCACCGTCCGCAGAAGACGACCCAAAGCAAGCAACGGCCGAGAAACCAGAAGTTTCCGCACCCATCGCTTCCACCCAACCGGAGGAGATAATCCTGGACAAAGACTTCGATCCCGCAACTGAAGCAATCGAGAAGTCTGCGACAGCCGATTAAGCACACTCGCGCAAACAATCAGAACTACGAGATGGCTTTATTTCCGAAAGGAATACGTAGGCAGCTCGCCTAAAGACGAGTTCAGCTATCCCCCCCTTCCAAAACGGGGGGGGGGGGAGTGGGTGAGTATACGAGTATTCGTATACTCCCAATAATTTTTACAAAATTTCTTTTAGCTTTGTAACTGAAATTTTTTTGAAATTTTTATTAAAGACAAAGTTAGAATATCTCCGCTACTATCGAAAAAACGCAAATCCGGAAAATCGCTTCCGCCGTAACAACTACTTAATCGTTTTTATAAAAATTCGCATATCAAAATATTTTCGGAAAGAACTGGCGAGACTTCGCCTAAACTCTCAAAGAAAAATATTTATCCAAAGTCCGTCCGCGACTATAAAAACACGAACGCTCGGCGATTGGCCCCGTCGAGCACGCTAGCCGTCCTAAACAAACGCACCGACCTATCGGTCCGCATACATCCGACGAGGATAAAATAGCGCGCTATAAAAGAAATCCAAATTTTTGGTCAGCACTTCCGGGCAANGAAAAATATTTATCCAAAGTCCGTCCGCGACTATAAAAACACGAACGCTCGGCGATTGGCCCCGTCGAGCACGCTAGCCGTCCTAAACAAACGCACCGACCTATCGGTCCGCATACATCCGACGAGGATAAAATAGCGCGCTATAAAAGAAATCCAAATTTTTGGTCAGCACTTCCGGGCAACTTAGAAATTGTTCCCGCTGAGATGCTCGGTTCCAACCAGACGAATCGTGTAAGCCGAGAACCTATCGCGGATTCTAAATCGGTATGGAATCAGGTTAAAATCAAAACGGGCAAAACGAAAGCCGACTAGTCATCTCACAGCCCCAATCCGAAAGTAAACCTAGGTCTTGCCCTAAACCCAGCACACTGGTCGCAAACGTCTCAAGGCATGAATCGAGATCCTAAAGGCATGTCTCTTCGCCCACATCTAAACACTCGTGAAAATTGAAATCTCCCGAGTTAACGAATCAGACGATTTACACCAAAGAGTTAGATACGAGATGACAACTCCTATTCTTCCCTCTACATCTAACACAAAACACAAATTTGATACTTAGAAAATATTTTTATTAAGAAAGTCTTTCGAATACACACCGCCCAGCGGTAAGGATTCAAAGCCGCCAACGGCCAGTCCCAGAAAAACAACGACGAAATAATAAAAACAAGAACATCACACATTGAAGTCATCAAACGCGGACTGGTCAACCTCGCCATCCACGTCCGAAATCCCAGGACCAACTTCGACCGAATCCGCCGACACCACGATGGGATTCCATTGATCCCACATGCGCGCCTTAAGGTCGAAAAGTTCGGGCTGCATATATCTTTCCCGACTCAGGTTTTTCCGCCGCGCGGAGAATTCCTTTGCAAAAGAATACCCTTCATTCTGAGTTAGGGATAACCCATGAACGATCCCGCGATATTCGCGATAATCACCATGCGCTCGTTGAACAACTTCCGCATCCGAACAACCGGTTGCAAATCGCTCACGAAGAGCCTTCATCTCCTCGGCAACCTCTCGTTTGCCCGCACGACGAGCACGACGAATCCTTTGGTCAGAAAGATCCTTGGCACGACGAGACCTAGCCGCACACTCATCCCTCACGCGAGCAACCTCCCTCGCAACCGCTTCTTCGGCTTGGTTGGCCTCGACCTCTGCCCGAAGACGAGCAACTTCCTTTTCGGCCATGTTCGCTCAAAACTCGGCAAGGCGAGCCTCAGCGGAACGGTTGTCTAGGGCCCGGCTCATGACAAGGAAACCCTACCAAAGAAAAGAATTAAGCGATACCATAAAAACTGCTCAAGAAAGAAAACAATAAACACACATACCTCCTTAGCTTTCTCAGACCCCCTAGTAAACTCCGGGACTTGATCATAGTCGATGTCCGGGAAATGGGAGGTCGATGAACCGCCCGCCTTCGTCCAGACGCCTTCCTCCGTCTGACTATCAAGAAAATCCTTGAGAATATTGTCAGGAGAAGCCGTGCGTTCAGAATCATCATCTTCGACAACCGGATTTTTATCCCTTCGGAAGCTCGATCTGCCACTCCTCGTCGAGGGAACATACGGAATGAACTCCCCGATAAACGGATCCTCTTCATAAATCGGAGAATTCGCAAAGAGTTGAGATCGGAAGAGGGCAACCGCTTGGCGGACGCATTGCGGAGAAAAACTGCACCAACCAACATCACCACGTTTGAGAGAAGTGGTGATGCTCTGGAGATCCGCGGGATACGGAGGCAAAGGGTTGGTCACTGCGGAAAAACAGAAACGAATAAAAAAAAATAATAATAAGAAGAGGATTCGTATGAACTCGATTCACATACCTCTCCGACCCCACGCGGTCGTAAAAAACGGAATGCTACCCTCCTCGACCGACGCGCTGTCGATACGAACGTAGAAGAATTTTTTCTTCCAAGAAGTAGAAAGCGTTGGGCAGCCCGTAACAATTTCATCACGAGGGCATAGAGTGATCCTCCGCGATTGCCCCGTGGATCGTTTTATAAAACTCGAGAAGCCGTTTTATAAAACTCGAGAAGCCGTTTTATAAAACTCGAGAAGCCGTTTTATAAAACTCAACAAGTTGTTTTATAAAACCCGAAGATCGTTTTATAAAACTCGAGAATCGTTTTATAAAACTCGAGAATCGTTTTATAAAACTCGAGAATCGTTTTATAAAACTCGAGAATCGTTTTATAAAACTCGAGAAGCCGTTTTATAGAACTCGAAAAGCCGTTTTATAAAACTCGAAGATCGTTTTATGAAACTCAAAGATCATTTTATAAAACTCGAAGATCGTTTTATAAAACTCGAGAATCGTTTTACGAAACCGCAAAAAACCAGAACAGCCGTAAAACGCGAACTAATCACGACTTGTTCGCCCACGGGCGAACTAGGAGACACTCGACTAGTTCGCCCATCGGCGAACTAAGCCGGCCCGGCTTAGTTCGCCGATGGGCAAACTAGGAGATGCTCGACTAGTTCGCCGATGGGCGAACTAGGATCACTCGACTAGTTCGCGCATCGGCGAACTAAGTCGGCCCGGCTTACTTCGCCAATGGGCAAACTAGAAACTTTCTGGACATCCCGAGCCTCGGTCTCCCTCATTCCCGATTCGAAACTTACGTCTTTCGACACGGTCGCATTCTGAACCACGGCCGAAACATCTCCCGTTCCATCTCGATCCGACCTATCGTTCGAGTTTTACGATAAAAACCGTAAAACTTCGCTTTCTCGATAAAGAACTAGAAGAAATCGTATAAATATCGAACATTGCCTAAAACATACGATTTATTCGAGATTTCTCGTCGAAATCATAAAAAACGTGTTTTTAATTAAAAAGTCGAGTAAATCGTAAAACCTTACGATTAGCTTGACGAATTTATTAAAAACGACATCAGATCAGGAAACGATCCCATAAAAAATCGGAAAACGGATTTATCGCAAAACGGCCCGGAAGGTCTTAAAACGCGATAAAAACACATCTCGCGATCTTAACGGAATCTAACCCGCAGATTCGATAATATTTTGACGGTTTACTCGCAGAAGGAAAATAAAAGTCAAGTTTGACGATAAAAGGAAGGTTTGAAGAAAAATAGAAGATTTCCGCGGAAGAAAAGGAAGGATCGAGAAAAATGGAAAATTCCCGATATAGTCAAATCTGGGCGAAATGGAAAGACCGGACGACCAAGGCGAGGAGTATATAAATAGGAGTCTAAGGCAGAAGCAACGGACACGATTTTCAGAGCTCTCACCACCAAAATTAGCATTTAGGAATATTTCCGTTTTCCTGTTAGCGAGCTGCGTCTCAATTATGGTTTTCTGTTCTTAAGTTTCCGGCTACTCTCTTTGTACCAGTTCTACGCAGATTCGGTATAAGAACCTTCTTGCTTTCAGTCTCGTTTATTTTCGTTTTAATTTTAAAGTTCATCGTTTTCTTAATATTTGTTGTGCGGTTCTGCAGATAGCCGGTTCCTCTGGAAACTTAGGGTTTTCCCGAAGTTTTCTTATTTACGATTATTTGACAGTAGGTGGATTTCGACACCCACACAAGAGGCATAGGGAAGAAGCAAAGAACGAATTCCAGAGCTCTCATCTGAGACTTTTACAACTTTTCTAGACTTAGAATTTTCCGCACTTAGAAACCTAGGCTTTTTTCTCGACAAGTTCGGTTTCTATGACTGGCGCTCAATCACTAGACGAACTCGCCCAGGCAGTTCGATCTCTGGTCCAGCTCTATCAACTGAACTACGTTCGACTTGATCCTCGAAAGGGGTACGTAGGCAGCCTTTCATAAGGTTCAGTCCGAAATCAATCAAATCCTTTTTTCTTATTTTTTTCCGTCTTTTGTTATTGAGCTGCGACTCTATTAGGTTTAAGGTTTTTATGTTTATAGCACGCTGATGGCCTTGCGGCCAGAGCCTTTGTAAACCCTTGTAATGATCGCAACGCTCTTACGCGAAATCGAAATAAGATCTACATTTTCTATAAATTCGTTTTATTACGCTTTTCATATTTTTCCGCATTTATTTGGTTACTTGTCGTTTGCTTTCGCAGAGATCTGGTTCCTCTGGAAGATTAAGGTTTTCCTTAATTTCCTTATTTTACGGAAATCGACAGTAGGTGAATTTCGGTTCCCACAGTTTAGCGCTAGAAGGAGGGGGGGGTCGGATTACTCTTACTCATAGCCACAAAACGCTTGATCAAAACGATGTCTGGATATATGAAAAACAAAGTCGCAACTCGCAAAAATGCTAGTAAAACAACTCTAGCAGCGACTGCTCCTACAGCCAACACACACGCAAATGCTGTAGTAATTAATGAAATCGAAAACTTAATCGCGACTCTTCACCATGGAAAGAGCACGAAACAAGCTCGCGATTTCTCCGTCTAAAAAAAAGGGCAACGATAAAACCAATCAAACCCCGTAATCAAATCGGAGAAATATCAACGTGTGAAGGTTTGACCAGCTCTCCCAATGGTGAGCTGGACACGATTCTCAGGATCTTGAGCCTGATCCTATTTCAATCTCGATCGTACAGCTTTTCGTTTCGTCTCAATCGGACTTTCCGTTGAGATTCTACGACGAAAACAAGTCAACTCGACGAATCAAGATCACCCGCACCAAGCATATCAGCTCGCGATACGGCAAGCTGAACCAAGCGTCTCAGCTCGCTGTAATGCAAGCTGAACCGAGCATCTCAGCCCAAGAGGCGCTGACTTTGCCCCAAGGGTTCTTATCGCCGAGTTCACCATACGGCGACCTGGCCAATCTGAACTACGGCGAGTTAGCCAGCCTTTCACCTCGCCCAAGAGGTGCTGACTTTGCCCCAAGGGTTCTTATCGCCTAGCTCGCCATACGGCGACCTGGACAAGCTGAACTAGCTCGCCGTTCGGCGAGCTAAACCGTTCAGGACTAGCTCGCCGTACGGCGAGCTATCCAGCCTTTCACCTCGCCCAAGAGGTGCTGACTTTTCCCCAAGGGTTCTTACCATCCAGCTCTCCACACGGCGAGCTGAAAGGGTTCACCCGGCTCTTTCTACGTCGAGCTGAACCAATCATCGAGTTTCTCTCTCGAGACTTGATCGCGCTGATTCTTGTTTCTTCTCAATCGGAATTTCCATCGAGATTTTACGATAAAAACTACAAAGACTTGTTTCTTCTTATAAGTTCGAATCAATCGTCTAAAACGGCAACGGTCGACTTAACACCCAAGTTGCCTAAACTATACGAGAGATCTGAACTCTCTAAACGCAATCCGGTTTTACAAAACTCTGCCATGCTAAGTCGAAAACATCCAATCATAAACACGTGATTGATTTTTTCTATATACAAAGCGCACCTAGTCGATTAAGTAAAACCAGTAGTACGAAGAAACAAGAACATAAATTCGGACGATGAAATTCCTCCCTCACTCTGAAACTCTCGTTGGTATTTCGTCGAAGACCGATTCATACAAAAGTAAGTCAAAAGACGAAGAACGAAGAATAGGCGGTTCCAAATCATCGATGAAACTAAGGTATGTCCGATTTGAAAATTTTATTAGACTTCTAATTTCTCGTAGGTAAGAAACAAAAATGTGTTGTAAACTGCCGTGAAACCTAGAAAACTTAGAATTTAGAGGATATTCTAGCATGCTAAGTCGTACACAATTTTTATCTATCTCGATTTGTTGTTCTCTAAACATTCAGGGATAACTCGCAAACCGATCCAATCTCTCGTACAACCGAGAAACGATCGCCACGCATTCGAACGTACTCGTTTCCTAAAAGAAAAAAGGAGCTAGAGACGCTGACGTTGTCTTAAAACCAACTCGCTCCTAGAAATTTTCGTAAATCAGACATACTCCAAGTCATCGCCAGTCCACCACGATCTTTAACCAACCTGGATTATCTATCATCCGGATCCTTCAAAGGAAACTCATCTTTTTTCTTTTCATTGAATATTTTCCCTCGCATCGAGAAAGCGCTTTCTATAAAGCAAACTCTCGCCAAAACAAGCAGAAAAATATTCGGACAATGCGACGCCTCGTCAAAATCATTCCAAAAGCAAACGACAATCTAAGAACCGTCTAAACGCTAATGTCTGTTCCAAACCTTCTGGGAAATAATCTCGAGGACTATACAGCATCTGTCGTCGCAATCATGCGGTTATAAAATCTCTGCGAAACTTCAGAATGAAAATCGATGATTTGCCGAAGTCATAAAGATCTTCTCCAACTTGATAAAACAAGTTTCGTATAAGATCCGAAAAATTATAAGAGAAATCTTTAGGCGTCAAAGCATTGATCTCATTCTCCGTCGAACCAAGTGAGTCACGAAATAATATCAAGAATATTTACAGCAAAAAGAAAAATCGAGAACACAAAGAAGCAATAGAAAACATGTCCTCCCTTCTCGCCGACTGATCCTATTGCTGGTCATGTGATTCATTCCGCCCGAGAAATCCGCTAAAACATTTTGCGTCTAGATATTGTGAAATAACTTTTGGTAAAACTCCGCGAGTGACTCCGAAAAACTATCACCGAAGAATCAAAAACTAAGTAGAAAGGTTTCTCGAAAAATCTGCGGAAACATTGTTAACCCAATGCGTCGTGCCGATTTACTAAATTCATCGCCCGTTACTTACGCGAGAAATCCTTCGTATAATCAGGATCATGTCATGACGAAGTAACTTTCGAAAGTAAACGTAACAGGTTTTGCGAAAAGTACTTCCTTATACCGAAAACCAAGCTATACGATCCGGCACTGAGCGACCAATCTAAACTTTGCTCCCTCGCGCCACGATCTGAAAGATCTCACTCTTTAGCCCTTCGGTTCACGAGCATCCGCTCTCGCTCCTCCTGATTACATTCGAGAATGAGACCGCCCTGAAAACTAGTCCGCACGGGCTCTGCATCGAGCTTCTCAGGCTCTGTCTCCCTCGAGTAAAAAAGAAACAATTTTCGTACGAACAAAGGACAGATTATACGAAACTTTCATCGTGTAAATCGAACCTAAAACGAAAAAACGTTTTTTACAACCATGAGCATACTTGGCATATCAATCTCGACAAACGCTACTTGGCCCTTGTCCGATCACACTTCGCTTCGATGACCGGGTCCAAGTCTACAAACCGACTCGACTTGATAGCACAAAGGTGTCATGATCTAATCCCCTACCACCTACGTTCTTGACTATTCGGCTGAATACGACCTTCACGCCAAGCCAAAACGATTAACGGACAATGTAAAACGCCCTTGGTTATACGGCTGAATACAACCTTTACGCCAAGCCAATACGTTCAGTGGGTAATGAAAACTTTTTGAAAAATCCGCTAAGTTCTTTACCCTCACGATTCACTCTATTTTCGAAGCAAGTTGCCCACAAAATCCGACAGAGCTCCCGAAGCCGTGCGAGTCTCGGAAAGTCAACACTTAAAAAATGTACTGTAATTAAAGACGCTTCGTTTCAGGAGCAAACTTACGCGACCTCTCGGTCCTAATTGCTCTAGCATGAATCAAACTACTTAACATCCAAGCAGGAATGAAAGTTTTGATTGCGAAAAGCCGCAAACGAACTAAAGTGTTCCTGTAAAGCAGGGTTAAGACAAAACCCTTGCAACACCGCGCAACATCTTTGAGCCCGCAAACGTTTCGAATACGAAACGCGGCATATAAAATAAAAACCAATTTTCGGCACTGCGAGACGTCGCAGACGCCCAGAAAATAGTTTTTGGGTACAAATACTTTCCTCGATAAATTCATTTTCTTGGAAGACCTAACAGTCCATCCGCGACTATAAAAATACGCAAAACTTCTTAACGTACGTATCCTTCGCGAAGGCCAAAACAACGTAAACATCTAAAAAGTTTGTTTCTGATCACAACAAACTCGCAACACTCCTAAACAAACTAAGTTATCTCGCAGAGATCGCTCTCGAACACCCGACACAAGGGTAATAGCGCTATAAAAGAAATCCAAACTTTTGGTCAGCACTTCCGGGCAACTTAGAAATTGTTCCCGGTGAGATGCTCAGTTCCAACCAGACGAATCATTGAAGCTAAAATCCTATCGCGGATTCTAAATCGGTATGGAATCAGGTTAAAATCACAACATGTAAAACGAAAGCCGACTAGTCATCGCATAGCCTTAATCCGAAAGTAAACCTAGGTCTTGCCCTAAACCCAGCACACTGGTCTCTAACGTCTCAAGGCATGAATCGAGATCCTAAAGGCATCTCTCTTCGTCTATATCTAAAAGTTCACTCGATTTGCTAAACATCCTAAAACGAGCAAACGAATAAGGCGATCCACAAATGGAAAGGAATGCAAGATGACAACTCGCGGACCTCCCTCAATATCAACTCATATTCTTCCCTCTACATTCATACGAATCAAAACACCTCTTAAAAACGCAAACTGATTTTTAATAAAGCCGCAAGAGCGGCCGGGACTCAGAGCCGCCCAAGGCCGGTCTGAAAACTATAACGGCCACACTCAGTCATAGCAAACAGCCGACGAGGCAAGTCTAAACGCTGGCAAAGGTCCGATAGACATAACCAGACCGTAAAGGTCTTGCTAGGAAACAGGTCATATGAACCTTACCTCTAAAATGAACAACGAAAGGCTTGATCCCTTCAATAGAATACGTAGGCAGCCTTCACAAGGCGCAGCCCTAATCTTAAACGCATTCCGCTTCCTGGAGAATGGAAAGATCACTCTCAACGGACCTTTCCAACCATTAATTCCGCCTAACTTAACTAAAACTGGCTAACCACTTGCAAGAACCTTACGCTAGAAGCTCAAGATTCTAGCGAGCTGTGGGGCTAACTGTTGGTGTCAAAATCGGCCACGGCGGAATCAATGGCTAAAAGTCTCCGCAAAAGTAAAAATAAAAATATGTTTTATAAAACTCGAGAGATTGTTTTATAAAACTCGAGAAATCATTTTATAAAAGAAGTTTCCGTTTTATAAAAATCGAGAGATCGTTTTATAAAACTTGAGAAATCGTTTTATAAAACTCGAGAAATCGTTTTATAAAACTCGAGAAATCGTTTTCTAAAACTCGAGAAATCGTTTTGTAAAACTCGAGAAATTGTTTTATAAAACTCGAGAAATCGTTTTATAAAACTCGAGAAATCGTTTTATAAAACTCGAGAAATCGTTTTGTAAAACTCGAGAAATCGAGCAATTGTTTTATAAAAGTCGAGAAGCCGTTTTATAAAACTCGAGAAATCATTTTATAAAACTCGAGAAATCATTTTATAAAACTCAAAGACTCGTTTTATAAAACTCGAGAAATCGTTTTATAAAACTCGAGAAGCCGTTTTATAATGCTCGAGAAATCAATTTATAAAACTCGAGAAATTGTTTTATAAAACTCGAGAAATCGTTTTATAAAACTCAAGAAATTGTTTTGTAAAACTCGAAATCGAGTAATTGTTTTATAAAACTCGAGAAGCCGTTTTATAAAACTCGAGAAATCGTTTTATAAAACTCAAGAAATCATTTTATAAAACTCGAAGAATCGTTTTATAAAACTCGAGAAATCATTTTATAAAACTCGAGTAGCCGTTTTATAAAACCCTGAAAACCGCATCCACCGTAAAATTTTTGAGATTGTTGAGGCCAAGGTTGGAGCCAAGGTTAAGCTCCAGGCTGTACAGAAGGTTGGTGCAGAGGTTGATCACAAGGGTGAGAAACTGGTTAGTATAGAAGCTGTCCAAAAGTTGAAAGAAGTTGAGCTTGAAGGAACCAAAGTGGTTAAGCTTGAAGAAGACAAGGAGGTTGAGCTATCTCCCTATGATAAGCTCCCTTTCCCAAATAGGATCATCACAAAAGCTCAAAAAAGGTGATCTCAAAGTTTAGGACGGAATTGACTGATGTTGGAATCAATCTCCCTAAGATCTCCAATATGCAAGAGGCTTGTGACCAGCTAGTGCTCATAGAAGACATTATAACCAACAAAGAAAAGGTGACAGAGTTTCTTGACATCTCTTCCTCTTTGCTGGATCCTAAACCTCCACCAAAATCTCTACCCAAGCTAGAAGATCAAGGGAAGTTCATATTGCCTTGCTCCCTTGGTGATTTCAAAGTTGATGATGCTCTTGTGGATAGTGGAGCTTGTGTGAATGTGATCTCATTGGAGATGGTGCAGAGCTTGAAGATCAATGGCATTGAGCCAAACAACTCCTCCCTCATGTTTGGAGATTCTTCTTCAACTAAGCCTAATGGTCTCATTAAGGACTACCCCTTGAAGATTGGAGATTGCACAATCCCCATAGACTTCAATATTCTTGATGTGGCAAGCAAGAGGAGAACGCCATTGCTCTTAGGCACGCCCTTCCTTGCTACTGTGGGGGCTTGCATTGACTTACCAAACAAGAAGGTGGTCCTCCAAAATATTAACAAGAAAGTCTTCTATCCAATCAAGTCACCAATGCTAAATGGAGGTTATTGTTGAACAATTTTGAAAAGATACATTGGTTGTTAAGGAGGAAGAAGTTCTTGGTGAAGGTTCCTCAAAGAAGAGTTATGTAGAACACTTGGGAGATGTTACCAAGGAGGAGGTGAGTGAAGCTACTGATGCTACTCAAACCAAGAAAAAGATGAAAGCTCATCCATCTCTAAAGCTTGCCAAGATGCCACACACTCTCACACTCCACCCACTACAGCTAAAGGATGGAGCAATTGAGTATAAGATCAAGTGCAAGAGAAGGTCCAAGCCATTCTCAAGCGCAAGGGCCAATATCTCTCCTCAACTCCAAGCTGATCCACTCAAGCTCCACGAGCTCCTTACACACGTCCTAACCATCACCCTTGAAGGTGGGAAGGATCCTCCTTCTCAATAGGCAAAAAAAGGTAGTCAAGCTAAGAGACTTTAAACAAGCTCACTTGGGAGGAATTCCCATGATTATCATTGTATATATTTATGTAATTACTTTTTTGAATAAGGTCAGGAGCAAGTTTGGGGCTATCCTCAATATGCCCAAACACCAATAGCCACAACACTGCTCACTCCCACTTGAGGTATCACTCCAACCATTCCTTATATATACCATTACTTTTATCATATTTTCGGTATCTCCTTCTCTCTTACTCACAAAAAGACTGTGTGATTTAAGTTTGGGGGAGGTACCAAGTATTTGATCATGTTTGCTTTGTTGATTTTGAGTTTCATGCATTGCATTGTACATACATATATGCATAGAAAAATACAAAAAAATTGAAAATTTTCCAAAAAGAAACAAAAACAAGCATTTAGGTTGCAACATAACACCTTTAGGATTGAGTCTAGAAGAATTTAGATTGAATTCATGCATTGGGAGCTGACCTAATCAGGAAACACATGCTTAGAACTCAAAACTTCACCCTAGTTGATCATAGCAAGTAGCTTAAGCTTCTCTTGAAAAGCTTGCATGCTTTGAGCCTTGAAAGCTCTTCTTGAGACTTGTTGCTTGTGTGAGATTGACATTCTCTTTAAACCAAATCCAAATGAACTTAAAGCTGAATGAACTTAATCTTTCTTGCTTATGGGAATTTGCATACTTGATCATGGATTATACACATTTGGGTTTTACTTATCCTTCATACCACTTTTTTTAAAACCCAAATGGCAATCCTTACCTTTAAACCCTTACCTTTCTTTGAAGCCTAAATCATTTTGCTTGTGTGAGGTCTCTTTTGATAGCTTGTCTTGTGAAAAAACTTGAAAGTATTAGGGGCGACATTGGTTGTTCCTATCTCAGGCTAGCTATAGGACCAATTAAGAGCTAGCAATTACGATGTGAAGTTTGGTATTATGATGCAAAAGAGTTTATCTTGTGTCTTGGGGTATTAGATGAGTGAAACGAATGAACCAAAGAAAGAAAGAAAAAAGAGAAAAGAAAACCACTAGGGATCAAAAGAAAAAAAGAAAGAAAGAAAAGCTTTAGAAACTTCAAATAAAAAACCCTTTAGACTAAGAAAAGAAAGAAAGAAAGAGTCTAGAAAATACTTTGGGAAATACATAAGAAGAATAAGAGTAGAGCTTAAGTAAAAAGTGAAAGAAAAAGTCCCTAGTTGGTTCAAAAGAAAATAAAAGATAATGAGTTCATTGGGTGAGTGAAATAAGAAAGTGATCTCAATGTTTTTGGGGATGAATGTGTTTGAGATTTACACCAAGGAAAAAAGTAGAGTTTAAAGATGTCTAGGAAAAGGGTAGATCGATAAGAACAAGCAATGTATGCATAAGTTGCTCCTTTTCTTAGATAGATTTTTCATAATGATCAAGCTTCTATTCTTGAGTGTAAGCCACTAAAAATTAATGTATTGAAAACTCCTTTTCTATTCTCATTTAACCATTTCACTTACCAAACCAAATGATTGAGATCAAGTTTCCATTTGCAAGAACTCACCTTATTAGCTTATGCTTAATTGAATGTGAGGGTTGCTTGAAGAGATTTGTTGATTGGTGATCCACAACTTGTCTAAAAGAAAGAGTCTTGCTAGGCATTCTGAAGATAGAGTGTAATAATTGAGATTGCTTATGCTATAGGTTATGTTTGTCTAGGATGTGGTGTTGAGTTTAAGAAGTGTATCCTTTGGTTTTGAGCTCCCATTTTCATTCTCTCTCCCTTTGATCTTAATGAATTACTTGAGGAAAAGTAAAGGACTAGTGTGGGAGAGTTGATATCATGCATATTTAGATAGTTTTAGCATTTCATTTTGTACATAAATCATCATATAGATTTAGGTTTAGACATCTTTACGAACCATTTTGCATTCATATCTTTTATCAGGTTCTGTAGTATCCTATGGTGTGATTAGAGGCTGGGAGAAGCAATTTGGTTCATGTTTGGAAGCTATTTGAGGTTTTGAAGAAGCTGGCACCAGTCTGGCCCCGAGTTTTGTACCACAGAAGAGCATCACCCGCGCACACAAGTGGTCAAAGGCTGGCGCAGGCTGGCTTTCTCAGGTGGCCTTATCCGCTCGTCCGTGAAGAACCAGCACAAACAAAGTAGCTTGACAATGCCAGCGCGGGCTGGCCTGCTCTGGTGGCCTTACCCTCTAAACGCAATCCGGTTTTACAAAACTCTGCCATGCTAAGTTGAAAACATCCAATCATAAACACGTGATTGATTTTTTCTATATACAAAGCGCACCTAGTCGATTAAGTAAAACCAGTAGTACGAAGAAACAAGAACATAAATTCGGACGATGAAATTATTTCGTCGAAGACCGATTCATACAAAAGTAAGTCAAAAGACGAAGAACGAAGAATAGGCGGTTCCAAATCATCGATGAAACTAAGGTATGTCCGATTTGAAAATTTTATTAGACTTCTAATTTCTCGTAGGTAAGAAACGAAAATTTCTTGTAAACTGCCGTGAAACCTAGAAAACTTAGAATTTAGAGGATATTCTAGCATGCTAAGTCGTAAGCAATTTTTATCTATCTCGATTTGTTGTTCTCTAAACATTCAGGGATAACTCGCAAACCGATCCAATCTCTCGTACAACCGAGAAACGATCGCCTCGCATTCGAACGTACTCGTTTCCTAAAAGAAAGAAGGAGCTAGAGACGCTGACGTTGTCTTAAAACCAACTCGCTCCTAGAAATTTGCGTAAATCAGACATACTCCAAGTCATCGCCAGTCCACCACGATCTTTAACCAACCCGGATTATCTATCATCCGGATCCTTTAAAGGAAACTCATCTTTTTTCTTTTCATTGAATATTTTCCCTCGCATCGAGAAAGCGCTTTCTATAAAGCAAACACGCCAAAACAAGCAGAAAAATATTCGGACAATGCGACGCCTCGTCAAAATCATTCCAAAAGCAAACGACAATCTAAGAAACGTCTAAACGCTAAAGTCTGTTCCAAACCGTCTGGGAAATAATCTAGAGGACTATACAGCATCTGTCGTCGCAATCATGCGGTTAGAAAATCTCTGCGAAACTTCAGAATGAAAATCGATGATTTGCCGAAGTCATAAAGATCTTCTCCAACTTGATAAAACAAGTTTCGTATAAGATCCGAAAAATTATACGAGAAATCTTTAGGCGTCAAAGCATTGATCTCATTCTCCGTCGAACCAAGTGAGTCACGAAATAATATCAAGAATATTTACAGCAAAAAGAAAAATCGAGAACACAAAGAAGCAATAGAAAACATGTCCTCCCTTCTCGCCGACTGATCCTATTGCTGGTCATGTGATTCATTCCGCCCGAGGAATCCGCTAAAACATTTTGCGTCTAGATATTGTGAAATAACTTTTGGTAAAACTCCGCGAGTGACTCCGAAAAACTGTCAACGAAGAATCAAAAACTAAGTAGAAAGGTTTCTCGAAAAATCTGCGGAAACATTGTTAACCCAATGCGTCGTGCCGATTTACTAAATTCATCGCCCGTTACTTACGCGAGAAATCCTTCGTATAATCAGGATCATGTCATAACGAAGTAACTTTCGAAAGTAAACGTAACAGGTTTTGCGAAAAGTACTTCCTTATACCGAAAACCAAGCTATACGATCCGGCACTGAGCGACCAATCTAAACTTTGCTCCCTCGCGCCACGATCTGAAAGATCTCACTCTTTAGCCCTTCGGTTCACGAGCATCCGCTCTCGCTCCTCCTGATTACATTCGAGAATGAGACCGCCCTGAAAACTAGTCTGCACGGGCTCTGCATCGAGCTTCTCAGGCTTTGTCTCCCTCGAGTAAAAAAGAAACAATTTTCGTACGAACAAAGGACAGATTATACGAAACTTTCATCGTGTAAATCGAACCTAAAACGAAAAAACGTTTTTTACAACCATGAGCATACTTGGCATATCAATCTCGACAAACACTACTTGGCCCTTGTCCGATCACACTTCGCTTCGATGACCGGGTACAAGTCTACAAACTGACTCGACTTGATAGCACAAAGGTGTCATGGTCTAATCCCCTACCACCTACGTCCTTGACTATTCGGCTGAATACGACCTTCACGCCAAGCCAAAACGATTAACGGACAATGTAAAACGCCCTTGGTTATACGGCTGAATACAACCTTTACGCCAAGCCAATACGTTCAGGGGGTAATGAAAACTTTTTGAAAAATCCGCTAAGTTCTTTACCCTCACGGTTCACTCTATTTTCGAAGCAAGTTGCCCACAAAATCCGACAGAGCTCCCGAAGCCGTGCGAGTCTCGGAAAGTCAACACTTCAAAAATGTACTGTAATTAAAGACGCTTCGTTTCAGGAGCAAACTTACGCGACCTCTCGGTCCTAATTGCTCTAGCATGAATCAAACTACTTAACATCCAAGCAGGAATGAAAGTTTTGATTGCGAAAAGCCGCAAACGAACTAAAGTGTTCCTGTAAAGCAGGGTTAAGACAAAACCCTTGCAACACCGCGCAACATCTTTGAGCCCGCAAACGTTTCGAATACGAAACGCGGCATATGAAATAAAAACCAATTTTCGGCACTGCGAGACGTCGCAGACGCCCAGAAAATAGTTTTTGGGTACAAATACTTTCCTCGATAAATTCATTTTCTTGGAAGACCTAACAGTCCATCCGAGACTATAAAAATACGCAAAACTTCTTAACGTACGTATCCTTCGCGAAGGCCCAAACAACGTAAACATCTAAAAAGTTTGTTGCTGATCACAACAAACTCGCAACACTCCTAAACAAACTAAGTTATCTCGCAGAGATCGCTCTCGAACACCCGACACAAGGGTAATAGCGCTATAAAAGAAATCCAAACTTTTGGTCAGCACTTCCGGGCAACTTAGAAATTGTTCCCGGTGAGATGCTCAGTTCCAACCAGACGAATCATTGAAGCTAAAATACTATCGCGGATTCTAAATCGGTATGGAATCAGGTTAAAATCACAACAGGTAAAACGAAAGCCGACTAGTCATCGCATAGCCTTAATCCGAAAGTAAACCTAGGTCTTGCCCTAAACCCAGCACACTGGTCTCTAACGTCTCAAGGCATGAATCGAGATCCTAAAGGCATCTCTCTTCGTCTATATCTAAAAGTTCACTCGATTTGCTAAACATCCTAAAACGAGCAAATGAATAAGGCGATCCACAAATGGAAAGGAATGCAAGATGACAACTCGCGGACCTCCCTCAATATCAACTCATATTCTTCCCTCTACATTCATACGAATCAAAACACGCTCTTAAAAACGCAAACTGATTTTTAATAAAGCCGCAAGAGCGGCAGGGACTCAGAGCCGCCCAAGGCCGGTCTGAAAACTATAACGGCCACACTCAGTCATAGCAAACAGCCGACGAGGCAAGTCTAAACGCTGGCAAAGGTCCGATAGACATAACCAGACCGTAAAGGTCTTGCTAGGAAACAGGTCATATGAACCTTACCTCTAAAACGAACAACGAAAGGCTTGATCCCTTCAATAGAATACGTAGGCAGCCTTCACAAGGCGCAGCCCTAATCTTAAACGCATTCCGCTTCCTGGAGAATGGAAAGATCACTCTCAACGGACCTTTCCAACCATTAATTCCGCCTAACTTTACTAAAACTGGCTAACCACTTGCAAGAACCTTACGCTAGAAGCTCAAGATTCTAGCGAGCTGTGGGGCTAACTGTTGGTGTCAAAATCGGCCACGACGGAATCAATGGCTAAAAGTCTCCGCAAAAGTAAAAATAAAAATATGTTTTATAAAACTCAAGAGATTGTTTTATAAAACTCGAGAAATCATTTTATAAATGAAGTTTCCGTTTTATAAAACTCGAGAGATCGTTTTATAAAACTTGAGAAATCGTTTTATAAAACTCGAGAAATCGTTTTATAAAACTCGAGAAATCGTTTTATAAAACTCGAGAAATCGTTTTGTAAAACTCGAGAAATCATTTTATAAAACTCGAGAAATCGTTTTGTAAAACTCGAGAAATCGAGTAATTGTTTTATTAAACTCGAGAAGTCGTTTTATAAAACTCGAGAAATCATTTTATAAAACTCGAGAAATCAATTTATAAAACTCAAAGACTCGTTTTATAAAACTCGAGAAATCGTTTTATAAAACTCGAGAAGCCGTTTTATAAAGCTCGAGAAATCATTTTATAAAACTCGAGAAATTGTTTTATAAAACTCGAGAAATCGTTTTATAAAACTCAAGAAATTGTTTTGTAAAACTCGAGAAATCGAGGAATTGTTTTATAAAACTCGAGAAGCCGTTTTATAAAACTCGAGAATTCGTTTTATAAAACTCAAGAAATCATTTTATAAAACTCGAAGAATCGTTTTATAAAACTCGAGAAATCATTTTATAAAACTCGAAGAATCGTTTTATAAAACTCGAGAAATCGTTTTATAAAACTCGAGTAGCCGTTTTATAAAACTCTGAAAACCGCATCCACCGTAAAATTGTTGAGAATGTTGAGGCCAAGGTTGGAGCCAAGGTTAAGCTCCAGGCTGTACAGAAAGTTGGTGCAGAGGTTGATCACAAGGGTGAGAAACTGGTTAGTATAGAAGCTGTCCAAAAGTTGAAAGAAGTTGAGCTTGAAGGAACCAAAGTGGTTATGCTTGAAGAAGACAAGGAGGTTGAGCTATCTCCCTATGATAAGCTCCCTTTCCCAAATAGGATCATCACGAAAGCTCAAAAAAAGGTGATCTCAAAGTTTAGGACGGAATTGACTGATGTTGGAATCAATCTCCCTAAGATCTCCAATATGCAAGAGGCTTGTGACCAGCTAGTGCTCATAGAAGACATTATAACCAACAAAGAAAAGGTGACAGAGTTTCTTGACATCTCTTCCTCTTTGCTGGATCCTAAACCTCCACCAAAATCTCTACCCAAGCTAGAAGATCAAGGGAAGTTCATATTGCCTTGCTCCCTTGGTGATTTCAAAGTTGATGATGCTCTTGTGGATAGTGGAGCTTGTGTGAATGTGATCTCATTGGAGATGGTGCAAACCTTGAAGATCAATGGAATTGAGCCAAACAACTCCTCCCTCATGTTTGGAGATTCTTCTTCAACTAAGCCTAATGGTCTCATTAAGGACTACCCCTTGAAGATTGGAGATTGCACAATCCCCATAGACTTCAATATTCTTGATGTGGCAAGCAAGAGGAGAACGCCATTGCTCTTAGGCACGCCCTTCCTTGCTACTGTGGGGGCTTGCATTGACTTCCCAAACAAGAAGGTGGTCCTCCAAAATATTAACAAGGAAGTCTTCTATCCAATCAAGTCACCAATGCTAAATGGAGGTTATTGTTGAACAATTTTGAAAAGATACATTGGTTGTTAAGGAGGAAGAAGTTCTTGGTGAAGGTTCCTCAAAGAAGAGTTATGTAGAACACTTGGGAGATGTTACCAAGGAGGAGGTGAGTGAAGCTACTGATGCTACTCAAACCAAGAAAAAGATGAAAGCTCATCCATCTCTAAAGCTTGCCAAGATGCCACACACTCTCACACTCCACCCACTACAGCTAAAGGATGGAGCAATTGAGTATAAGATCAAGTGCAAGAGAAGGTCCAAGCCATTCTCAAGCGCAAGGGCCAATATCTCTCCTCAACTCCAAGCTGATCCACTCAAGCTCCACGAGCTCCTTACACACGTCCTAAACATCACCCTTGAAGGTGGGAAGGATCCTCCTTCTCAATAGGCAAACAAAGGTAGTCAAGCTAAGAGACTTTAAACAAGCTCACTTGGGAGGAATTCCCATGATTATCATTGTATATATTTATGTAATTACTTTTTTGAATAAGGTCAGGAGCAAGTTTGGGGCTATCCTCAATATGCCCAAACACCAATAGCCACAACACTGCTCACTCCCACTTGAGGTATCACTCCAACCATTCCTTATATATACCATTACTTTTATCATATTTTCGGTATCTCCTTCTCTCTTACTCACAAAAAGACTGTGTGATTTAAGTTTGGGGGAGGTACCAAGTATTTGATCATGTTTGCTTTGTTGATTTTGAGTTTCATGCATTGCATTGTACATACATATATGCATAGAAAAATCCAAAAAAATTGAAAATTTTCTAAAAAGAAACAAAAACAAGCATTTAGGTTGCAACATAACACCTTTAGGATTGAGTCTAGAAGAATTTAGATTGAATTCATGCATTGGGAGCTGACCTAATAAGGAAACACATGCTTAGAACTCAAAACTTCACCCTAGTTGATCATAGCAAGTAGCTTAAGCTTCTCTTGAAAAGCTTGCATGCTTTGAGCCTTGAAAGCTCTTCTTGAGACTTGTTGCTTGTGTGAGATTGACATTCTCTTTAACCCAAATCCAAATGAACTTAAAGCTGAATGAACTTAATCTTTCTTGCTTATGGGAATTTGCATACTTGATCATGGATTATACACATTTGGGTTTTACTTATCCTTCATACCACTTTTTTTAAAACCCAAATGGAAATCCTTACCTTTAAACCCTTACCTTTCTTTGAAGCCTAAATCATTTTGCTTGTGTGAGGTCTCTTTTGATAGCTTGTCTTGTGAAAAAACTTGAAAGTATTAGGGGCGACATTAGTTGTTCCTATCTCAGGCTAGCTATAGGACCAATTAAGAGCTAGCAATTAGGATGTGAAGTTTGGTATTATGATGCAAAAGAGTTTATCTTGTGTCTTGGGGTATTAGATGAGTGAAAAGAATGAACCAAAGAAAGAAAGAAAAAAGAGAAAAGAAAACCACTAGGGATCAAAAGGAAAAAAGAAAGAAAGAAAAGCTTTAGAAACTTCAAATAAAAAACCCTTTAGACTAAGAAAAGAAAGAAAGAAAGAGTCTAGAAAATACTTTGGGAAATACATAAGAAAAATAAGAGTAGAGCTTAAGTAAAAAGTTAAAGAAAAAGTCCCTAGTTGGTTCAAAAGAAAAGAAAAGAGAATGAGTTCATTGGGTGAGTGAAATAAGAAAGTGATCTCAATGTTTTTGGGGATGAATGGGTTTGAGATTTACACCAAGGAAAAAGGTAGAGTTTAAAGATGTCTAGGAAAAGGGTAGATCGATAAGAACAAGCAATGTATGCATAAGTTGCTCCTTTTCTTAGATAGATTTTGCATAATGATCAAGCTTCTATTCTTGAGTGTAAGCCACTAAAAATTAATGTATTGAAACTCCTCTTCTATTCTCATTTAACCATTTCACTTACCAAACCAAATGATTGAGATCAAGTTTCCATTTGCAAGAACTCACCTTATTAGCTTATGCTTAATTGAATGTGAGGGTTGCTTGAAGAGATTTGTTAATTGGTGATCCACAATTTGTCTAAAAGAAAGAGTCTTGCTAGGCATTCTGAAGATAGAGTGTAATAATTGAGATTGCTTATGCTATAGGTTATGTTTGTCTAGGATGTAGTGTTGAGTTTAAGAAGTGTATCCTTTGGTTTTGAGCTCCCATTTTCATTCTCTCTCCCTTTGATCTTAATGAATTACTTGAGGAAAAGTAAAGGACTAGTGTGGGAGAGTTGATATCATGCATATTTAGATAGTTTTAGCATTTCATTTTGTACATAAATCATCATATAGATTTAGGTTTAGACATCTTTACGATCCATTTTGCATTCATATCTTTTATCAGGTTCTGGAGTATCCTATAGTTTGATTAGAGGCTGGGAGAAGCAATTTGGTTCATGTTTGGAAGCTATTTGAGGTTTTGAAGAAGCTGGCACTAGTCTGGCCCGAGTTTTGTACCACAGAAGAGCATCACCCGCGCACACAAGTGGTCAAAGGCTGGCGCAGGCTGGCTTTCTCAGGTGGCCTTATCCGCTCGTCCGTGAAGAACCAGCACAAACAAAGTAGCTTGACAATGCCAGCGCGGGCTGGCCTGCTCTGGTGGCCTTACCAGCGCGTCCAAGGAGCAGACCCATCAACCATCTGGCGCAGGTAGAGCTGCGCGGGTGGAGTCCTCGGCCATCACGCGGGGCACGTGGTTCCCAAGCAGAAATTTCCCTTCTTTTCCTATGTCCTTTTGGTCTTTTCACATTTAAAACCCTTGTGTGTCCTTAGAACATATAAATACCTTGTAATCCCCTTGGGAATGAGATCTTCTTTTCTCTAAACAAAACACATTTGAGAAAGTTGCATCCTTGATTAATCTAAGCTTTTGTTCTTAATTAAATTGAATCTATCTCATCTTCTAATCATGATTAGTCTTCTATCCATCATGGGTGTAGGATTAAATATGAAGATTAGTGAGTAGACTCTCTTTGAGCTTATGGGTTAAGGTGAATAGGGTGATTTAGTGATGATCTAGGGTGATTAGTGTTAGATCATTCTTATTATATGCTTAATACTTGATCTCAGTGCTAGATTAGGAATAGACCTTCTATTCTAGATCATTAGACATTTCTTGCCCACAAGGTGTTTGTGAAAGTGTCTGAACCAAAGTATTAATGATCTTTGCTTGCTTAGCCAAGGACACATGATGCTAGGGATGCTTAGATGGTTATTAGACTTGTTCTCAATACTTGCTTGATTAATTTAGACCACCTGATGTTTAGAGATTGATAGCAAAGGAACTTTTACCTTGACAAAGGATTAATTTAGGATTGTATCTAGACCTATAGGATATGATTGATTGTTTGAACCCTCACCCTAGAGAGTAGCTTAATTTCCCAATGTCAACACCTTTACCCATAGGTTCTCTTATCTCATTGAAGCAAAGCTTAGTTATTCTTGTTTACTTACATGCTTGTTACTAGTTACTCTATTAAACAAACCCTTTGATTGCATTTAACGTAATACAATGACTTGCATTCTCTTTGTTCATTAGCACTCAGAATTGGATTGACACTCTACTTAATTTACTACATTGATTTACTCTTAGGCTTAAAAACCTTTATCAATTCTCAGGTATCATTTTCCTCCAGTCTACAGGCAGTGTTCAGATCTCTGGGTCCCCGATAAGGGAACACTCCAGGTCCCCGCTAAGAGGAACCCCCGGAATCGGTCCCTGGGACCGCTCCCCGATTAAGAAAATGGAAAACTTTATATAGGGAGAACCTTTCATATTTCCGAATATGGAAGATTTCCATCTACTCAAACCGACTAGAACCTACCTAGCGGCGACTATAGAAAGGGAATTAAAACCCTAGAACAAGGGATCGACATCTTTAGACTTAGAGACTAGAGCTAGACAGCTAGGGTTAGGGTTTTCATTCATTACCTTGTAATTCCAGCTTGTTCATCTAATAAAATGTCTCTTCAAGTCTCTTTTCATACAAACACATACGTAATAGCTTTGATTCTATACAAACTACCAGCTCATCTATCGTTCCGTAGTACTTGTTATGGTATTTTTGTGTAGGGTCGCTTTAGTACTACGGAACTCAAGAAGGTTTGTGTATGAGTTCGAGAGAAGCGAAGTGTTTGTAAGAGGTAAGGAGAAATCAAGAGGAACGAAACAAGAAACAATTGAGAAGGAGACATATTATTAGGTTATTCAAATGGGGGCTACAATGTTGGTGTATGAACCCTAATCTTAGCCGCCTAGATCTAGTCTCTCAATCTCTAAGTGTCGATCCCTCACTCTCGGGTTTGGGTTCCCCTTATATAGATGTAGATGCCGGCATGCATTAGGTTAAACTCTTCCATATTGGTGAATATGGAAGAGTTTCCTTAAGTGGAGAACTTCCATTTTACCCAAGGGCCAGCTTTTTGGAACGGGGGTCGGACCCGGGGAACCTGAGTGCAGGTCCGGGCCCTGCGTCCCTTCAGAGTAGGGGTCTAGAGGCCGGTACCCAGCCCGGGGGGGGGCTGGAGGAATCTGATGCCTGGATATTTTTTCTCAACAGTTCGCCCCTTATTCCTTGATTTCACTGATGGAATCAAGGGATAAAGTGTGTACAGGTGGTCCGGAGTCGATTTATCTCAGCAGATTCCCCTTAGGTAAGACATCGCTCCGAGACGCCCTATCTTCCAGGTCCTCGTTTAGGTCGGAACCATGTTTGGAGCCTAGAGTAGGTCGAGTTCCCTTGGTAAAATGATGTCCTGTAGGTATATTCCTTGCCTGTTTCTTCAAGTGGTCGGATAGGCGTCTCTCCGTTTGGTTTTAGGGCCTCGTTGTTTGGGGTAGGAAGAACTGGGTCGTAGATCCAGAGGAGATGATACCCTGAGCCTTCGGGCTGAATCTTTTCAAAGGGGAATATGGGCTTTTGGAATTGGCCCATAGTCATTTTTATTTTGGCGCTCATCTTAGCGCGTGGCGGCCACCCCTTAGGGTTTTCTTCTTTATCTTTTTTCGCACCTCTCGATCTTCCCATCTCTTTTTTATTTTCCTCTGGTGACTCCTTTGGCGATCTTCTCATTTCTGACGAATACTTCACCTGCAGAAAAGGTAGCGATCCTTTTCCTTCCCCTTTTTTTTTGTTTAGTACTATCGAGATCCTCTAACCGTTCTTTAGACATGTCTTTGGTGGGAAGTAGAGTTAGGTCTAGGAAAGGGGTCGAAATTCTGAATCCGATAGTATTCCCTTCGCCGTCTGTTGACTCGTCGGTAGAGAGCTCTAGGTCTGATTCTGTCGATGTGGTGAAGGAGATCGAGGCTGGAGGGTCCTCGTTGATTGGTCCTCTTTTGAAAATAATGGAGAAGGAAATCGATGAGTGGAGGAGGAAATATGATATTCCAGGGGAAGCGATTATCCGTGCCCTGAGACCTCTCGGGAGAGTCTCGGATTTTGGAGTTGATAAGATTCCGGTTTACGAGGCTTATTTCGAATCGGAATTTAGGGGCCAGGTCCCGTCTCTGGTGGCCAAGATATCAGAGTTTTTTGACATATCTCTGGGCCAACTCACTCCTCCAGCCTAGAGACTTCTGATAGCTATTCAGAACTTAGGTGAGCTCGAGGACGTCGTTTTAGGGGTAAGAGAGGTCTTGTACTCATATCTTTTTACCCCCCCTGCAAAGTGGTGGAGGCCGATACTACCTCTATCCAAGACTTCGGAGTCCTCTTGTTCGAGAGATTTCTAAAAGCGAGAAGAAGCGTCATCCTGTCTTTAGAGGGTCTTGGGCTGAGAAGTTTGCGTTTATGGAGGTCTCCTGCTTTTCCACCGTCTGGAACGTAGTCGGTAGGTTGCAGCAATCTTTTAACGAGTTGTTATCATTGTACTAACTCTCTCTTTCTCTTGCAAACACTACTCATTCTTTGACAGGAGAAGGGAGAGAGGTGGTTGATCAAATTCTAAGGCTTTCTGAGAAGCGTCGCAGTGTTAACTTTCTCGTGAGAAAGGAGGTTCTAGAGTGTTGTAGCATTTTGGGTAGGTCCCCCTAACCATCCTGGCTTTGTAGGCTACGGCTGAGTACGTTTTGATTAGATCGGGTTATTTTTCTAGGTAATATGTCGCGCTCAACACGAGAAGAGGCGTTACAGGCTTTCAGCGAGGCAATGGAGAAGTTTTCTGCCAAGAAATCGGCATCTAAGGCCACAGTGGCAGCTCGGGAGGATGATGATGAGGTTCAATTCCTCTGGCCCAGCAAGCGTAAAGCTCCGGCAAGCGCGACTCTTTTAGCTTCTAAGAAGAGAACAAAAGCCGAGGGAAACGTATCAGGGTACTCTCGGGCTGTTTCAGATGGTTTGGCCGTAGCATTGGCTGACCTCAATGAGAGGGTATTCCCTGGCATTCCGTGCTTTCTCTCTGCGGGAGATCTTTCCAAATCCGTTCAGTCTCTTCAGCAAGGTCTCCTGGAGGTGCGTGACCTTTATTATTTGTACTGCTTGCACTCTTGCCTTACAGACAGTGTTTTTTTGTAGGTAACGTCTCACTTGTCTCATATTGTAGGCATGATAAAAGATCAGGTTTCAAGTCGAGAGAAAGTAGAGGCCTTAGCGTCCAAGCTTCGTGATGAAGAGAATCGTGGTCTGGCCCGGGAGAAAGAGATCAAATCCTTACAGATCAAACTGAAGAAACAAGAAAGCCTTGGGACCCTGACTGCTGATGAGAACATCGCTCTCAGAGATGAGGTTAAGGGGCTAAAGGGAGAGTTATGCGAGCTGGAATCTGCAAAGGAGGATTTTGAAAATGAGAGGACTGTAGCTGTGCAAGGGGCTACGATAGTTGCTCGCTGGGATTGATGAGGGAGTGGCTCTGCGGACATGCTGACCAGTGGAGGCCTTTCGAGGAGTTTGAGCTTTACAAGAAGGTGAAGATTGCGGAGGCGACGCGTCAAGTTTTACCTGCTCCTTTTTTTGAGGGTGAGCCTGTTGTTAAGGAGACGGGAACTCCGAAAGAGTCTCCTGTGCCTGTCAACGATTCCAAGGCCTCCTCTTCTGCCCCTGCTTATGATCTCAAAGCCTCTTCCTCTGCTTAATTTCTTCAAATAATGACCTTCTCTCTCTTTTTTTTTTTTTTTTTTTTTTTTTTTTTTTTTT
>CAKOAT010379599.1:563803-612207 GCA_932364175.1 Eruca vesicaria subsp. sativa
CATTAAGTATGTTGTAGGTTCTGCCAAATGCTTTCTTGGGTGTAAGATATCGACCTTAAGACATTCTCGGCTTTTTGGAGGAGAGGGCTCCTAGGACCCGGCTTGGATTTTGAGATCTTTGATTGGGGCCCTGCATTTTCTTTCTCAGACATGGAGATAGGGGGTTTCTTTGGGGAAACATGAACTCATACTTCTGAATTGGCAGGCTCGTTGCCTGGGCCTGGAGATTCTGATTGAGCCTTGAGGCTTAGTGCTCCGGCCCAAAGATTTTCTTTAGCCCGAAGGTCTATGGCTGGGCCTGGGGGCCGGAAGTTAAAAATTCGGGATTTTAAATACTGGGAACTCAGAAGTTCATGTTTTAACCCTGAGGTTAAGTATTGGACTCTAAAGACCTGGATCTCCTCTGCTCCCATTTGCTTAACGAGTGAGAGACCTGCGATTGGGCCTCATACTCGGCTTCGTTATTTGTAGCTTTGAAGATGCATCCTACCGCTCTTGATGCCGATTCACCAGTGGGGGGGGGGCGTTAGGACTAGGCCTACTCCTGCTCCTCTCACGTTGCTGGACCCGTCGACGTGTAGGGTCCATTCTCATGTTCCTCTTGCTGAGCCCTGGAAATCGATTTCTGATTCCGGAACCGGAGGCATGGAGGGTGAGAATTCAGCGACGAAGTCGGCGAGGACCTGTGACTTAATGGCCGTAGTAAGTCTGAAGGTTATGTCGTATTCTCCGAGCTCAATTGTCCACTTTGCGAGCGTCCTGACACCTCAGGCTTATGGAGGACAACTTTTATGGGGAATGAGGTGATTACCATGACTTGATGAGCCTGGAAATAGGGCCAGAGCTTTCGAGCCGCTGTAACCAATGCTAGTGCTAGCTTCTCGAGGTAGCTGTAGAGAGTTTCTGCATCCAATAAGGACTTACTCACGTAGTAGACATGATGTTGTTTACTTCCTTCTTCTCTTACGAGGACACCGCTTACTGCATGCTCGGGCACAGCGAGGTAGAGTAGCAGGGTCTCTCCATCTAGGGGTTTCAAGAGGAGAGGAGGCGTGGTGAGGTAGGCTTGGAGGTCGTTGAGAGAGAGATCGCACTTGTCGCTCCATTGGAAGTCCTTGGGGACTTTCAGGGCCTCAAAGAAGGCGTGAGATTTGTTGGACAGCTTGGAGATGAATCTGCTTAGTGCGGCCATCCGGCCCGTTAGTCGTTGAACTTCCTTTATGTTTCGTGAGGAAGGGATAGCCTGGATAGCTCGCACCTTCTCTGGGTTGGCCTCGATTCCCCTGTAAGTAACTATGTACCCTAGGAATTTTCCGGAGCTGACCCCGAATAAACACTTTGAAGGGTTGAGCTTCATGTTGTGTTTCCTGAGGGCTACGAAGGCTTGTTGTAGATGGGAGATGTGGTTTTCTGCCTTGAGGGATTTGACCAACATGTCATCTATGTAGACTTCCATGGTTTGCCTAATCTGCTCGGCAAAATCAAGTTTACAAATCTTTGGTATGTAGACCCTTCATTCTTCAGGCCGAAAGACATGAATCTGTAGCAATAGATGCCCCTTGGGGTCATGAAGGAGGTCTCTTCCTGGTTGTCTGGATGCATAAGGACTTGGTTGTATCCTGAGAAGGCATCCATGAAGCTCATGAGCTGGTGGCCTGCAGTGGCGTCGATAAGCTTATCGATATGTGGTAGGGGAAATGGATCTTTGGGGCATGATTTTTTGAGGTCGGTGAAATCGATGCAGACCCTCCACTTCACCTTCTTCTTCTTGACCACGACAACGTTGGCTAGCCACTCAGGGTACTGGACTTCTCTTATAAATCCAGCATCGAGTAGGTTCTTGACCTCTTTATTGATTATTTCGTCCCTCTCGGGGGTGAATATCCTTCTCTGCTGTCGTACTGGGGTGAATTGAGGGTCTATTTGCAGCTTGTGCATGATAATCTCGGGGTCGATCCCGGGCATGTCCTCGTGTGACCAGTCGAAACAATCGGAGTTGGAGCGGAGGAAGTTGATCAATCTCTGCCTTAACCCCGTAGGAAGCTTGGATCCTATCAACAGTTTCCGGTCTGGGTCTTCTTCCTCCAGGGGTATCTCGTCCATCTCTTCTACTTTGGGCTCCTCCGTATGCAAGGCCGGAGGGCCTTTCAGTAATTGCTGTGGTTTGATAGCAGGCCCTAGCGTTCTCCTGATCTTCTTTGATTACCCTGATGCCCCAGGGGGTCGGGAATTTGATGGATTGGTGGAGAGTCGAGGGTACGGCCCCCATGTCATGGATCCAGGGCCGGCCCAATATCATGTTGTGGTAGGATGCGCAGTCGACAACGAGGAACTTTGTTGGTTGGTTTACACCTTTGGCGTATACTGGAAGCACTACCTCTCCCAAGGTGTTCTTTACCTCTTCACTGAAGCCTATAAGCGAAGTAACCTTCCTCGTTAGTGCCCTTTCCTCCAGCCTTAGATCGATGTCGGCTGGGAGGAAGATGATGTTGCCGGAGCTACCGTTGTCTATCAGGATCCGTCTCACTAAGCAATTTTCTACGGTGAGGGAGATGACCAGGGCGTCGTGATGAGGAGCCATGATCCTCTAGTGTTCCTTGGCAGTGAAACTGATCTCATCTGTTCCGAGGAGCAGGCGCTTTGGATCCCTCAACTCTTGACCATGTCTAGCATTTCTGGCGCTGTGCTTAGCGGTCGCATAGCTTATACCGCATATCTCTGAGTCTCCGGAGATCATATGGATGACTAGGCCTTGGTACGGGGGAGACGCAGGCCTCATTTTTGAAGGTCGGTTCGCGCCTTCCTTGGTCTGCAAGCTTTTGGCCTTGTCGGAGAGGAACTCCTATAGATGCCCCTTCTTGAGGTGCTCATTGACTTCCGACCTTAGGGCGATGAAATCCTTTGTCTTGTGACCGTGGTCATGGTGGAAGTCGCACCATCGGTTGGGGGTTCAGTTAGCGTCTGCGGCCTTCATCTTAGGAGGCCATTTGACCTGCTGGCCCATCTTCCTTAGGGTGTTTACCTGCTCGGGTTTTGAGATAGACAGCTGGGAGATGTCGGGCCATGTAGATACGCTCATCACCTCGAGTCGAGGTAGGGGGCGATTTGGATGTTGACTCCTACTATGTCCATTGGCCTCCCTTGGGGGCCTGGATTGGGATCCTTCATCGCGATCGTTTCTGAGCGGCTTATTTGGCCTAGGCTTCTGCTTCTGCTGGGCCTTGGCTCGGCTCGTGATATCTTCTTCCCATCTAACTTGGGCCCAGGCCCTGGAGAGGACGTCCTCCATTGTCTTGCACTGGTACTTGGTTAGTTCCTTGTACAGGTCCCCATCTGGGAGCAGGCCCCTTTTAAAGGCGGAGATAACGTCCCTGTATTGCATTTGGGAATAGCTACTTTTCTTGGTTGAAGTGCGCGATATAGGCCCTAAGAGGTTTGGCCCTATGCTTGAGTATTTCGTAGAGATTGTCGGAGTTCTTTTCCAAGTTTCTGCTGCTGGGAAATCGCTCCACGAACTTGTCTCTGAGTTCTGCAAAGGACCTTATAGATTTCGTAGGGAGATTGATGTACCATTAGAGGGAAGGACCAGTTAGGGTTGAGCCGAACCCCTTGCACATGGCAGGTTCTCTCAGTCCTCGGGGACTGCTGCTGTTAGTATCCAATACTTGTAGAGGGCCACGTGGTTGTCCGGATCGCTGGTCCCGTCATAGGTCTTCATGGTAGGGAAGGAGACCTTCCTTGGCATCTCGACTGAAGCGGTCTCTTCCACGAAGGGCGTGTCGGAGTAGGAGTTAGGGTTGCTCCTCCTGATGGGGGGGGGGGGAGCTACGCTTGGAAGCCTTTCCACCATCGATTGGATGGTACTGAATCTTTCAGAGAACAGCTTCTCGAGGCATGCCACAGCGGCTGGATCTGAGATCAGAGGGTCGTCGGAGGAGTATTCCTCGTCCTCCATATCCGAGTCACTACTGAGGGTTACTTGCGTCCTCCTTGCTGTGTCCTTGGGTTCCTTATCACCGGGAGCTGTACGCTGAGTCGCTCCCTCTTCGTTGATAGGAGTATCGAGGGAGGGCATTGTTCAAACTTGGATTCGGAACCTTCGGCGCTTGTTGCTGTTTTTTCCGAGGTCTTGGTTCTCCTCTTGGAGAAGATGGTTTTCGGCTTCGAGTGCTCCTACCTTCTCTGCACTTCGTTGTAGCTGTTGGGTGTGCTCGTCGAGTTTGGCTTTTAGAGTTTGAACTTCTTGGAGAAGTTCTGCGCTGTCGCCGGCTGTTCCTCGAGCCTCACGGAGCTCGGTGATTTCTCCTCAGAGGGTGTTTAGCTGATTGAGGAGCTCAGCTTCTCTTGGAGTAGCTCCGCTGTGTTCGGTCGAGTCTTTCTGTGTCATCGTCACGTAGTTGGGTAACTCCCCTCCTTCTAGCGCCAAGCTGTTACGGTATTTTTGTGTAGGGTCGTTTTAGTACTACATAACACAAGAAGGTTTGAGTATGAGTTCGAGAGAAGCGAAGTGTTTGTAAGAGGTAAGGAGAAATCAAGAGGAACGAGACAAGAAACAATAGAGAAGGAGACGTATTATTAGGTTATTCAAATGGGGGCTACAATGTTGGTGTATGAACCCTAATTCTAGCCTCCTAGATCTAGTCTCTCAATCTCTAAGTGTCGATCCCTCATTCTAGGGTTTGGGTTCCCCTTATATTGATGTAGATGTCGGCTTGCATTAGGTTAAACTCTTCCATGTTAGCGAATATGGAAGAGTTCCCTTAAGTGGAGAACTTCCATTTTACCCAAGGGCCGGCTTTTTGGAAGAGGGGTCGGGCCCGTGGAACCTGAGTGAAGGGTCTGGGCCTTGGGTCTCTTCAGAGTAGAGGTCTAGAGGCCAGTGCCCAGCCCGGGGGCTGGAGGAATCTGATGCCTGGATATCTAAACGACGTGACAATGGTGGTGGATGAGTCAGACAATCTACTAGAGGCTACTCCAAGAGAAGCCGAACTCCAGAGACAACTCGATGGCTTACAGAGTCAAGTAACCGACTTACACTAGGCTCAGGAAGCTACAGAAGACCCTGCACTCTCTTCCGAGGTCCAAAGCTTGAATGAGAGATTAGACGAACATTCGAAGCGGCTAGAGCAAAGTGCTGAGAAGCTTACTCAACTCGAATCTGAAAACCTTGTCCTTCGAGATAAGAATCAAGCCCTCAACAAGGCGAGCAATAAGAAACATCGCTTCCGTATGTAAGTTTGACTTGTGCCTAGCCTAGACACACCTGTTAGACCCAATTTCGGTACCTATCTGAGCAGGCTCAAGCCCATCTAAGATTATCATTACCTCGACATTGAACCAAACTGTACGAGTTTGATATGACATCCCAGAGATCGAGGAAGCAGTTAGAGATCCTTCAGCACCAGTCGAACCCCTTCGCGAATACATAGCTTGTTTCAAACAAGAGAAGGTATCGATCCCAGATTGTAATATAAGCACTGCAATCTCAGCCTTCAAGAGAGGCTTGCTTCTAGACAGGGACCTCTACAAAGAACTGACATGGTATCGGTGCAAGACCATGGAGGATGTGCTCTCTCAAGCTTGGGCCCAGGTAAAATGGGAGGCCAGAACCGGGGAAGGAACATGAACCGTCCCCAAGAGAGGCCAGAAAGGATGTCAGTATCCACCTGGCCAGACATCTTACACCTATCTAGATTGAAGCCATAACTCATCTACGCCATGAGGCAGATGGGCCCACATGTTAAGTAGCCCCTAAAAATGAAGGCACCAGATTCTTTCCAAAACCCCGATTTGTGGTGCGATTTCCAACACGACCACGGCCATAAGACGGAGGATTGCATTGCACTAAAGATCGAAGTCAATATACTCCTCCAGAAGGGGCATCTCCGAGAATTTCTTTCGGAAAAGGCTAAGTCCTTCCTAAATAAGGAGACTCCTAAGAAATCCATTAGAACCGCGCCTGCTTCGCCGCCTTGACAGGACCGAGTGATTCATGTCATATCAGGAGGCTCGGAAATAAGCGGTATAAGTCATGCACCCGCAAATAAAAACACTCGGAATGGCAAGCTGGGTCTGGAGATGTCCAAACCAAAACGGCATCTCTTGGGAACGGAGGAAATAACCTTCACTGCAAAGAAACAAGAAGAGGTCCTAGCCCCCGCCCCCCATCACGACGTTCTGGTCATATCGATCACTGTAGCAAATTGTCTGATGAGAAGGATCCTATTAGACACTGGAAGCTCTAGCAACATCATCTTCCAGACTGCTTACCAAGACCTGGGGCTAGATGCAAGCGTTCTAACCAAGGTCTTATAGCAATTACAAAACGGGTCCCAAACCCTACGCATACGGGGACCCGAGACCAGCAGAAGGAAGGACGCACGACAGGTTGGAAATCAGCTGAGGCGCAGCCGTGCAGAATGTTCAACAAAAAGGCCAAGGGCCCATACTGACTTTGTAAATTCTAACAGATCTAGCCTAAAGAAGCTCCGCCCCCCAACTCGGGAAAAATGACAGCCCAAAGAGCTCCAACCAGAGACGGAGAACCAAGAAGCGAGTCGAGAAGCCTCAGTTTTTCTACATACGACTGTTTTGTAGATCCATCTTCAACGGGTCCCCAAAATGGATCGGACCCCGGAAAGTTCAAGATCTTCAATCGCTCCCATGAGGAAGGTCATGGACCCATCATGGAGAACCCCAAACTCACAGTTTCACAATGGTATTTTCGAAGCGGGGCACGAGCATTGAGTAAAAGACGTCTACAACGTCAGGGCAGAGAACCTCGAAATTCTTCGGAGCCACGCAGAAAACCAACACCAGCCGACGCTTCCTGGGGCAAATCCCACCCGCAAGAGACACGACGATTGACATATCAGATAAGGGTCCCAGATGGGAACCAGCAATGAAACTACGTGGAGTCCTCCGGGTCCTCATCCAAAAAATAATAGGAAGAACCCTCTACGCACCAACGACAACTCCAGGCCTCGTGACCGAGGGGAAATCAAATCAACGACCCCATACCTAGATCGATAAACAAGGATCTTCCAACAAAGGGACGAGGTTCCGTAACGGATCGCAGTCTACAAGCTACTAGATAGCAAAGGTAAAACATAGTCCACTCGTCAGAACACTTTGCAACTTACTATTCTCTACTATGATTCCTATACTTAAGTTCTCAAAATTAACCTCAGGGTCCAAATACTATGCGTCCTATCAGAGACCTCAGTGTCCGGAACCCATGTGTTTCCCAAGAAGAGTTTTGAGTCCTAAGTCTACTAACGACCCAATAATTTCAGCATAGAAATGTTCCAAGGAACCTCGATACCAAAATCCTACATGCTCTCAGACGACCACAAGATCTTAGACCCATCAAGCCCGAATCCTATAAGGAACTTCAAAAACATCCACCTAAGAGGTCAAGATCATACTTTTCTACTACAAGTTCGACTACGAAAGAAGTCAGAACAAATAATGCAACACCCAATGATCTAAGCAAAAAAAAAAAAAGAGCATTGAGACAAAGCCAGAGTTATCCTTATTAAAAAGCCACAACAGGGCAACCATGCAAAAAGTAAGGAGCAATAGTCAAAAGAAGAAGGGCATTGTCTAAAAACAAAAAGCTTAAAGAATATCAAGCTCTCAAGGCTTCATGGAGGGATCTGCATCCAAAGTCGGTGGGATAGCAGGTTCATCTTCAAAACAAGGAGGTCGAATCCCCTTGCTTTTAGCCTCCTCCAAGATCACCATTTTACCTCGGGTAAATCTCATCAAGGACTCTCCTTGTTCATCCACTCCCTCATCAATTCCGATCGAGCAACGATCCTTGCTCTATTCACGGCCATCACCGCCTCCATCTTGGAAGTCTCCATTTCCTCCTCCAACATCTGCTTCTCCTGACCCGCAGCTAGCGCATCAGCAGAAGATGCCTCGGCCATTTTCTCCAGCTCTCTCACCTTGTCCTTAAGGTCACGAATCTCCAGCTCCCGGGCCATGCGTTGCTTTCTCTCCTTCGATGCTTGACGCTTTAAACCTTCGAGTTCTTCACGACTGATCATCAGGTTCTCATTAGATAACCGCTCCTCAAAGTGATAGAGCTGAGAAGTAACCTACTTGGAACAAGAAGACCTTGGTCAAAACCACAAAGACGAAAAGGAAAAATAAAAAGGCAATGCGCAAGAAGCTACGTGGAGAAGTCCACCCTAGAGAATCCTCATAACTTCTGAGGGTCCCCCCTACTAGAAACATGGTACAATCCTGAGGGAAAACTTTTTGAGTTCAACTCAGATGAGGCAGCGACTAAGCTCCCTGCAGAACAAGCAGAACCTGCCGATTGGTGTGCAGACCTGGTCGTCACACCCCCACCTTTAGGCTTCTTACCATGTGACGAAGAAGACGGCTCCACCTTCACTATTGTCGTATGACGACTACCCGTGATTACCACGTCCTCTCTAGATGCAGTCCTGCTGGCGGAACTATTTTGGCAGTGTGGGAACCGAAATTCACACTTGTCGATTTCCGTTAAATATGGAAACTTAGAGAAAAACCCTAATTTTCTCGAGGTCCTGGATCTCTGCGGAAATCACTAAAACAAACAAAATTAACAGAATATGAATGAATATCGAAGAACAGAGAATGAAGAATTTGTATGAAAACTTTTATTAAGTAAGAAATCGACAACTGTTACAAAAGAGAACTGAAGAACTTAGACGTCGAAACGTTCTAAGGATCTGGATTGCTAGTTTAAACGCTAAGTCCTAGATTCCTAAGCTAACAGCCACCTTTTTATCTTCCTTCTGCGAGTAAACCATCAAAACGTTATCGTATCTTCGGGTTTGATTTCATTAATATCGCGAGATGGGTTTTTAACGTGTTTTAGGACCTTTGGGCCGTTTTACGATAAAATCCGTTTTACGACTTCATACAAGACCGTTTCCTGATCCGATACCGTTTTTACGATTTTCTCGACGTTTTTTAGTAAAAACGCGTTTTTTATGATTTTAACGAAAAATATCGAATAAATCGTATAGTTTAGGCAATGTTCGGTGTTTCGTTTATCCGTTGCCGTTTTATACGATTTTCTCGAGTTCTTTCCAAGAAAACAAAGTTTTACGGTTTTTATTGTAAAACTCGAATGATAGGTCGGATCGAGACGAAACGGGAGACGTTTTGAACATGGTTAGAGCACGACCGTGTCGAAGGTCGTAAGCACTGAATCGGGGATACGGGAGATCGAGACTCGGGATGGTCGATTCGACGTACGGCAAACCGAGCCGGTGGAATGTCCGGGAAGTTTCTAGTTCGTCCAACGGCGAACTAGCCGGGATGAGGCTAGTTCGCCGTTGGGCGAACTAGGCCGGTCATGGCAAACTAAGCCGGCTTGGCTTAGTTCGCCGTTGGGCGAACTAAGCCGGTCATGGCTTAGTTCGCCGTTGGGCGAACTAGCCGGGACGAAGCTATTTCGCGTTTTACGGCGGTTTCGGTTTTTCGCGGTTTTGTAAAACGATTCTTCGAGTTTTATAAAACGATTCTCGAGTTTTATAAAAAGATTCTTCGAGTTTTATAAAACGATTCGTTGAGTTTTATAAAACGATTCTCGAGTTTTATGAAACGATTCCCGAGTATTATAAAACGATCCTTCGAGTTTTATAAAACGATTCTCGTGTTTTATAAAACGATACCTCAAGCTTTATCAGACGGTTCTCGAGTTTTATAAAATGATTCTCGTGTTTTATAAAACGATTCTCGTGTTTTATAAAACGATTCTTTCGGAAAGCAATAATCCCATCTTTTACAGAAGTCATCTTAGACGTTGATTTCGAGATTACGATTTTTGACACCAACAGTTAGCCCCCCAACTCACGAATTCTGGAGAAAGTTTTTGCGGGCGAATGGAGTTGCTTTAATCGGAATCTATGGCTACGATTTGTCTTCTTACGAGGGACAGGCTCTTTTTTCTTCTATAAGTATTGGATCATTACTTCTCATATCTTCCATCTCTCAAGTTTCTCTCCAACTTCTCTCTAGAAAAATTTCAAGATGTCTTCTTCCCAAGGTGATCAACAAAACTGTGAGGTCCCATCTGGTGACAACCCTACGGTACACGCGCAGGAGTCTCGGATTTCCGAGTTTCTCTCGTTTCAAGACGAGATGGACCGTAGTGATGCTGAGGAGGATGCTGTGTCGAGTGGCGTACCCCCTGTGGATCCATCTGTTCTTGCGAGAGAGGTCAACGCTATTTTGGACGAAACGATGGATACGATAGCGGACTCCTCGACGGGCGCTACTATTGAACCGTTGGGTGTGTCTGCTGTTCCGCCCCTTGTTGCAGCCGAAAATGTTGCTATTCCTGCTGAGGTCGGAATGGTTGTAGCTCCCACAACAGTAGAATCAGTCGTGGTTCCTACCGCGGTTAAACCGGTTGTGACTCTTGACGTCGTTGAATCGGTTACGACACCTGTCGCAATTGAACCGGCTGCAGCTCCTACTGCAGTTGACCCAGTTACAATTCTGAGGCCTCTTCCTCCGGCCAAGAGAGTGATTGTTCTGGGACTTCCGGCACTTAGCGCGACGCTACCTGCTTCAGCCAAAGGCCGCAAGAGAACTCGTCTGAATCCTGATGCTCCCACGAGAAAAAGAGGCGTGAAGCCAAGGCCGGAGCTTCGTCTAGCAAGGCGCCGAGCTTGGTATCGATGTCGCAACAGCATCGAGTTCGTCGAGAAGCATTAAGTTGTTTGCCTCTTCTCTTTCTGGGAGCAGTCTTCTGCGTACTCTTGGAAATTCGACTTCCGCGGGAATCATGCATTCCGTTCCGTATACGAGGGCAAAAGGAGTTTCGCCCGTTGCTCGCCTCGGGGTTGTGCGGTGTGACCATAAGACTCCTTCGAGCTCTTCGGCCCACTTTCCCTTTTTGGCGTCAGGGCGTTTCTTGAAGGCGTCGAGGATAGTATTATTAATAGTCTCGGCTTGTCCGTTGCCTTGAGGATATCTTGGAGTCAATTTTGTCAATCGTATCTTCCACTTTTCGGAAAAAGCCTAAAATCTAGTCGAGATAAATTGAGATCCATTATCCGTTACGATTTCGTATGGTACTCCATGTCTACAGACTATGTTTATCCATACGAAAATTTCTACTTGGGCGTCTTTGATGCTTGCCTAAGAGTCGGCTTCGACCCATTTAGAGAAGAAGTCGGTCAGAACCAGAAGGAAGCGTGTTTGTTTTGACGCGTGCATTGGCCCGACTATATCCATCGACCACCGCATGAATGGATATGGTGCCGAGATAGACGAAAGAACTTCGGCGGGTTGGTGAATAGTCGGAGCGTGCCGCTGGCACTTCTCGCATTTTCGCGAAAAGTCTTCGCAATCTTTTACCATCGTTGGCCAAAAATATCTGTGGCGCTTGATTCTTATTGCGAGAGATCTTCCACCGGAATGGTTTCCGCAAGATCTGCATTACTCGCCGCGCATTCTCCCCTTGCACGCAAGTCATTAGTGGTCCGGAGAATCTCCATATGTAAAGTTCTTCGTTAACTACAACATACCGTGCAGCCTGAGTTTTTATCTTTTGGGCTGCCCATTTTTCCGGTCGAAGTTCTCCGTTAGTTATGTATGCGAGAATTGTTTCAATCCAGGGACGATTGAATCCGTAATCAGACTGATCTTTGGCTGGATGGTTTTCGTCTATATCGCTTTCTGGTTCATTGATCAGGTTTATGACTATGGGCGGTCTGATGCTAGGGTGTTCGATGAATTCAACGGGAATTACCCTGCTCATACTAGGATCTGAGCTGGATGCCAAGGCGGCCAAGGTGTCTGCCTGGGCGTTTTCCGCTCGAGGAAGCCTAGTCAGGGCGAATTGATCGAATTTCTGGGTCAGATCTTTTACCAAGATAAGATACGCTTCCATTCTCTCGTCCCTTGCTTTGTATTCTCCGCTGAACTGACTAGCCACTAGCTGGGAGTCGCAGTATGCCTGAAGATTACGAATCTTCAGTCCGTGAGCTAATCGTAGTCCTGCGATCAAGGCCTCATACTCGGCTTTGTTGTTCGAAGCGTGGAAAATTAATCGGAATGACTGTTCCAATACTTCTGCCGTTGGGGATGCGAGTCGTATGCCGATCCCAGAGCCTTGTTTGGATGAGGATCCGTCAACGTATAAGATCCAAGTCGAGTTCGGCTCTTGGTTGGACGTGCCTCCTGTTGGGAGTTCCACTATTAAATCCGCGAGTACTAGCGATTTCGCGCAAGTCTTTGCGCGATATTCAATATCGTACTCGCTCAGCTCGATCGCCCATTTTTCCAATCTTCCCGATTGGCTGGGACTATGCAAAATGGTGCGGAGAGGGAATGAGGTGGGCACGACGATGGTGTGAGATTGGAAATATGGTCTTAATTTTCTTGCCGACATGACTACGGCCAAAGCCAATTTCTCCATCATCGGATATCGCGTCTCCGCGTCCAGTAGCGTCTTACTTACGTAGAAGATCGGTTTTTGTTCGCCGCGTTCTTCCCGAATAAGGACGCCACTCACGGCGGTCGTCGACACTGCGATATAGAGGAATAATGGTTCTCCTTCTACAGGTTTCGTGAGTACTGGCGGGGTAACTAGGTAATGTCTTAGCAGTTGGAAAGCTTTCTCGCATTCTTCGGACCATTCGAACTTATTGTTTCCTTTTAACGTTTCGTAGAAAGGTAGACATTTATCCGTTGATCGCGAGATAAAACGGTTAAGTGCTGTGACCCTGCCGGTTAGTCTTTGTACTTCACGTTTTGTTCTGGGAGAAACAATTTCTATCAATGCCGTGATTTGTTTTGGATTGGCCTCGATCCCGCGGTAAGTGACGAGATACCCTAGAAATTCCCCGGATGCGATGGCGAATCGACATTTCGCAGGGTTCAACTTCATGTTATGAAGGTTGAGCCTTTCGAAACATTCTTGGAGGTGCACGACATGATCTCGTTCTTCGAGTGATTTTACAAGCATATCATCGATGTATACTTCCATCGTTTTTCCGAGTTTTTCGGTGAACATGCGATTGACGAGTCGTTGTTAAGTCGTACCGGCGTTCTTAAGGCCGAAAGGCATTACTTTATAGCAGTAAGTTCCGCAATCAGCTATGAATGCGCTTTTTTCCCGATCGTCAGGGTTCATCATGATTTGATTGTATCCTTAGAAGGCGTCCATGAAAGATAAAAGTTCATTCCCCGCGGTTGCCTCGACCAAACGATCGATGTGTGGGAGCGGATAGCTATCTTTTGGACACGCTTTATTGAGATCTGGGAAATCGACGCAGACTCGCCATTTTCCGTTCTTTTTCTTTACGACGACGGGATTGGCAAGCCAGTCAGGATACCGAACTTCCGTGATCGATCCTACTTTGAGGAGTCTGTCGACTTCGCTGTTGACCGCTTCGACGCGTTCTGGCCCCAGTTTTCATATTTTCCATTTGTCGGTTGGGTCAACGTTAAGTTCGTGACATGTGATGTTGATGTCAATTCCCGGCATATCTTCCGTAGTCCAAGCGAACGTGTTCGAGTTTCGTTTAAGACATGTCAGGTGTTCGAATTTCAAGGTCTCGCTCAGGTTTGCACCGATTTCGACGCAGCGTTCTGGAAAATTCTCGTCGATTCATACTGAGATGACGGGTTCGCAGGTCGGCTCGCGTTTACCTTCCAAAGCCTCGGCCGCTCGCAACTGCCAGAAGAGTTCTGTTTTATCTTGCTATGGGGCGTTGTCGAGGGACGCTAACTTCTTTTTCTTTTTGGAAGAGATATCGACCGACAGATTTTTTCGTTTTAAATCTGCGGCGTAGCAAACTTGCGAGGTCCTCCGATTTCCCCATATAGTCTCGATCCCGCACGGAGTCGGAAACTTGAGACACATATGGTACGTCGACGAAATCGCTTGCATCGAATTTAACCACGGTGTCCCTATGACTGCGTTGTAAGACATAGGTCGCTCGAAGACTTCAAATTCGACGTTTTTCACTATGCTCCCGGCGAGAACTGTCAGGTTGATCGTTCCGAGGGTCATGGTGATTTCTCCCGAGAGTCCTACTAGCGGGCTTACGTTTTCCGCAATTTCGGACAGATCGATTTCCATTCTCTCGAGAGTACTTTTGAAGATGATATCAGCCGAGCTTCCGGTATCGACTAATATCCTCGCGACATCCATATTCTGGATCGTCAACTCAACAACGAGAAGATCGTTGAGAGGTTTGATCGAATCGATCGTTGCTCTTTTCTCGAACGAGATGACGTCGCCGTTCAGATTAGGCATGTTGTTTCTCGTTCGTTTTAGCGATTATTGTGTAAGAGAATCCGACCCTCCTCCTTCTAGCGCCAAACTGTGGGAACCGAAATTCACACTTGTCGATTTCCGTTAAATATGGAAACTTAGAGAAAAACTCTAATTTTCCCGAGGTCCTGGATCTCTGCGGAAATCACTAAAACAAACGAAATTAACAGAATATGAATGAATATCGAAGAACAGAGAATGAAGAATTTGTATGAAAGCTTTTATTAAGTAAGAAATCGACAACTGTTACAAAAGAGAACTGAAGAACTTAGACGTCGAAACGTTCTAAGGTTCTGGATTGCTAGTTTAAACGGTAAGTCCTATATTCCTAAGACAACAGCCGCCTTTTTAGGTCTGATTTTTCGTCCCCCTACTCCTCCCCCCATGCCTCTGGCTTATATACTCCTCTCCTAAGCGATTCAGTCTTTCCATTTTGCCCGAATTCGAGTTTATCAGGAATTTTCCATTTCTCTTGATCCTTCCTTTTTCTTCCGCGGAAATCTTCTATTTATCTTCAAACTTGCCTTTTGTCTTCAAACTTGACATTTTATCTTCCTTCTGCGAGTAAACCATCAAAACGTTATCGTATCTTCGGGTTTGATTTCATTAATATCGCGAGATGGGTTTTTATCGTGTTTTAGGACCTTTCGGGCCGTTTTACGATAAAATCTGTTTTACAACTTCATACGAGACCGTTTCCTGATCCGATACCGTTTTTACGATTTTCTCGATGTTTTCTAGTAAAAATTCGTTTTTATGATTCTAACGAAAAATATCGAATAAATCGTACAGTTTAGGCAATGTTTGGTGTTTCGTTTATCCGTTGACAATTTATACGATTTTCTCGAGTTCTTTCCGAGAAAACAAAGTTTTACGGTTTTTATCGTAAAACTCGAATGATAGGTCGGATCGAGACGACACGGGAGATGTTTTGAACATGGTTTGGAGCACGACCGTGTCAAAGGTTGTAAGCACTGAATAGGGGATACGGGAGATCGAGACTCGGGATGGTCGATTCGACGTACGGCAAACTGAGCCGGTGGACTGTCCGGGAAGTTTCTAGTTCGTCCAACGGGGAACTAGCCGGGACGGGGCTAGTTCTCCCACCGGCGAACTAAGCCGGCTTGGCTTAGTTCGCCGTTGGGCGAACTAGCCGGGACAAAGCTAGTTCGAGTTTTACGGCGGTTTTGGTTTTTCGCGGTTTTGTAAAACGATTCTCGAGTTTTATAAAACGATTCTTCGAGTTTTATAAAACGATTCTTTTTATAAAACGATNGAACTAGCCGGGACGGGGCTAGTTCTCCCACCGGCGAACTAAGCCGGCTTGGCTTAGTTCGCCGTTGGGCGAACTAGCCGGGACAAAGCTAGTTCGAGTTTTACGGCGGTTTTGGTTTTTCGCGGTTTTGTAAAACGATTCTCGAGTTTTATAAAACGATTCTTCGAGTTTTATAAAACGATTCTTTTTATAAAACGATTCTCGAGTTTTATGAAACGAATCCCGAGTTTTATAAAACGAACTTTCTAGTTTTATAAAATGATTCTCGTGTTTTATAAAACGATTCCTCGAGCTTTATAAAACGATTCCTCGAGCTTTATAAAACGATTCCTCGAGAAGCATTTAGTTGTTTGCCTCTTCTCTTTCTGGCAGCAGTCTTCTGCGTACTCTTGGAAATTCGACTTCCGCGGGAATCATGCATTTCGTTCCGTATACGAGGGCAAAAGGAGTTTCGCCCGTTGCTCGCCTCGGGGTTTTGCGGCGTGACCATAAGACTCCTTCGAGCTCTTCGGCCCACTTTCCCTTTTTGGCGTCAGGGCGTTTCTTGAAGCCGTCGAGGATAGTATTATTAATAGTCTCGGCTTGTCCGTTGCCTCGACGATATCTTGGAGTCAATTTTGTCAATCGTATCTTCCACTTTTCGCAAAAAGCCTAAAATCTAGTCGAGATAAATTGAGATCCATTATCCGTTACGATTTCGTATGGTACTCCATGTCTACAGACTATGTTTATCCATACGAAACTTTCTACTTGGGCGTCTTTGATGCTTGCCTAAGAGTCGGCTTCGACCCATTTAGAGAAGAAGTCGGTAAGAACCAGAAGAAAGCGTGTTTGTTTTGACGCGTGCATTGGCCCGACTATATCCATCGACCACCGCATGAACGGATATGGTGCCGAGATAGACGAAAGAACTTCGGCGGGTTGGTGAATAGTCGGAGCGTGCCGCTGGCACTTCTCGCATTTTCGCGAAAAGTCTTCGCAATCTTTTACCATCGTTGGCCAAAAATATCTGTGGCGCTTGATTCTTATTGCGAGAGATCTTCCACCGGAATGGTTTCCGCAAGATCCGGAGTGCACTTCCTGCATTACTCGCCGCGCTTTCTCCCCTTGCACGCAAGTCATTAGTGGTTTGGAGAATCTCCATATGTAAAGTTCTCCGTTAACTACAACATACCGTGCGGCCTGAGTTTTTATCTTTCGGGCTGCCCATTTTTCCGGTCGAAGTTCTCCGTTAGTTATGTATGCGAGAATTGTTTCCATCCAGGGACGATTGAATCCGTAATCAGACTGATCTTTGGCTGGATGGTTTTCGTCTATATCGCTTTCTGGTTCATTGATCAGGTTTATGACTATGGGCGGTCTGATGCTAGGGTGTTCGATGAATTCAACGGGAATTACCCTGCTCATACTATGATCTGAGCTGGATGCCAAGGCGGCCAAGGCGTCTGCCTGGGCGTTTTCCGCTCGAGGAAGCCTAGTCAGGGCGAATTGATCGAATTTCTGGGTTAGATCTTTTACCAAGATAAGATATGCTTCCATTCTCTCGTCCCTTGCTTTGTATTCTCCGCTGAACTGACTAGCCACTAGCTGGGAGTCGCAGTATGCGTGAAGATTATGAATCTTCAGTCCGTGAGCTAATCGTAGTCCTGCGATCAAGGCCTCATACTCGGCTTTGTTGTTCGAAGCGTGGAAAATTAATCGGAATGACTGTTCCAATACTTCTGCCGTTGGGGATGCGAGTCGTATGCCGATCCCAGAGCCTTGTTTGGATGAGGATCCGTCAACGTATAAGATCCAAGTCGAGTTCGGCTCTTGGTTGGACGTGCTTCCTGTTGGGAGTTCCAATATGAAATCCGCGAGTACTAGCGATTTCGCGCAAGTCTTTGCGCGATATTCAATATCGTACTCGCTCAGCTCGATCGCCCATTTTTCCAATCTTCCCGATTGGCTGGGACTATGCAAAATGGTGCGGAGAGGGAATGAGGTGGGCACGACGATGGTGTGAGATTGGAAATATGGTCTTAATTTTCTTGCCGATATGACTACGGCCAAAGCCAATTTCTCCATCATCGGATATCGCGTCTCCGCGTCCAGTAGCGTCTTACTTACGTAGAAGATTGGTTTTTGTTCGCCGCGTTCTTCCCGAATAAGGACGCCACTCACGGCGGTCGTCGACACTGCGATATAGAGGAATAATGGTTCTCCTTCTACAGGTTTCGTGAGTACTGGCGGGGTAACTAGGTAATGTCTTAGCAGTTGGAAAGCTTTCTCGCATTCTTCGGACCATTCGAACTTTTTGTTTCCTTTTAACATTTCGTAGAAAGGTAGACATTTATCCGTTGATCGCGAGATAAAACGGTTAAGTGCTGCGACCCTGCCGGTTAGTCTTTGTACTTTGCGTTTTGTTCTAGGAGAAACCATTTCTATCAATGCCGTGATTTGTTTCGGATTGGCCTCGATCCCGCGGTAAGTGACGAGATACCCTAGAAATTCCCCGGATGCGATGGCGAATCGACATTTCGCAGGGTTCAACTTCATGTTATGAAGGTTGAGCCTTTCGAAACATTCTTGGAGGTGCACGACATGATCTCGTTCTTCGAGTGATTTTACAAGCATATCATCGATGTATACTTCCATCGTTTTTCCGAGTTTTTCGGCGAGCATGCGATTGACGAGTCGTTGGTAAGTCGTACTGGCGTTCTTAAGGCCGAAAGGCATTACTTTATAGCAGTAAGTTCCGCAATCAGCTATGAATGCGCTTTTTTCCCGATCGTCAGGGTTCATCATGATTTGATTGTATCCTGAGAAGGCGTCCATGAAAGATAAAAGTTTATTCCCCGCGGTTGCCTCGACCAAACGATCGATGTGTGGGAGCGGATAGCTATCTTTTGGACATGCTTTATTGAGATCTGGGAAATCGACGCAGACTCGCCATTTTCCGTTCTTTTTCTTTACGACGACGGGATTTGCAAGCCAGTCAGGATACCGAACTTCCGTGATCGATCCTACTTTGAGGAGTCTGTCGACTTCGCTGTTGACCGCTTCGACGCGTTCTGGCCCCAGTTTTCATATTTTCCGTTTGTCGGTTGGGTCAACGTTAAGTTCGTGACATGTGATGTTGATGTCAATTCCCGGCATATCTTCCGCAGTCCAAGCGAACGTGTTCGAGTTTCGTTTAAGACATGTCAGGTGTTCGACTTTCAAGGTCTCGCTCAGGTTTGCACCGATTTCGACGCAGCGTTCTGGAAAATTCTCGTAGATTCATACTGAGATGACGGGTTCGCAGGTCGGCTCGCGTTTACCTTCCAAAGCCTCGGCCGCTCGCAACTGCCAGAAGAGTTCTGTTTTATCTTGCTCTGGGGCGTTGTCGAGGGACGCTAACTTGTTTTTCTTTTTGGAAGAGATATCGACCGACAGATTTTTTCGTTTTAAATCTGCGGCGTAGCTAACTTGCGAGGTCCTCCGATTTCCCCATATAGTCTCGATCCCGCACGGAGTCGGAAACTTGAGACACATATGGTACGTCGACGAAATCGCTTGCATCGAATTTAACCACGGTGTCCCTATGATTGCGTTGTAAGACATAGGTCGCTCGACGACTTCAAATTCAACGTTTTTCAGTATGCTCCCGGCGCGAACTGTCAGGTTGATCGTTCCGAGGGTCATGGTGATTTCTCCCGAGAGTCCTACTAGCGGGCTTACGTTTTCCGCAATTTCGGACAGATCGATTTCCATTCTCTCAAGAGTACTTTTGAAGATGATATCAGCCGAGCTTCCGCTATCGACTAATATCCTCGCGACATCCATATTCTGGATCGTCAACTCAACAACGAGAAGATCGTTGAGAGGTTTGATCGAATCGATCGTTGCTCTTTTCTCGAACGAGATGACGTCGCCGTTCAGATTAGGCATGTTGTTTCTCGTTCGTTTTAGCGATTATTGTGTAAGAGAATGCGACCCTCCTCCTTCTAACGCCAAACTGTGGGAACCGAAATTCACAATTGTCGATTTCCGTTAAATATGGAAACTTAGAGAAAAACTCTAATTTTCCCGAGGTCCTGGATCTCTGCGGAAATCACTAAAACAAACGAAATTAACAGAATATGAATGAATATCGAAGAACAGAGAATGAAGAATTTGTATGAAAGCTTTTATTAAGTAAGAAATCGACAATTGTTACAAAAGAGAACTGAAGAACTTAGACGTCGAAACGTTCTAAGGTTCTGGATTGCTAGTTTAAACGGTAAGTCCTATATTCCTAAGACAACAGCCGCCTTTTTAGGTCTGATTTTTCGTCCCCCTACTCCTCCCCCCATGCCTCTGGCTTATATACTCCTCTCCTAAGCGATTCAGTCTTTTCATTTTGCCCGAATTCGAGTTTATCAGGAATTTTCCATTTCTCTTGATCCTTCCTTTTTCTTCCGCGGAAATCTTCTATTTATCTTCAAACTTGCCTTTTGTCTTCAAACTTGACATTTTATCTTCCTTCTGCGAGTAAACCATCAAAACGTTATCGTATCTTCGGGTTTGATTTCATTAATATCGCGAGATGGGTTTTTATCGTGTTTTAGGACCTTTCGGGCCGTTTTACGATAAAATCCGTTTTACGACTTCATACGAGACCGTTTCCTGATCCGATACCGTTTTTACGATTTTCTCGACGTTTTCTATTAAAAACGCGTTTTTATGATTCTAACGAAAAAAATCGAATAAATCGTACAGTTTAGGCAATGTTCGGTGTTTCGTTTATCCGTTGCCGTTTTATACGATTTTCTCGAGTTCTTTCCGAGAAAACAAAGTTTTACGGTTTTTATCGTAAAACTCGAATGATAGGTCGGATCGAGACGAAACGGGAGACGTTTTGAACATGGTTTGGAGCACGACCGTGTCAAAGGTTGTAAGCACTGAATAGGGGATACGGGAGATCGAGACTCGGGATGGTCGATTCGACGTACGGCAAACTGAGCCGGTGGACTGTCCGGGAAGTTTCTAGTTCGTCCAACGGGGAACTAGCCGGGACGAGGCTAGTTCACCCAACGGCGAACTAAGCCGGTCATGGCTTAGTTCGCCGTAGGGCGAACTAGCCGGGACGGGGCTAGTTCTCCCACCGGCGAACTAAGCCGGCTTGGCTTAGTTCGCCGTTGGGCGAACTAGCCGGGACAAAGCTAGTTCGNCTGTCCGGGAAGTTTCTAGTTCGTCCAACGGGGAACTAGCCGGGACGAGGCTAGTTCACCCAACGGCGAACTAAGCCGGTCATGGCTTAGTTCGCCGTAGGGCGAACTAGCCGGGACGGGGCTAGTTCTCCCACCGGCGAACTAAGCCGGCTTGGCTTAGTTCGCCGTTGGGCGAACTAGCCGGGACAAAGCTAGTTCGCGTTTTACGGCGGTTTCGGTTTTTCGCGGTTTTGTAAAACGATTCTCGAGTTTTATAAAACGATTCTTCGAGTTTTATAAAACGATTCTTTGAGTTTTATAAAACGATTCTCGAGTTTTATGAAACGAATCCCGAGTTATATAAAACGAACTTTCTAGTTTTATAAAATGATTCTCGTGTTTTATAAAACGATTCCTCGAGCTTTATAAAACGATTCCTCGGGCTTTGTAAAACGATTCCTCGAGAAGCATTAAGTTGTTTGCCTCTTCTCTTTCTGGGAGCAGTCTTCTGCGCACTCTTGGAAATTCGACTTCCGCGGGAATCATGCATTCCGTTCCGTATACGAGGGCAAAAGGAGTTTCGCCCGTTGCTCGCCTCGGGGTTGTGCGGTGTGACCATAAGACTCCTTCGAGCTCTTCGGCCCACTTCCCCTTTTTGGCGTCAGGGCGTTTCTTGAAGCCGTCGAGGATAGTATTATTAATAGTCTCGGCTTGTCCGTTGCCTTGAGGATATCGTGGAGTCAATTTTGTCAATCGTATCTTCCACTTTTCGCAAAAAGCCTAAAATCTAGTCGAGATAAATTGAGATCCATTATCCGTTACGATTTCGTATGGTACTCCATGTCTACAGACTATGTTTATCCATACGAAACTTTCTACTTGGGCGTCTTTGATGCTTGCCTAAGAGTCGGCTTCGACCCATTTAGAGAAGAAGTCGGTCAGAACCAGAAGGAAGCGTGTTTGTTTTGACGCGTGCATTGGCCCGACTATATCCATCGACCACCGCATGAACGGATATGGTGCCGAGATAGACGAAAGAACTTCGGCGGGTTGGTGAATAGTCGGAGCGTGCCGCTGGCACTTCTCGCATTTTCGCGAAAAGTCTTCGCAATCTTTTACCATCGTTGGCCAAAAATATCTGTGGCGCTTGATTCTTATTGCGAGAGATCTTCCACCGGAATGGTTTCCGCAAGATCCGGAGTGCACTTCCTGCATTACTCGCCGCGCTTTCTCCCCTTTCACTCAAGTCATTAGTGGTCCAGAGAATCTCCATATGTAAAGTTCTCCGTTAACTACAACATACCGTGCGGCCTGAGTTTTTATCTTTCGGGCTGCCCATTTTTCCGGTCGAAGTTCTCCGTTAGTTATGTATGCGAGAATTGTTTCCATCCAGGGACGATTGAATCCGTAATCAGACTGATGGTTTTCGTCTATATCGCTTTCTGGTTCATTGATCAGGTTTATGACTATGGGCGGTCTGATGCTTGGGTGTTCGATGAATTCAACGGGAATTACCCTGCTCATACTAGGATCTGAGCTGGATGCCAAGGCGGCCAAGGCGTCTGCCTGGGCGTTTTCCGCTCGAGGAAGCCTAGTCAGGGCGAATTGATCGAATTTCTGGGTCAGATCTTTTACCAAGATAAGATACGCTTCCATTCTCTCGTCCCTTGCTTTGTATTCTCCGCTGAACTGACTAGCCACTAGCTGGGAGTCGTAGTATGTGTGAAGATTACGAATCTTCAGTCCGTGAGCTAATCGTAGTCCTGCGATCAAGGCCTCATACTTGGCTTTGTTGTTCGAAGCGTGGAAAATTAATCGGAATGACTGTTCCAATACTTCTGTCGTTGGGGATGCGAGTCGTATGCCGATCCCAGAGCCTTGTTTGGATGAGGATCCGTCAACGTATAAGATCCAAGTCGAGTTCGGCTCTTGGTTGGACGTGCTTCCTGTTGGGAGTTCCACTATGAAATCCGCGAGTACTAGCGATTTCGCGCAAGTCTTTGCGCGATATTCAATATCGTACTCGCTCAGCTCGATCGCCCATTTTTCCAATCTTCCCGATTGGCTGGGACTATGCAAAATGGTGCGGAGAGGGAATGAGGTGGGCACGACGATGGTGTGAGATTGGAAATATGGTCTTAATTTTCTTGCCGACATGACTACGGCCAAAGCCAATTTCTCCATCATCGGATATCGCGTCTCCGCGTCCAGTAGCGTCTTACTTACGTAGAAGATCGGTTTTTGTTCGCCGCGTTCTTCCCGAATAAGGACGCCACTCACGGCGGTCGTCGACACTGCGATATAGAGGAATAATGGTTCTCCTTCTACAGGTTTCGTGAGTACTGGCGGGGTAACTAGGTAATGTCTTAGCAGTTGGAAAGCTTTCTCGCATTCTTCGGACCATTCGAACTTTTTGTTTCCTTTTAACGTTTCGTAGAAAGGTAGACATTTATCCGTTGATCGCGAGATAAAACGGTTAAGTGCTGCGACCCTGCCGGTTAGTCTTTGTACTTCGCGTTTTGTTCTGGGAGAAACCATTTCTATCAATGCCGTGATTTGTTTGGGATTGGCCTCGATCCCGCGGTAAGTGACGAGATACCCTAGAAATTCCCCGGATGCGATGGCGAATCGACATTTCGCAGGGTTCAACTTCATGTTATGAAGGTTGAGCCTTTCGAAACATTCTTGGAGGTGCACGATATGATCTCGTTCTTCGAGTGATCTCGTTCTTCGAGGTGCACAAGCATATCATCGATGTATACTTCCATCGTTTTTCCGAGTTTTTCGGCGAACATGCGATTGACGAGTCGTTGGTAAGTCGTACCGGCGTTCTTAAGGCCGAAAGGCATTACTTTATAGCAGTAAGTTCCGCAATCAGCTATGAATGCGCTTTTTTCCCGATCGTCAGGGTTCATCATGATTTGATTGTATCCTGAGAAGGCGTCCATGAAAGATAAAAGTTTATTCCCCGCGGTTGCCTCGACCAAACGATCGATGTGTGGGAGCGGATAGGTATCTTTTGGACACGCTTTATTGAGATCTGGGAAATCGACGCAGACTCGCCACTTTCCGTTCTTTTTCTTTACGACGACGGGATTGGCAAGCCAGTCAGGATACCGAACTTCCGTGATCGATCCTACTTTGAGGAGTCTGTCGACTTCGCTGTTGGCCGCTTCGACGCGTTCTGGCCCCAGTTTTCATATTTTCCGTTTGTCGGTTGGGTCAACGTTAAGTTCGTGACATGTGATGTTGATGTCGATTCCCGCCATATCTTCCGCAGTCCAAGCGAACGTGTTCGAGTTTCGTTTAAGACATGTCAGGTGTTCGACTTTCAAGGTCTCGCTCAGGTTTGCACCGATTTCGACGCAGCGTTCTGGAAAATTCTCGTCGATTCATACTGAGATGATGGGTTCGCAGGTCGGCTCGCGTTTACCTTCCAAAGCCTCGGCCGCTCGCAACTGCCAGAAGAGTTCTGTTTTATCTTGCTCTGGGGCGTTGTCGAGGGACGCTAACTTCTTTTTCTTTTTGGAAGAGATATTGACCGTTTTTTTTCGTTTTAAATCTGCGGCGTAGCAAACTTGTGAGGTCCTCCGATTTCCCCATATAGTCTCGATCCCGCACGGAGTCGGAAACTTGAGACACATATGGTACGTCGACGAAATCGCTTGCATCGAATTTAACCACGGTGTCCCTATGATTGCGTTGTAAGACATAGGTCGCTCGACGACTTCAAATTCGACGTTTTTCACTATGCTCCCGGCGCGAACTGTCAGGTTGATCGTTCCGAGGGTCATGGTGATTTCTCCCGAGAGTCCTACTAGCGGGCTTACGTTTTCCGCAATTTGGACAGATCGATTTCCATTCTCTCGAGAGTACTTTTTAAGATGATATCAGCCGAGCTTCCGGTATCGACTAATATCCTCGCGACATCCATATTCTGGATCGTCAACTCAACAACGAGAAGATCGTTGAGAGGTTTGATCGAATCGATCGTTGCTCTTTTCTCGAACGAGATGACGTCGCCGTTCAGATTAGGCATGTTGTTTCTCGTTCGTTTTAGCGATTATTGTGTAAGAGAATCCGACCCTCCTCCTTCTAGCGCCAAACTGTGGGAACCGAAATTCACACTTGTCGATTTCCGTTAAATATGGAAACTTAGAGAAAAACTCTAATTTTCCCGAGGTCCTGGATCTCTGCGGAAATCACTAAAACAAACGAAATTAACAGAATATGAATGAATATCGAAGAACAGAGAATGAAGAATTTGTATGAAAGCTTTTATTAAGTAAGAAATCGACAACTGTTACAAAAGAGAACTGAAGAACTTAGACGTCGAAACGTTCTAAGGTTCTGGATTGCTAGTTTAAACGGTAAGTCCTAGATTCCTAAGACAACAGCCGCCTTTTTAGGTCTGATTTTTCGTCCCCCTACTCCTCCCCCCATGCCTCTGGCTTATATACTCCTCTCCTAAGCGATTCAGTCTTTCCATTTTGCCCGAATTCGAGTTTATCAGGAATTTTCCATTTCTCTTGATCCTTCCTTTTTCTTCCGCGGAAATCTTCTATTTATCTTCAAACTTGCCTTTTGTCTTCAAACTTGACATTTTATCTTCCTTCTGCGAGTAAACCATCAAAACGTTATCGTATCTTCGGGTTTGATTTCATTAATATCGTGAGATGGGTTTTTATCGTGTTTTAGGACCTTTCGGGCCGTTTTACGATAAAATCCGTTTTACGACTTCATACGAGACCGTTTCCTGATCCGATACCGTTTTTACGATTTTCTCGACGTTTTCTATTAAAAACGCGTTTTTATGATTCTAACGAAAAATATCGAATAAATCGTACAGTTTAGGCAATGTTCGGTGTTTCGTTTATCCGTTGCCGTTTTATACGATTTTCTCGAGTTCTTTCCGAGAAAACAAAGTTTTACGGTTTTTATCGTAAAACTCGAATGATAGGTCGGATCGAGACGAAACGGGAGACGTTTTGAACATGGTTTGGAGCACGACCGTGTCAAAGGTTGTAAGCACTAAATAGGGGATACGGGAGATCGAGACTGGGGATGGTCGATTCGACGTACGGCAAACTGAGCCGGTGGACTGTCCGGGAAGTTTCTAGTTCGTCCAACGGGGAACTAGCCGGGACGGGGCTAGTTCTCCCACCGGGGAACTAAGCCGGCTTGGCTTAGTTCGCCGTTGGGCGAACTAGCCGGGACAAAGCTAGTTCGCGTTTTACGGCGGTTTCGGTTTTTCGCGGTTTTGTAAAACGATTCTCGAGTTTTATAAAACGATTCTTCGAGTTTTATAAAACGATTCTTTGAGTTTTATAAAACGATTCTCGAGTTTTATGAAACGAATCCCGAGTTTTATAAAACGAACTTTCTAGTTTTATAAAATGATTCTCGTGTTTTATAAAACGATTCCTCGAGCTTTATAAAACGATTCTCGAGTTTTATAAAATGATTCTCGTGTTTTATAAAACGATTCTTGTGTTTTATAAAACGATTCTCGTGTTTTATAAAACGATTCTTTCGGAAAGCAATAATCCCATCTTTTATTGAAGTCATCGTAGACGTTGATTTCGAGATTACGATTTTTGACACCAACATGCAGTCATCAATTTGACCACCTCTTGGTATGCTGCGAAAGGATCATTGGAAGTTAATCCATGCATGTTTCCTATACCAAAAACTACCATCAGACACAAAGAACAAGTAAAAGGGATACGAAAACACATGCTTACTGCAGAGACTGCTGCGCCGCAACACCGTATCGCTAACTAGGAGATTTACTTGACGACAATCAAAAGGAACCTGTCGCGCCCAAAGAACGATGTTCTCACCCTCCGCAGGAGCAGGATAAGTTCCAGCTGTAGACAAAAGAAATAAGTGGTAATAGGCAAGATCAAGGCTATAGCCTCTACTACATCCAGAAATGCGAGAAACTACTATCTAGCTCCGGCTAAGCAAGGGAGAACCAGTCCTCATCTGGGATCATAATGATTTCCGACTTGAGTTGAACCCGGGATAGCAAGATTACTGAGCAAGACCCTGCTTAAGGGAAGCCTGCTCAGAATAAACAACTCGGGTTAACTTAAGTGCACAGGTTTTTCCCCGATTTCGATGACAAAATCGAGAAATAGGGGCAAACTGTTGGGAAAAAATACTCACGTATCATTTTCCTCCAGCCTCTAGGCAGGGTCCTGATCTCCAGGTCCCCGATAAGGGAACACTCCGGGTCACCGCTTAGAGGAACCCTAAGAATCGGTCCCTGGGATCGCTCCCCGATTAAGAAAATGCAAAACTTCCTACTGGGAGAACCTTCCATATTTCCGAATATGGAAGATTTTAATCTACTCAAACTGACTAGAACCAGCCTAACGAAGACTATATAAAGAGAATTAAAACCCTAGATCAAGGGATCGACACCTTTAAACTTAGAGACTAGAGCTAGACGGCTAGGGTTAGGATTTTCATTCATTACCTTGTAATTCCAGCTTGGTCATCTAATAAAACGTCTCTTCAAGTCTCTTTTCATACAAACCCATACGAATACCTTTGATTCTACACAAACTACCAGCTCATCTATCGTTCCGTAGTACTTGTGGGAACCGAAATTCACACCGTCGATTTCCGTAAAATAAGGAAACTAGGAAAACCCTAATTTTCCAGAGGAACCGGATCTCTGCGAAAGCCAATGACAAGTAACCAAATAAATGCGGAAAATACAAAAAACATGATAAAACGAATTTATAAAGAAAGTCGATCTTATTTCGAATTCGTGTAAGAGCGTTGCGATCTTTACAATAGATTACAAAGGCTTTGGCCGCAAGGGCCGTCAGCGAGTTATCAACATAAAACCCTAATCCTAGTCGAGTCGTAGCTCGATAACAAAAGACGAAAAAGAGAAGAAAAGAGAGTTTGATTGATTTCGGACTGAACCTTATGAAAGGCTGCCTACGTACCCCTTTCGAGGATCAATTCGAACGTATTTCAGTTCATAGAGCTGGACGAGAGATCGAACTGCCTGGGCGAGTTTTTCTAGTAATTGAGTGCCAGTCATAGAAACCGAACTTGTCGAGAATAAAGCCTTGGTTTGTAAGTGCGGAAAATTCTAAGTCTAGAAAAGTTGTAAAAGTCTCAGAAGAGAGCTCTGAAAATCGTCCCTTGCTTCTGTCCTATGCCTCTTGCTTATATACTCCCTTCCTTGGTGGTTTGGTCCTTCCATTTTGCCCAGATTCGAGTTTATCGAGAATCTTCCATTTATCTTTATCTTTCCTTTTTTCCGCGGAAATCTTCTATTTATCCTCAAACTTGACATTTATCTTGAAATTTGACATTTATCTTCTTTCTGCGAGTAAACCGTCAAAACGTCGTCGTATCTTTGGGTTAGATTTCGTTAAAGTCGCGAGATAGGCTTTTTATCGCGTTTTAGGACTTTTTGGGCCATTTTGCGATAAAACCGTTTTACGACTTTTTTCGAGATCGTTTCCTGATGCGATGCCGTTTTTTAAATAAGTTCTCGAGTTAATCGCAAAGTTTGGCAACATTCGATGTTTCGGTTAATCGTTGCCGTTTTCTATGATTTACTTGAGGTTATATTAAAAATGCGTTTTTATGATTTCTCACGAAAAATCTCGAATAAATCGTATAGTTTAGGAAATGTTCGGTGTTTTGTCCAACCATTGCCGTTTTATACGATTTCCTCGAGTTCTTTCGAGAAAACAAGACTTTACTATTTTTATCATAAAACTCGAACGGTAGGACGGATCGAGACAAACCAGAGACATTTCGACAGTGGTTCGTAACAAGATCGTGCCAAAGGACGTATGCCTTGAATCGAGGACGTGGGAGATCGAGGCTCGGGATAATCAGCTCGACGTGTATAATTTTTCCTGTATAATTTTTTGATTCTTATACGGAGAATGAGATCAATGCTTTGATGCCAAAAGATTTCCTGTATAATTTTTCGATTCTTATACAAAACTTGTTTTATTAAGTTGGAGAAGATCTTTATGACTTCGGCAAATCATCGAGTTTCACTCTGAATTTTCGCAGAGATTTTCTAACCGCATGATTGCGACGAGAGATGCTGTATAGTCCTCGAGATTATTTCCCAGACGGTTTGGATCAGTCTTTACCGTTTAGACGGTTCTTAGATTGTCGTTTGGTTTTGGGATGATTTTGACGAGGCGTCGCATTGTCCGAATATTTTTTTTGCTTATTTTTGCAAAAGTTTGCTTTATAAAAAGCGTTTTCTCGATGCGAGGAAAAATATTTGACGAAAAGAAAAAAGATGAATTTTCTTTGAAGGATTCGGATGATCGATAATCCGGGTTCCTTAAAGAATGTGGTGGATTGGCGATGAATTGGAGTATGTCTGATTTACGAAAATTTCTAGGAGCGAGTCGGTTTTAAGACGACGTCAGCGTCTCTAGATCCTTCTTTCTTTTAGGAAATGAGTACGTTCGAATGCGTGGCGATCGTTTCTCGGTTGTATGAGATATTGGATCGGTTTGCGAGTTATGCCTGAACGGTTAAAGATCAATAGATCGAGATAGATAAAATTTGCTTACAACTTAGCATGCTAGACTATCCTGCGAAATTCTAAGTTCACTAGTTTTTACGGGTGTTTACAAGTCGTTTTCATTCCTTTCCTACGAGAAATTGGAAGTCTAATAAAATTTTCAAATCGGTCATACCTTAGTTTCATTGACGATTTGGGATTGTCTATTCCTCGTTCTTCGTCTTTTGACTTATCGGTCTTCGACGAATTACAAACAAGAGTATCAGAGCGGGGAGAAGACTTAACCATCGGAGTTCATGTTCTTGTTTCTTTGTACTGCTGGTTTTACTTAACCGACTAGGTGCGCTTTGTATATCAAAAAATCAATCACGTGTTTGTTGGGGTCAAAATCGGTACGACGGAATTAATAGCCAAAAATCCCCCCAAAAATACAAAAAGAACAGTTTTATAAAACCCGAGGAATAGTTTTATAAAACTCGAGAAATCGTTTTATAAAACTAGAGAATCGTTTTATAAAACTCGAGAATCGTTTTATAAAACTCGAGAATCGTTTTATAAAACTCGAGAAATCGTTCTATAAAACTCGAGAAATCGTTCTATAAAACTCGAGAAATCGTTTTATAAAACTCGAGAATCGTTTTATAAAACTCGAGAATCGTTTTATAAAACTCGAGAAATCGTTTTATAAAACTCGAGAAATCGTTTTATAGAACTCGAGAAATCGTTTTATAAAACTCGAGAGATCGTCTTATAAAACTCGAAGATCGTTTTATAAACTCGAGAAATCGTTTTATAAAACTCGAAGATCATTTTATAAAACTCGAGAAATCGTTTTATAAAACTCAAAGGTCGTTTTATAAAACTCGGAAAATCGTTTTCTAAAACTCGAAGATCGTTTTATAAAACTCGAAGGTCGTTTTATGAAATCCGAAGATCGTTTTATAAAACTCGAGAATCGTTTTACAAAACCGCAAAAAACCGAAAAAGCCGTAAAACGCGAACTAGTCGCAACTAGTTCGCCCATCGGCGAACTAAGCCGGTCCGGCTTAGTTCGCCGATGGGCGAACTAAGATCAGGAAACGATCCCGTAAAAAGTCGGAAAACGGTTTTTACCGCAAAACGGCCCGGAAGGACCTAAAACGCGATAAAAACCCATCTCGCGATTTCAACAGAATCTAACCCGCAGATTTGATAACGTTTTGACGGTTTACTCGCATAAGGAAAATAAAAGTCAAGTTTAAAGATAAAAGGAAGGTTTGAAGAGAAATAGAAGATTTCCGCGGAAGAAAAGGAAGGATCGAGAAAAATGGAAAATTCCCGATTTAGTCAAATCTGGGCGAAATGGAAAGATCGGATAGCCAAGACGAGGAGTATATAAAGAGGAGGTCTAGGCCAGAAGCACACACACGGAATTCAGAGCTCTCACCACCAAAACTAGCATTTAGGAATATTTCCGTTTTTCTGTTAGCAAGCTGCGTCTCAATTAGGGTTTTCGTTCTTAAGCTTTTCGGCTACTCTTTTGTACCAGTTCAACGCAGATTTGGAATAAGAACCTCTTTGCTCTCTATTTCGTTTATTTTCATTCAAATTCTAAGTTATCGTTTTCTTATTTTTCGTTGTGCGGTTCTCGCAGATAGCCGGTTCCTCTGGAAACTTAGGGTTTTCCCGAAGTTTCCTTTTTTACGATTTATTTGACAGTGAGTGGATTTTGACACCCACAGTTTGGCGCTAGAAGGAGGGGGGGTCGGATCTATCTTACACCGTAGCCGCAACATGTCCAACGAAGAAACAATGGCTGGTGACAACCAAACTCGCGACGAACGCGACAACGTTGAAACACCACTACCAAAAGACGCGCCTGCGGCCAACGCTACGAACGCTAACGCCGAGACCGTCGAAAAAATGCTTTCCGAGTTTAACAAAAAATCGGAAGAGCAGGAAAAGCTCATTGGTTCGCTCGCAAAACGGCTCGAAACCCTAACCGCGAGAACCAAAGCGATTCGCCCCCGCGGAACTACCAAGATCCGCGGAAGGAGACTCGATTTCGGCGCTCCTACGGATCGTCCCAGAATCGATCAGGGAAACATACCGGAAAAGGATTCCGGAAAAGAAAACCCTGACACGACGCTGAACGAATAGGAAAAATATCCTATTCGCGAACAGGAGACCGAAGGCGACTGCATCGAAAGGGTCAACTTGGAAACGAGCGACCAGGCCGACTCGACAGACGAAGACGCCGACGTCCATCCTAGGAGAAGGAAAACTCGCAGTCCTCGACCGGAGTCTTCTCCCGAACGTTCCTTTACTGGAGACGAAGGGGAACTCGAATTCGCGCGATATGCAAAAACCGCCGAGGAGCGATCTCCGGTCACTCGCACCAAACGCCGACGAGGTCGGAAAACTGCTGGCGATCAAACCGAGATTCACGATCTCCGCGAATACATTACCAAAACGGCCGCAGCGGTAAAAGCGGTGAAATCTCAGATTCATCACGCGACCAGCACCGCACCCGAGATCGATCGGCTGCTATATGAATCTCGGAAAACGCCTTTCACGGCCCGTATCACCGAGATCAAACTGCCCGATCCCGGAAAGCTTAAGGTGCCAACTTACGACGGGACGTCCGATCCCAAAGCGCACCTGCAAGCGTTCCAGATCACCATGGGACGAGCCAAGCTCAAGGACCACGAAAAAGACGCAGGTTACTGCCGCCTCTTCGTCGAAAACCTAGAAGGAGCCACGCTCGAATGGTTCGCCAAACTTAGGCGAAACTCGATCGGAAGTTTCCGTCGGCTGGCTTCGGAGTTCCTGAAACAATACTCGATGTTCATTAACCCGGAAACCTCCGACGCCGATCTCTAGAGCTTGGTGCACGAGGAAGACGAATCTCTCCGCGATTTCATGAGTAGATTCAAACTCGTCATGGCTAGGGTTAGCGGGATCAGCGACAAAGCCGCCATCGACGCGTTAAGAAAATCGCTCTGGTATAAATCGAAGTTCCGCAAGTGGATAACTCTCGAGAAACCGCGGACGATCCAGGATGCGCTCCATAAGGCGACCGACTTCATAACCATCGAAGAGGAAACTAAAATCCTGTCCGAGAAGCATAAGCCGACGAAAACATCCGCGAAGGATAACGCGTCCGAGCAGAAGCAGAAAAAGAAAAGCTCTCGTAACGACAAATTTGTCCATCACGAGGGACAGGATCTCCGAGGGGCGCATAACTACGCTATCAACTCCGGTTCGGAACAAGGGCGAACTACGGGTAACACGTGGACGAGAAATTCGAATTACGACGAGAATTCTTTCTGCGACCTCCACCAAACCCATGGTCATTCCACCGTGAACTGCAAAGTTCTCGGCGCCAGATTGACCACAAAGTTAGTCACGGGAGAACTTTCCGAGATATCTAGTGTCAAGGATCTCATCCGCGATTCGGACCGCGTCCCGAAGAATGATAAAAACGCGCAAACCCCGCCTCAGGGAAATCAATCGGGCAAAAAACGCGGACGAAGAACAGACGAGAAGGGTAACGATGCTAACCGCCGAAAAATCAACATGATCATCGGCGAATCGCCATACTTTAACGAGACCGTCTCGTCAATAAAATCCTACCAACGTAAAGCCGAAACCGGCTCGAGTTGGAAGGTGCCGATGGACGATTCTCCGACAGGGGTAATCTCTTTCAACGATGCTGAAACCGGTGGAATCAACCAACCGCATGCCGATCCCCTTGTCATCGATTTGGTGATAAGCGATCTAGAGGTTGCTCGAATCCTGGTTGATACCGGAAGCACGGTCAACGTCATCTTCCGCAACACGCTAGCACGAATGGGAATCAACCTCTCGGAAGTCGAGCCGATTCAAAAACCGCTGACTAGTTTCTCCGGCGAAACGTCAATGACCTTGGGATCAATCCGACTACCGGTCGTCGCGAAAGAAGTGACGAAAATCGTTAACTTCGCGGTAGTCGATGTCCCGGCTATCTACAACGTGATTATGGGCACGCCTTGGATAAATTCCATGAAGGCGGTCTGTCCACGTATCATTTAGGCATCAAATTCCCGACGCCTACGGGAGTCGCAGTAATTTGGGGATGCCAAAGACAATCGCGATCTTGCTTCCTGGCCGAACATAAGCTGAGGCAATTAGCGGTCGCGATCGTGAAACCAAAACGGGCAAAGGTCACGCCACCGCCCGCAGACGACCACCCGAAGCAAGCAACGGCCGAGAAACCAGAAGTTTCCGCACCCATCGCTTCCGCCCAACCGGAGGAGACAATCCCGGACAAAGACATCGATCCCGCGACTGAAGCGATCGAGAAGTCTACGACAGCCGAGTAAACACACTCGCGCAAACGATCAGAACTCCGAGATGGCTTGATTTCCGAAAGGAATACGTAGGCAGCTCGCCTAAAGACGAGTTCAGCTATCCCCCCTTCCAAAGCGGGGGGGGGGGAGCGGGTGAGTATACGAGTATTCGTATACTCCCGAAAGTTTTAACAAAATTTCTTTTAGCTTTGTAATCGAAATTTTTTCGAAATTTTTAATAAAGACAAAGTTAGAATATCTCCGCTACCATCAAAAAACACAAATCCGGAAAATCGCTTCGGCAGTAACAACTACTCAATCATTTTATAAAAATTCGCATATCACAATATTTTCGGAAAAAACGGGCGAGACGTCGCCTAAATTCTCGAAAGAAAATATTTCCCCAAAAGTCCGTCCGCGACTATAAAACACGAACGCTCGGCGATTGGCCCCGTCGAGCACGCTAGCCGTCCTAAACAAACGCACTGACCTATCGGTCCGCATACATCCGACGAGGATAAAATAGCGCGCTATAAAAGAAATCCAAATTTTTGGTAAGCACTTCCGGGAAATTGTTCCCGGTGAGATGCTCGATTCCAACCAGACGAATCGTATAAGCCGAGAACCTATCGCAGATTCTAAATCGGTATGGAATCAGGTTAAAATCGCAACGGGCAAAACGAAAGCCGATTAGTCATCGCACAGCCCCAATCCGAAGTAAACCTAGGTCTTGCCCTAAACCCAGCACACTGGTCGCTAACGTCTCAAGGCATGAATCGAGATCCTAAAGGCATGTCTCTTCGCCCACATCTAAACACTCGCGAAAATCGAAATCTCCCGAGTTAACGAATCGGACGATTTACACCAAAGAGTTAGGTACGAGATGACAACTCGTATTCTTTCCTCTACATCTANTCTAAACACTCGCGAAAATCGAAATCTCCCGAGTTAACGAATCGGACGATTTACACCAAAGAGTTAGGTACGAGATGACAACTCGTATTCTTTCCTCTACATCTAACATAAAAAACGAGTTTCATACTTAGAAAATATTTTCTTATTAAGCATCCGAATACACACCGCCCGGCGGTAGGGATTCAAAGCCACCAACGGCTAGTCCCGGAAAAACAACGACAAAATCAAAAAAAACTAAGAACATCACACATCAAAGTCATCAAAAGCAGACTGATCGACTTCGTCACCCATGTCCGGGATCTCAGGTCCAACTTCGACCAAATCCGACGATACCACGATAGGATCCCACTGATCCCACATAACCTTCCCGGGGTTAGCGGACCCGTTCTTCTTCTTCTCTCTCTTAGCTAGACGCTTCTTCTGCTTCGCCATCGCAGCCTCATACGAATAGTCCGGCTCCTGGGTAAGATGCAAACCCCCGACTACGCCCCGACACTCGCGGGAATTACCATTCGCTCTTTGCGCATCTTCAAATTCCGCATGAAGAGGCACGAACCGCTCGCGCCGAGCCATCAACTCCGCAGCGACCTCTCTTTTGCCTGCCCTACGAGCACGGCGAGCCATCGCCTCGGAAATTTCAAAGTTTCGACGGGATTCAGCTTCATACTCTTCTCTCACACGAGTGGCCTCCTTTGCAGCCAAATCCTGGGCACGAGAGAAACTGGCGTCGATCTCCCCTCTGAAACGAACAGCCTCCGCCTCTGCTGCCGCAGCCCTGGATTCGGCCCTACGAAGCTCCGCACTATTCGCATTCACCGCCTCGCTCATAAAGCGAAGACTCTGCGAAACAGAACAAAAATCCTTCGTAAAAACGTACGTACATAATTATAAAAAAAGAATAGGCAAACCTTGTTGAAAAGCCTCGACGCTTTCGCAAACGGTGTGTCAGCTGGCCCTCGGGATGACGTCTCAGCCGGATCAAATTCGGAGGTCGAAAAATCAATAAGATCCTCGATATCAAAATCTTCGATAGATACCCGACCATGGTCGACCGGAACCTCTCCATCCTGCGGAGATCTAGATCTTTCCCTCTCCTCCGCACCATCGTCCGCCTTAAGATCAGCATAATCGTTGCGAGAAAAACCGGACGAATAATAGGTGGCGGCACGACGGATCCTTTTCAGAGAAAAAAATCCACAATGAAGCGGGCCGCCGCGCAGAAGATTCATAACCTTCAGAAAATCTCCAAGCGTCGGCACCGGAAGGGCAGGCACTGCGAAACAAACGAGAAAGTTAAAACCTATATCTACTTAGATATGGGTATCGCGTTAATGAAATACCGTTTGTCACCCGCACAGCCCTAATCAAAGGAATACAACTCTCCTCCACCGATTCATTGTCGATTTTGACATAAAAGAAACGGTAGATCCATTCGTGATCATTCGAGGCAAGCCCGCCAACAACCGTCATGCCCCGTCGGGGGGCTAAGTAAAAACCATCCTTCCTCCCCTTATAGACAAAAGATAATCCGCGTCAAGGGGCATGCCGCGTTCATATCCCAACACCAGAATCCCGATAAGGTGCTGCAAACCTTTAGGGCGTAGTTGGCCGAACGGTACTCTAAACCTGTCCAAGAATTCGAAAATGGCCCGAGGAATAGGGAACCATAGATGGCAGGTTAGCAGAAAGGCCTCATAGCACGTGAAATAACCCGGAGGCGGATCCCCGACACTCATACCTTCGACAGGGATGCAAAACTAAACCGACTCGGGGATCGCACAGGTATTTTCAAATATCTGAGAGAACCAACGGTACTCGTGCTCATACCAACCGCCCTCTTCCGGGGATTATTTCTTTTCGGAACCCGGAAATTCGAAGGCAGCACCTCCGCGGAACTCACTGCTAAATGGTAGTCTGCAAACTCTTTCTTAGTCGTAGAGAAACGTCGAAAGACCGGCTTGGGAAGAGAACAGCCGCTGGAAGTATCAAGGTCGCTCGGATCAAAGATTGATGCATGAGCATTATCTGAAATGTTCTGTCCGAAAGACATGTTGGATGATCGAAAGAAGAATTGATCTAAAGGAGAAAGTAGAGAAAAGTCTTCTTAAAACTTAAGCAAGTTATGGAGGAATGAATGAAAAATTTACAAAACTCACTCCATATACTTATAGGAAAGAATTTTACTATTCACCTTTGGACTTTTAGCCATTAAAATTCCGCCTAATTCCGCCAAACTCGCCAAACGCACTCAATCCACTCGCAAGAATCTCACGATTCTTACGAGCTGGGGGCTAACTGTTGGGGTCAAAATCGGTACGACGGAATTAATAGCCAAAACTCCCCTCAAAAATACAAAAAGAACAGTTTTATAAAACCCGAGGAATAGTTTTATAAAACTCGAGAAATCGTTTTATAAAACTCGAGAATCGTTTTATAAAACTCGAGAATCGTTTTATAAAACTCGAGAATCGTTTTATAAAACTCGAGAAATCGTTCTATAAAACTCGAGAAATCGTTTTATAAATCTCGAGAATCGTTTTATAAAACTCGAGAATCGTTTTATAAAACTCGAGAATCGATTTATAAAACTCGAGAAATCGTTTTATAAAACTCGAGAAATCGTTTTATAAAACTCGAGAGTCGTTTTATAAAACTCAAGAAATCGTCTTATAAAACTCGAAGATTGTTTTATAAAACTCGAAGATCGTTTTATAAAACTAGAAGAAATCATTTTATAAAACTCGAGAAATCGTTTTATAAAACTCGAAGATCGTTTTATAAAACTCGGAAGATCGTTTTATAAAACTCGAAGATCGTTTTATAAAACTCGAAGGTCGTTTTATGAAATCCGAAGATCGTTTTATAAAACTCGAGAATCGTTTTACAAAACCGCAAAAAACCGAAAAAGCCGTAAAACGCGAACTAGTCGAAACTAGTTCGCCCATCGGCGAACTAAGCCGGACCCGGCTAAGTTCACCGATGGGCGAACTAAGAGACACTCTCTAGTTCGCCCATCGGCGAACTAAGCCGGGCCCGGCTTAGTTCGCCGATGGGCGAACTAGGAAGTGATCAACTAGTTCGCCCATCGGCGAACTAAGCCGGCCCGGCTTAATTCGCCGATGGGCGAACTAGGACATGCCCGACTAGTTCGCCCATCGGCGAACTAAGCCGGACCGGCTTAGTTCGCCGATGGGCGAACTAGAGACGTCCCGGACACTCCGTGTCTCGATTTCCCGCATTCCCGATTCAAAACTTACGTCTTTCGACAAGGTCGCGTTCTAAACCACGGCCGAAATATCTCCCGTTCAATCTCGATCCGACTTACCGTTCGAGTTTTACGATAAAAACCGTAAAACTTCGTTTTCTCGGAAAGAACTCGAGGAAATCGTATAAAACGGCAACGGTTGAACGAAACACCGAACATTTCCATAACTATACGATTTATTCGAGATTTCTCGTCGAAATCATAAAAAACACGCTTTTAATAAAAAACGCCGAGTAAGTCGTAAAAAACGTGTTTTTAATAAGAAATCGAGTAAATCGTAAAATCTTGCGATTAACTCGAGAAATTTATTAAAAACGACGTCAGATCAGGAAACGATCCCGTAAAAAGTCGGAAAACGGTTTTTACCGCAAAACGGCCCGGAAGGACCTAAAACGCGATAATAACCCATCTCGCGATTTCAACGGAATCTAACCCGCAGATTTGATAACGTTTTGACGGTTTACTCGCAGGAGGAAAATAAAAGTCAAGTTTAAAGATAAAAGGAAGGTTTGAAGAGAAATAGAAGATTTCCGCGGAAGAAAAGGAAGGATCGAGAAGAATGGAAAATTCCCGATTTAGTCAAATCTGGGCGAAATGGAAAGATCGGATAGCCAAGACGAGGAGTATATAAAGAGGAGGTCTAGGGCAGAAGCACACACACGAAATTCAGNGTTTGAAGAGAAATAGAAGATTTCCGCGGAAGAAAAGGAAGGATCGAGAAGAATGGAAAATTCCCGATTTAGTCAAATCTGGGCGAAATGGAAAGATCGGATAGCCAAGACGAGGAGTATATAAAGAGGAGGTCTAGGGCAGAAGCACACACACGAAATTCAGAGCTCTCACCACCAAAACTAGCATTTAGGAATATTTTTGTTTTTCTGTTAGCGAGCTGCGTCTCAATTAGGGTTTTCGTTCTTAAGCTTTTCGGCTACTCTTTTGTACCAGTTCTACGCAGATTCGGAATAAGAACCTCTTTGCTCTCTATTTCGTTTATTTTCATTCAAATTTTAAGTTATCGTTTTCTTATTTTTCGTTGTGCGGTTCTCGCAGATAGCCGGTTCCTCTGGAAACTTAGGGTTTTCCCGAAGTTTCCTTTTTTTCGATTTATTTGACAGTGAGTGGATTTCGACACCCACAGTGTTTATGATTGGATGTTTTCGACTTAGCATGGCAAAGTTTCGTAAAACCGGTTTGCGTTTAGAGAGTTCAAATCTTTCGTATAGTTTAGGCAACTTTGGTGTTAAGTCGACCGTTGCCGTTTTAGACGATTGATTCAAACTTATACGAAAAAACAAGTCTTTTCGGTATTTATCCTAAAATCTCGATGGAAATTCCGATTGAGACGAAACGAGAATCAGCGCGATCAAGACTCGAGAGAGAAAATCGAGGATTGGTTCAGCTCGACGTAGGGCGAGCCGGGTGAACCCTTTCAGCTCGCCGTGTGACGATCTGGATGGTAAGAACCCTTGGGGCAAAGTCAGCGCCTCTTGGGAGAGGTGGAAGGATGGCTAGCACGCTGTACGGCGAGCTAGTCAGCTCGACTTACGGCGAGCTAGTCTTGAAAGGTTAAGCTCGCCGTACGTCGAGCTGGTTTAGCTTGGTCAGGTCGCCGTATGGCAAGCTAGACGGTAAGAACCCTTGGGGCAAAGTCAGTGCCTCGAGAGTGAGGTTCAAGGCTGGTCAGCTCGCCAAGATGGAAAGCTGGATTGCTTGGCCAACTCACCGTCTTTTCGAGCCGGATTGTATAGCCCAATTCTGCGAGTGGCCTAGGGTTTTTTCCGTGAGTAACCAAGCTAGGGTTCTTCCGTGAGCAACCTAGGGTTTTTCTCGCGAGTAACCATCCTAGGGTTCTTCAGCGAGCAACGTAGGGTTTTCCTCATGAGTAATCCATGGTTTTTCTCGCGAGTAACCCAGGGTTTATTTCGCGAGTAACCAAAGGTTTATTTCGCGAGTAACCTAAGGTTTATTTCGCGAGTAATCTACGGTTTACTTCACGAGTAACCTATGGTTTATTCCGCGAGTAACCTACGGTTTATTCCGCGAGTAACCTACGGTTTATTCCTCGAGTAACCTACGGTTTATTCCGCAGTTTCCGGGAGAGCAGGTTTTATCTTTTTGAAATGTTCTCGGAAAATGTATTTTGCTCAACCCATACGTAATGAGATTTTTCCAACTCGGAAATAAGTAAAAAACTACGGGGTTTGATAGATTTTATCGTTGCCCTTAGTGATCTGAGATAGAAATTGCGAGCTTGTTTTGTTGCTCTTCCTGTGGCGAAAAGCCGGGATTAGGTTTTCAATTTAATTAAGTACTACAGTGTTTGCGTGAGCGTTGGCTAAAGGAGTAGTCGCTGCTGGAGTTGTTCTACCAGCGTTTTTGCGAGCTGCGACTTTGTCTTTCATATTTCCAGACATCGTTTTGATCAGGCGTTTTGCGGCTATGAGTAAGAGTAATCCGACCCCCCCCCTCCTTCTAGCGCCAAACTTTGGGAACTGAAATTTACACTGTCGATTTCCATAAAATAAGGAAACTTAGGAAAACCCAAATTTTCCAGAGGACCCGGATCTCTTCGAAAGCCAACGACAAGTAACCAAATAAATGCGGAAAATACTAAAAACACGATAAAACAAACTTAAAAAGAAAGTCGATCTTATTTCGAATTTGCATAAGAGCGTTGCGATCTTTACAAAAGATTAAAAAGGCTTTGGTCGTAAGGGCCGTCAGCGAGATATCAACATAAAACCCTAACCTAGTCGAGTCGCAGCTCGATTACAAAAGACGAAAAAAGATAAGAAAAGAGAGTTCGATTTATTTTGGACTGAACCTTATGAAAGGCTGCCTACGTACCCCTTTCGAGGATCAAGTCGACCGTAGCTCAGCTGATAGACCTGGACGAGAGATCGAACTGCCTGGGCGAGTTCGTCTAGTAATTGAGTGCCACTCACAGAAACCGATCTTGTCGAGAATAAAGCCTAGGTTTCTAAGTGCGGAAAATTTTATTTCTAGAAAAGTTGTAAAAGTCTCACATGAGAGCTCTGAAAATCTTCCCTTGCTTATGTCCTATGCCTCTTGCTTATATACTCCCTTCCTTGGCGGTTTGGTCCTTCCATTTTGCCCAGATTCGAGTTTATCGAGAATATTCCATTTATCTTTATCTTTCCTTTTTTCCGCGGAAATCTTCTATTTATCCTCAAACTTGACATTTATCTTGAAATTTGACATTTATCTTCTTTCTGCGAGTAAACCGTCAAAACATCGTCGTATCTTTAGGATAGATTTCGTTAAAGTCGTGAGATAGGCTTTTTATCGCGTTTTAGGACTTTTTGGGCCATTTTGAGATAAAACCGTTTTACGACTTTTTTCGAGATCGTTTCCTGATGCGATGCCGTTTTTAAAATAAGTTTCTCGAGTTAATCGCAAAGTTTGGCAACATTCGATATTTCGGTTAATCGTTGCCGTTTTCTATGATTTACTTGAGGTTATATTAAAAATGCGTTTTTTATGATTTCTCACGAAAAATCTCGAATAAATCGTATAGTTTAGGAAATGTTCGGTGTTTCGTCCAACCGTTTGCCGTTTTATACGATTTCCTCGAGTTCTTTCGAGAAAACAAGACTTTACTATTTTTATCATAAAACTCGAACGGTAGGACGGATCGAGACAAACCAGAGACATTTCGACCGTGGTTCGTAACAAGATCGTGCGAAAGGACGTATGCCTTGAATCGAGGACGTGGGAGATCGAGGCTCGGGATAATCAGCTTGACGTACAAGGAGCGACTAGCTCGCAGTACGGCGAGCTATCCGTGATGTGACTAGCTCGCCGTACGGCGAGCTAGCTCGAGGCTACTTAGCTCACTGTACGGCGAGCTAGTTCGGCCAAACCAGCTCGCGGTTTACGGAGGATGCAGTTTTTCGCGGTTTTGTGCTTAACTTGGGCAATCGTGTAATCCGGCGTTTGTTTCGTTCTTCCAAGATAACGATTTCCAAGTTTTCTGCGGATTTCCTTTGTTTGGAAATTTCCTTTAATTTTATAAAACGATTTCTCGAGTTTTATAAAACGACTTATCGAGGTTTATAAAATGAATTATCGAGTTTTAGAAAACATATTTTTATTTTTTGCGAAAAATTTTGGCTATTGATTCCGTCGTGACCGATTTTGACACCGAGAGTACTCACAAAGAGCCTACAAAAAAAACTCCCAAACAGTAACACCATGATTGCCTAGACTATACCAGTAACTTGAATTAGTCTACCAAAAACAAGGTCGTATCAATGACGATCTCTTTAAAAATCGTAAAAATATTTAAATCGAAAAACAGTCCGAAAGGTCCTAAAACGCGGAAGAAGCCCACTTACGATTTTTAACGAAGTCTAGCGCAAAGATATCATGAAGGTTTACTTATTTTCTGTAGAAGAAGATAAATGTCATGTCTTGAAGATAAATGTCAAGTCATGATGATCGAGAAAAATGGAACATTTCCAAGAAAGAGATAAACTCGACTTGGGGGCAAAAAAGGAACATCTAAACCGCCTAAAAGAGGACTATATAAGAAGAGGTCCATCCAAAGGACAAGAGGACGATTTTTACACTCAGAAAAACTTAGCACTTAGAGTAATAGGCAACTTTCTGTTTTTGTTATCGAGCTGCGACTCAACTAGGGTTTTAGAATTCTTAGGGTGTTAGATCATGGGAACTTCGCCAACAGCTTTTGCAGCCGAGGCTCGTACCTTGTTGTAACGCTCTTAAAAAGATTCGGATAAGAACTTCTTTTGCTCTCTTTTTCGTTTTTTTAATCTTGTTCAGAATTATCTCGTGTTTCTGATTACTTGACGTGTGGTTGTTTATATCTCCGAGACCTCTGGAAAATTAGGATTCACCTTAAGCTTCTGCATCGATGGAAATCGACAATGTAAATTTTGGTTCCCACACTTGAAACAATCTTAAGTCGGGAATAACCAGATTATGTTCAATAATCATCTTGTTAAGACAAGAACACTTACAACCTTGGTTGGAAAAACCAGAACCTTAGCCATTGTCAACAGTGAAAACATCATGTGGATGTTTATATTGGAAAAGCATCACTAGAAACATATATTTCTTCTGAGATTAGAGCCAGACTTCGATCAATAGAGAAGAAAAGTCAAATTGCTTTTTGGATTGCCAGTAACCATCAATCGCGTTTCTGTTTCTTTTTTTCTTTAACAATGACATTGTTATGTGTATTTAAAAATTTATTTTAGATATTTATGATTATTTACCTTAGCTATGTTTCTTCTATTTCGGTTATTTGTTTTTATAAATATTTTAGTTATTTACGGTTTTTAGTTTCAGTTAAACCCTGAAATATAATTATAGGGAAACAAGATGTTTGTTTTGTTTTGATTTTGGGCCTGAAAATGCTGCATACTAGTTGGTTGACCAAAAAATTGTCGAGGGAAAACATAAAATTTGATGGATATTTACGAAGAGTATAAGAAGTAAGACCTCTCTCTCTCTCTCTCTCTCTCTCTCTCTGGATCGTAAATATGAGAAAAAATAATTAAAAATAGTTAAAGAATAGTTAATCTTAAGCATTGATTCAATATCATATTCAACGGTGGAGATGGTGATCCATATCAGAAAGTAGACCAATTAGAAAAGGACGAAGATAAACACAAGAGTTATTTTGGACCCATGATCCAAATGAATCAATGATTCAAAAAAAGACAATATATATTGTCTTTTTATTTATCTTTAACTATTATAAAGAGAGAGAGGTGATTTCCGGTACATCAGAGTTTTCCAATCTATACTAGAATCTTCGCAACAAAAGTTTTTTTTTATAATAGTTTTATTTCTTTTGTTTTTTTTCTCTTTTGTTTTCGGAACTATTTCTTTTGAAGAGAGAAGAAGAGTGTTTTTTTTTATTTTATTTTTATCTTAATTATAGACTGATTTTGTTGTGTTCAACTAAAATCTAAATGTTTGTTTCAGAACTCTTATCTTTTTCGTTTTGGTTGGTTTGAATAAAGTTTGTGATACGCTTGACCGGATTGTCGTGGAGGTTGATAGGTCATGGATTTTACCTTCTTTTTTTTTTGACATCAAACGGCTGCTCTATTACTCAAACGACTTGAGGTGGTCTGGGTAACCAGACCGGAACAGAACAAACAACGTACACAAGCTTACGATAAAAGGACCTAGCTAACGTAGCTAAATAATCAGAAACGCTATTCTGAAGTCTAGGAACATAAGAGATCTTGAATTCAGGAAAGCAGATCTCCAGCGTCATCAATTTTTCCAACTCTGTTGAGAAGCTAGGCCATTCCTGAGCATTTCGATCATCTCCTTGCAATCAGTTCCAAAACTCTGACATGGTGAATGTTGAAGCATGTTATCCATTGCCCACCGCAGTGCTTCCAACTCTGAATGCAACGCCGATTCCACTCGATCAAAATTACGCACCCCCAGTAGCTGGCTATTTCCAGAAGTATCTGTCAAAATCCACCCACATCCACTAAAGGAGTCTGTTGAAGTCCAAGATCCATCCACCATGCAGATGTTTCCCAAGCTTAAGGCCTGGTCGTCCCCTATTCCATCCCCAAGAGGACACGGTACTTCCTGCTCATTTGCTTGGAACCAAGCTTGGCATTCACTCTCTGCATAACGTGCAACTTCCAATGGATCCCTATCAATGCCTCGGAATAACTTATCATTCCTAGCCTTCCAAATGTACCAGATCAGCCAAGGATAAGGATCCCTATCCAATTCCGGTTCTATTATTGCATTCTTCCTCCATAACAGATAATCCATATTTGCGTACGTGCTTTGAACTGGAAACATAGCTGGATTGGTAGGCGTAGATGATAGTGCCCAGATCTGTAAAGCAGGTGGACATTCGAATATTGCATGTGTGATCGTCTCCTCCGGCATCCCACATCGAGGACAGTGGTTGTCACATCCCATATGTCGGTAGTTTAAAATGCTTGTGACAGCTACATGTCCTGTAATCACCTGCCACATAAGATGGCGAATCTTCTGGGGAGCCCTGACCTTCCACGCATGTGCTTGGAGCTTTGTAATACAAGGCTCACATACTTCAGTTTTGTCTTCCTTCCTCAAGATATTATGTGCTACCCAGTATCCAGATTTAACGGTATACTGTCCAGTCTTTGTATAGCTCCAGCAGTATGTATCCCGTCTGTGTGTGGAACTAATAGCCATGCTCTTGATGAGTGGAATGTCCTCCGCATTAATGTAATTCTGAAGTCGTCTTTCATCCCAAGTCTTCGTCGTTTGGTTTATCAAATCGCTCACACGCATATTCGGATGCAGAACCGGTGCCAAAGGGATTGCCGGTCTCACTGGTATAGTAGGAATCCAAGGATACTCCCAAGCTTTAACCTCATACCCCGAATGAATTTTTTGTCTAATTCCTAATAGTAGCAATTCTCTTCCGGCCGATATGCTTGATTTTACCCATTTTTAACCATAACTTAGATGTGATTTTTATATATTTCATAAGTATTTGGAACCCTTTTAGAGTAATTTACAGGTTTAGGAGCTTATGAAGAAAATGGATGTTTTTGGAGCATTTTGGAGACTTTGAAGAGAACTCCTGCCGATCTGGAAAATCGATCAACGTTGCAAGGCGAGAGACGATTGACATTCACCTGTTATGAGCAATCGACACAACATCATCGCATCGATCGATTCATACATTACCCGCGAGTTTACAACAAAAATTAGAAGACCTCAAGTTTTATAATAGTTATGATAATTGCAAGATTAGTCCCTGGCCGCTTACAGGCTACACTTTTAGGGTTTTGAGCTGTTTTAAAAGGAGAGTTTACCTAGAGTTTTAGAGAGAGCCACTTTGGAGAGCTACTTGTTTACCATTGAAGAGAGTTTCTAAAAGATCGGAGAGATAGATCTGAGACTACAAAATAGAGAAGATCTTGAACTCCTTTGTTTCTTTACTATTATTTACTTTTCTTCTTGTTTACATAATGAGTTTTATTCAAACCATCATGATATTGTCTTTTATGAATATGTATGAGTAATCTCATTTGTTAGATTAGGTTTCTCATTTGATTGATTTATGTGTTGAACTATGACTGCTGTTTAAGTGTTTTTTATCTGTTCTTCAAGCTTAGTTAAACTTGCACTAGACTTAGGATTGATACCCTAAAATCTAATTCCTAGGTTTTATTTGAGTCAAATATCTATTTACTCATTACCTGAATCCTAACTAGTTTGCTCTAATTCAATAGATTCATACGACAATTGGTCTAAAGAATTAGAGAATAATATTAACCTTCTCTTAAAGCTTGCTAGAAGAGTCGTCGATCGCTGTGAGCATTCTCGCATCGAACGATTACTTAAAAGGTGTATCAATCGATTGTCTACTAAGATAATCAATCGACTCGTTTTCGCGATCAAAACTACCAGTTTAGATCCAAGATCTAGTCAAGGAAACCTGCTAGGTTCGTTAATAGTGTTTGAGTTCATGAACAATCTGAAACCTGTTGGTGTCAAAATCGGTCACGACGGAATCAATGGCTAAAAGTATCCGCAAAAGTAAAAATAAAAATACGTTTTATAAAACTCGAAAGATCGTTTTATAAAACTCGAGAAATCGTTTTATAAAACTCGAAGAATCGTTTTATAAAACTCGAGAATCGTTTTATAAAACTCGAAGAATCGTGTTATAAAACTCGAAGAATCGTTTTATAAAACTCGAGAATCGTTTTATAAAACTCGAGAATCGTCTTATAAAACTCAAAGAATCGTTTTATAAAACTCGAGAATCGTTTTATAAAACTCGAAGAATCATTTTATAAAACTCGAGAATCGTTTTATAAAACTCGAGGATCGTTTTATAAAACTCGAAGATTCGTTTTATAAAACTCGAGAATTGTTTTATAAAACTCGAGAATCGTCTTATAAAACTCGAAGAATCGTTTTATAAAACTTGAGAATCGTTTTATAAAACTCGAAGAATCATTTTATAAAACTCGAGAATCGTTTTATAAAACTCGAGGATCGTTTTATAAAACTCGAAGAATCGTTTTATAAAACTCGAGAATCGTTTTATAAAACTCAGAGATCGTTTTATAAAACTCGAAGAATCGTTTTACGAAACCGCAAAAAACCGAAACAGCCGTAAAATGCGAACTAGTCACGACTAGTTCGCTGATGGGTGAACTAGGAGACACTCCACTAGTTCGCTAGTTCGCCGATGGGCGAACTAAGAGTCACTCAACTAGTTCACCCATCAGCGAACTAAGCCGGCCCGGCTTAGTTCGCCGATGGGCGAACTAACAGACACTCAACTAGTTCCCCGATGGGCGAACTAACAGACACTCAACTAGTTCGCCGATGGGCGAACTAAAGACTTCTCGGATATCCCGCGCCTCGATCTCCCGCATCCCCGATTCAAAACTTACGTCTTTCGACACGGTCACATTCTGAACCACGGCCGAAACGTCTCCCGTTCCGTCTCGATCCGACCTATCGTTCGAGTTTTACGATAAAAACCGTAAAACTTCGCTTTCTCAGAAAGAACTCGAGGAAATCGTAGAAAACGGCAACGGTTAAACAAAACACCGAACATTGCCTAAACTATACGATTTATTCAAGATTTCTCGTTGAAATCATAAAAACGCGTTTTTAATAAAAAAACGCGTTTATAATAAAAAAACGCCGAGTAAGTCGTAAAAAACGTGTTTTTAATAAAAAGTCGAGTAAATCGTAAAACCTTTCGATTAACTCGAGTAATTTATTAAAAACGATGTCAGATCAGGAGACGATCCCGTAAAAAGTCGGAAAGCGGATTTATCGCAAAACGGCCCGGAAGGACCTAAAACGCGATAAAAACCCATCTCGCGATTTCAACGGAATCTAACCCGCAGATTTGATAACGTTTTGACGGTTTACTCGCAGAGGGAAAATAAAAGGCAAGTTTGAAGATAAATAGAAGATTTCCGCGGAAGAAAAGGAAGGATCGAGAAAAATCGAAGATTCCCGAAATACTCAAATCCGGCAAAATGGAAAGATCGAACCGTCAAGGCAAGGAGTATATAAACCAGAGGCGTAGGGCAGAAGAAGAGGACGAAATCCAGAGCTCTCATCTGAGACTTTCACAACTTTTCTAGATTTAGAATTTTCCGCACTTAGAAACTTAGGCTTTTTCTCGACAAGTTCGGTTTCTATGACTGGCGCTCAATTACTAGACGAACTCGCCCAGGCAGTTCGATCTCTTGTCCAGCTCTATCAACTGAACTATGTTCGACTTAATCCCTGAAAGGGGTACGTAGGCAGCCTTTCATAAGGTTCAGTCTGAAATCATTCAAACCTTTTTTCCTTATCTTTTTCCGTTTTTCATTATCGAGCTGCGACTCGACTAGATCTAGGGTTTTATGTTTGTAACTCGCTGATGGCCCCTGCGGCCAAAGCCTTTGTAATTCCTTGAAATTATGGCAACGCTCTTACGCGAATCGGAAATAAGATCGACTTTCTTTATAAATTCGTTTTATTATGTTTTTCATATTTTTCCGCATTTATTTGGTTACTTGTCGTTGGCTTTCGCAGAGATCCGGTTCCTCTGGAAAATTAGGGTTTTCCTAAGTTTCCTTATTTAACGGAAATCGACAAGTGTGAATTTTGGTTCCCACAGTT
>CAKOAT010379599.1:612307-640041 GCA_932364175.1 Eruca vesicaria subsp. sativa
AAAAACGCTTGACCAAAACGATGTCTGGATGTATGAAAGGCAAAGTCGCAACTCGCAAAAAGACGCTGGTAAAACAACTCCAGCAGCGACTACTCGTACAGCCAACGCTCACGCAAACGCTGTAGTACTCAACAAAATCGAAAACCTAATCGCGACTCTTCGCCACGGGAAAAGCAACAAACCGAGCTCACGATTTCTATCTCAGATCACTAAGGGCAACGATAAAATCTATCAAACCCCATAGTGTTTTTCTTATTTCCGAGTTTGACATATCTCATGGGTTCAGCAAAAGACGTTTTCCGAGAACTTTTCGGAAAAATAAAACTTGCCCTCCCAGAAACCGCAGAACAAACCGTAGGTACTCGCGAAATAAACCCTAGGTTACTTGCGGAAAAACTCTAGGTTATTCACGGCAAAACCCTAGTTTGTTCGCGGAAAAACTCTAGGTTATTCACGGCAAAACCCTAGTTTGTTCGCGGAAAAACCCTAGGTTATTCGCGAAAAAACCCTAGGTTGTTCGCGGAAAAACCCTAGGTTACTCACGGAAAGCACCCCAGGTTTTTCGCGGAACAAAGCGTAAGTTACTCGCGAAATTAACCCTAGGATTCTCGCGGCTGTTCGCGAAAAAATCATTAGGTAACTCGCGGAAAAACCGTAGGTTATCCGCGGCAAAACCCTAGCTTTACTCGCGGAGAAAGCCCTAGGTCACTCGCGGAAAAACCCTAGGTTATTCGCGACAAAACCCTAGGTTGTTCGCGGAAGAACCTTAGGCTACTCACAGAATCCGGAAATACTATCCAGCCGAAAAGACGGTGAGTTGGCCAAGCAACCTAGCTTGCCGTCTTGGCGAGCTGACCGGCTTTCCACCTCGTCCCAGAGGCACTGACTTTTTCCCGAGGGTCCGTACAATCCAACTCATAGCTATGGTGAGCCGGACCGTACTCTAAACAATAATCGCACTGCTTTTCGTTTCGTCTCAATCGAAGTTTTCGTTGAGGTTTTACAACGAACACAAGATAGCTTGATGAATCGGGACCGTGCTCGCAGACTCACCATTAGGAAAGTTAGACAAGCTCGACGGATCGAAACATCTCCATCTCGAATCTTGATCGAGACGCTTTTCGTTTCGTCTCAATCGGACTTTCCATTGAGATTCTACGACGAAAACAAGTCAACTCGACGAATCGAGATCACCCGCGCGAGGCGTCTTAGCTCGCCGAACGTAGAGCTAGCTAGCTCGCCATACAGCGAGCTGACCCAAGCCCCTGGCTCGACCAAGAGACGCTGACTTCGCCCCAAGGGTTCTTGCAATCCAGATCGCCACAGGACGAGCTGAAAGGGTTCGCCCGACTTGCCTTACGTCGAGCTGAACCAATCCTCGAGTTCTCTCGAAGTTTTGATCGCGCTGATTCTCGTTTCGTCTGAACCGGAATTTCCATCGGGATTTTACGATAAAACAGCAAAGACTTGTTTCTTCGTATAAGTTCGAATCAATCGTCTAAAACGGCAACGGTTGACTTAACACCAAAGTTGCCTAAACTATACGAGAAATCTGAACTCTCTAAACCTAATCCGATTTTACGAAACTCTGCCACGCTAAGTCGAAAATATCCAATCATAAACACGTGATTGATTTTTTCGATATACAAAGCGCACCTAGTCGGTCAAATAAAACCAGCAGTACGAAGAAACAAGAACACGAGCTCTGATGGTTAAGTCTTCTCCCCGCTCCGATACTCTCGCTGGTAATTCGTCAAAGACCGGTAGGTCAAAAGATGAAGAACGGAGAATAGACGACCCCAAATCATCGATGAAGCTAAGGTATCTCCGATTCAAAAATTTTATTAGACTTCTAATTTCTCGTAGGAAAGAAACGAAAAAGTCTTGTAAACTGCTAAGAAACCTAGAGAACGTAGAATTTAGAAGATAGTCTAGCATGCTAAGTCATAAGCAATTTTTGTCTATCTAGATTTGTTGTTCTCTAACCATTCAGGCATAACTCGCAAACCGATCCAATCTCTCGTACAACCGAGAAACGATCGCCACGCATTCAAACGTACTCATTTCCTAAAAGAAAGAAGGAGCTAGAGACGCTGACGTCGTCTTAAAACCGACTCGCTCCTAGAAGTGCTCGTAAATCAGACATACTCCAAGTCATCTCCGATCCACCATGGTCTTTAATCGGCCCGGATTGTCGATCATCCAAATCCTTCAAACGAAACTAGTCTTTCTTCTTTCGCCGAACATTTTTCCTCGCATCAAGAAAACGCTTTCTAAAATAAGCGGAAAAATATTCGGACGATGCAACGCCTCGTCGAAATCATCCCAAAAGCAAACGACAATCTAAAAACCGTCTAAGTGCCAAAGACTGATTCAAACTGTCTGGGAAATAATCTCGAGGAATATACGGCATCTCTCGTCGCAATAATGCGGTTAGAAAATCTCTGTGAAACTTCAGAGCGAAACTCGATTATTTGCCGAAGTCATAAAGATCTTCTCAAACTTGATAAAACAAGTATAAGTGTCGAAATCTTTAGGCATCAAAGCATTGATCTCATTTTCCGTCAAACCAAGTAAGTCACGGAATAATGTCAAGAACATTTGCGGCGAAACAAAGATCGAGAACACAAAGCAGCAATAGAGAACACGTCCTCCCTTCTCGCTGACTGATCCTATTGCTGATCATGTGATTCATTCTGCCCGAGAAACCCGCTAAGACATTTTGCGACTAGATCTCGGTGAAATAACTTTTGGTAAAACTCCACGAGTGACTCCGAAAAAACTATCACCGAAGAATCAAAAACTAAGCAGAAAGGTTTCTCGAAAAATCTGCGGAAACATTGTTAACACAATGCGTTTTGCCGATTTACTAAATTCATCACCCGTTACTTACGCGAGAAATCCTTCGTATAGTCAGGATCATGTCATAACGAAGTAACTGTCGAAAATGAACGTAATAGGTTGTGCGAAAAGTACATTCCTTATAGTGAAAACCAAGCTATACAATCCGGCACTGGGCGGCCAATCCAAAATTTTCCTCCTCGCGACACGATCTGAAAAATCTCATTCTTTAGCCCATCGGTTCACAAGCATCCGCTCTCATTCCTCCCGTTTACATCCGAGAATGAGATCGCCCCGCAAACGACTCCGCACGGGCTCTGCATCGAGCTTCTTAGGATCTGTCTCCCTCGAGTAAAAAAATAAATAATAACTTCCATACAAAGGAAAGTTTATACGAAACTTTAACCGTAGAAATCAAACATACAACGGAAAAACGTTTTCTATAGACACGGACATACTTGGCATATCAAGCTCGACAAACGCTACTTGGCTATTGTCCGATCGCGCTTCACTTCAATGCCAAGTTTACAAACCGACTCGACCCTTTCGATAGCACGAAATTGTCGTGGTCTAATCCTCTACCAAATACGACCTTGGTTGTGCGGCTGAACACAACCTTCACACCAAGCCAATACGTTCAACGGATAATGCAAACTTGTCGAAGATCGGCTAAGTTCTGTATTCTCGCGATTCACTCTACTCCCAAGCAAGTAGCCTACAAAATCCGACGTATAAGAAAACACTCGTACCAGAGCTCCTAAAGCCGTGCGAATCTTGGAAGGTCAACACTTCACAAAGCACTGTAGCGAAAAACCCTTCGTTTCGGGGAAACAACTTACGCGACCTCTCGGTCCTAATTGCTCTAGCACAAATCATAAAACTACCTAACATCCAAACAGGAATGTTAGTTTTAATTGCGAATATACGCAAACGAACCAAAGTGTTCCTGCAAAGCAGGGTTAAGACAAAAACCTCGCAACACCGCGCAACATCTTCGAGCCCGCAAACGTTCCGAACACGAAACGCGGCATATAAAATAAAAACCAACTTTTGGCACTGCGAGACGTCGCAGACGCCCGGAGATTAGTTTTTTCGACATAAATACCTTCCTTGATAAAGTCATTTTCTCGGAAGACCTAACAGTCCGTCCGCGACTATAAAATTACTCAAAACTTCTTAACATACGTATCCTTCGCGAAGGCCAAAACAACGTAAACATTTATCGCCTAAAAAGTTTGTTGCTGATCACAACAAACTCGCAACAGTCCTAAACAAACTAAAGTTATCTCGCAGAGATAGCTCTCGAACACCCGACACAAGGGTAATAGCGCTATAAAAGAAATCCAAACTTTTGGTCAGCACTTCCGGGCAACTTAGAAATTGTTCCAGGTGAGATGCTCGGTTCCAACCAGACGAATCGTATAAGCCGAGAACCTATCGTGGATTCTAAATCGGTATGGAATCAGGTTAAAATCGCAACAGGCAAAACGAAAGCCGACTAGTCATAGCATAGCCTCAATCCAAAAGTAAACCTAGGTCTTGCCCTAAACCCAGCACACTGGTCGCTAACGTCTCAAGGCATGAATCGAGATCCTAAAGGCATGTCTCTTCGTCTATATCTAAACGCTCACTCGATTTACTAAACATACTAAAACGGGCAAACGAACAAGGCGATACACTAAGGGAAAAAGGAATGCGAGATGACAACTCGCGGACCTCCCTCAATATCAACTCATAATCTTCCCGCTACATTCATACGAACAAAAACACGCTCTTAAAAACGCAAACTGATTTTTAATAAAGCCGCAAAAGCGGCAGGGACTCAGAGCCGCACACGGCCAGTCCAAAAACTATAACGGCCACGCTCGGCCAGACCAAACGGCCTACGAGGCTAGTCTCAAGGCCGGCAAAGGTCCAGATACCATCGACATCAATATGCTCGATAATTCCTACACAACATATAACTAAACCGTAAAGGTCTCGCTAGGAAACGGGTCATACGAACTTTAAATGTGAAACGAACTACGAAAGGCTTGATCCCCTCAAAAGGGTACGTAGGCAGCCTTCACAAGGCGCAGCCCTAATCTTATACGCTTTCCGCTCCCCGAAAAGTGAAAAGATCACTCTCAACGGACCTTTCCAACCATTAATTCCGCCTAATTTAACTAAAACTGGCAAACCACTCGCAAGAACCTTACGCTAAAAGCTCAAGATTCTAGCGAGCTGGGGGGCTAACTGTTGGTGTCAAAATCGGTCACGACGGAATCAATGGCTAAAAGTATCCGCAAAAGTAAAAGTAAAAATAAGATTTATAAAACTCAAAAGATCGTTTTATATAAAACTCGAGAAATCGTTTTATAAAACTCGAAGAATCGTTTTATAAAACTCGAAGAATCGTTTTATAAAACTCGAGAATCGTTTTATAAAACTCGAAGAATCGTTTTATAAAACTCTAGAATCGTCATATAAAACTCAAAGAATCGTTTTATAAAACTCGAGAACCGTTTTATAAAACTCGAATAATCATTTTATAAAACTCGATAATCGTTTTATAAACTCGAGGATCGTTTTATAAAACTCGAAGAATCGTTTTATAAAACTCGAGAATCGTTTTATAAAACTCGAGAATCGTCTTATAAAACTCAAAGAATCGTTTTATAAAATTGAGAATCGTTTTATAAAACTCAAAGAATCATTTTATAAAACTCGAGAATCGTTTTATAAAACTCGAGGATCGTTTTATAAAACTCGGAGAATCGTTTTATAAAAGTCGAGAATCGTTTTATAAAACTCAGAGATCGTTTTATAAAACTCGAAGAATCGTTTTACGAAACCGCAAAAAACCGAAACAGCCGTAAAACGCGAACTAGGAGACACTCCACTAGTTAGCCCATCGGCGAACTAGGAGTCACTCAACTAGTTCGCCCATCGGCGAACTAAGAGTCACTCAACTAGTTCGCCCATCGGCGAACTAAAGACTTCTCGGATATCCCGCACCTCGATCTCCCGCATCCCCGATTCAAAACTTACGTCTTTCGACACGGTTGCATTCTGAACCACGGCCGAAACGTCTCCCGTTCCTTCTCGATCCGACTTATCGTTCGAGTTTTACGATAAAAACCGTAAAACTTCGCTTTCTCGGAAAGAACTCGAGGAAATCGTATAAAACGGCAACGGTTAAACGAAACACCAAACATTGCCTAAACTATACGATTTATTCGAGATTTATCGTTGAAATCATAAAAACGCGTTTTTAATAAAAAAACGCCGAGTAAGTCGTAAAAAACGTGTTTTTAATAAAAAGTCGAGTAAATCGTAAAACCTTGCGATTAACTCGAGTAATTTATTAAAAACGACGTCAGATCAGGAGACGATCCCGTAAAAAGTCGGAAAACGGATTTATAGCAAAAACGGCCTGGAAGGATCTAAAACGCGATAAAAGCCCATCTCGCGATTTTAACGGAATAACCCGCAGATTTGATAAGGTTTTGACGGTTTACTCGCAGAGGGAAAATAAAAGGCATGTTTGAAGATAAATAGAAGATTTCCGCGGAAGAAAAGGAAGGATCGAGAAAAATGGAAGATTCCCGAAATACTCAAATCCGGCAAAATGGAAAGATCGAACCGTCAAGGCAAGGAGTATATAAACCAGAGGCGTAGGGCAGAAGAAGAGGACGAAATCCAGAGCTCTCATCTGAGACTTTCACAACTTTTCTAGATTTAGAATTTTCCGTACTTAGAAACTTAGGCTTTTTCTCGACAAGTTCGGTTTCTATGACTGGCGCTCAATTACTAGACGAACTCGCCCAGGCAGTTCGATCTCTTGTCCAGCTCTATCAACTGAACTACGTTCGACTTGATCCCCGAAAGGGGTACGTAGGCAGCCTTTCATAAGGTTCAGTCCGAAATCATTCAAACCTTTTTTTCCTATCTTTTTCCGTTTTTCATTATCGAGCTGCGACTCGACTACATCTAGGGTTTTATGTTTGTAACTCGCTGATGGCCCCTGCGGCCAAAGCCTTTGTAATTCCTTGTAATGATCGCAACGCTCTTACGCGAATCGGGAATAAGATCGACTTTCTTTATAAATTCGTTTTATTATGTTTTTCATATTTTTCCGCATTTATTTGGTTACTTGTCGTTGGCTTTCGCAGAGATCCGGTTCCTCTGGAAAATTAGGGTTTTCCTAAGTTTCCTTATTTAACGGAAATCGACAAGTGTGAATTTCGGTTCCCACAAAACCTTAAAGTCAGAAACCAATTGCATATTGATACCTGAGATAATACCTAGGTCTAACTACTTTCCTCAGTGAAATCTACTTCCAATCCAAGTTACTGAATAATCATCTGTTTGCTTTAATTTAATTACTGCTTTAAAACCATTTAAACCCATCTTTAGTCTAGCTATATTTTAATACTTAGATCTTTTGAGTAATCCTAGAGTCCTTGTGGATTTGATCCCTAAGTACTACACTGAACCTCTTATTTGAGAGAGTAATTCACTCATTAGGGTAATTTGAGTGATATCAAATTTGGCGCCGTTGCCGGGGACTCTTTCTTATTACCATTAGATTTAACTTAAAATTTAGTTTAGACTTCGTTTTTACAATTCTACTTAGTTTTCCTTCTCCTATTTACTCAGGTACTTGGAGGATGGAGAACGCAGATTCCGACTCAGCATCGATCGATGAGAAGGTACAAGAATCGAACGACACACATCTGCAAATGTCGATCCATACGGAGACTTCATCATCGCTCGACACCAACCCACCGGAAGCAGGCAAGTATTTACTTACCTCATTTAATAAGGAAGTAGTCCAAACATAACCAATAGGTCAATTAGATAATAATATTTTCCAAATCCAAATAGAACATGGTACTGAAATCCCTGTAAGATTACTTTCCATCTTACCCAAAGATGTGAAAATGAAATTGCCTTTAAAAGACTACCTAGACCCTGGTAGGACCTATTCCAATAGGTCAGCTATTAGGATACCAGAAGACGGTACCAAGAAATTTGAGTTTAACTCAGATTATTACCTCATGGTTCGTAAAAACCCTTCCATGGATTCACCTTAGAACATCCGCAAGATCACATAGAAAATTTAGAAGAATTATTGATAGATGAGCACAATCGATGTAAGCTATTTTCCTTCTCTCTAGAAGGGGAAGCTAAGAAATGGCTTGATCAATTGCCAGCAGGATCTCTTACCTGCTGGAGCGAAATTAGAACTGCTTTCCTTAAAAATTTCTTCGACGATGAGCGCTACTGGGACGTGAGGAAGAAGATATCAGCCTTTCGGCAGGATCCACGTGAATCATTTAGGAACGCGTGGGGAAGATTTAAGAGTTACCAACTTGAATGTCCCCATCATGGTTATCCAGAACCGCAATTCCTTAACATTTTTTATGGAGAAGTTATTTTAGACTATCAGGTCACTTTAGACACAGCTAGCGAAGGAAGTTTCATCACTTGAAGTTCCGCAGAAGCGAGACGCCTTATTGAGAATATAGAAACAAACAAATCCTATGAGAAGATGGATGAAGAGAGAGGCAAAACGATGGATTCACATGCCGACCCTAACCTAGCTGAAATTAAGAACTCTCTAGAATCCCTACAATCTTTCCTAGCAGAATGAAGCAATCTGAAACATTTCGGATTGATGATATGAGGAGAAGTATTAATTTAGACCAAGCTCTTAGCATCAATTGGGGATTGATAGATGAATGCAATAGGAAGATGAAACACGTCTATAGGAAAATGATACAAAAAGCTAATATCCTTAGTGATCGCATTTGAGAGCTGGAAAATCGAGTAGCTGAAAATGCTCTTGCCATAAAGAGAGAGACTGGATGCCTTCCAGGAAGTACTGACTCAAACCCAAGACGTAATGTCAGTGCCGTTATGGTACGGAGCGGAAAACAACTTACCACCAACACTAAAAATACTAGTACTAAAAAGGACGGTAAGGATGTTCTTCCGCCCTCCTCTCTCGACGATCTTGACCCAGTTCCGAAACCTCCACCTCGAGAAGAACAATTTTCCGACGAGCATGAAAAAACAAACCATCCCGATGAGGAGAAAGACGATCCAGATGGAGAAGTAGAAATCGATCGACAGGAAGATGTTGATGTCGATCGTTCTAAAGAATATGAAACCGATCGACAACCTCGTGTTAACGTCGATCGATCTTCAATTAGCGAACCTGTCATCGAACGAATCTATAATGCATTACCTCCTTACCTACCCATTAGATCACAAACTAAGAAGGAGATAGAAAAAGCCATCTGTGAGAAAGCCTTTGATAGAGTGAGAATAGAATTACCATTGAGCGATGCTATGAACATATCAGCTCCCATTAAGAAGTACGTAAAAGATATGTTAACTAAGAACTATCAAACTACTCAGCTTAATGTGATGAAAGTTTCAGAAGAAGTGAGCGCCATGATTCAGGGAGGAACTCCGGTCAAACAATCTGATCCTGGTAGTTTCGTCCTGGATTGTCACATACATGACACATGTTTCCTGCGATCCCTTTGTGACCTAGGCTCTAGCGTTAATCTCATGTCTTACTCCATTGCGATTTCTTTGGGGTATGACGGATTTTTAGCAACCTCCATTACTTTGGTCCTTGCCGACAAATATGTCAGAGATCCCGAAGGAATCCTTGAGAATATACCAATTAGGATTAATGATTGTTTTATACCGACAGACTTCATAGTACTTAGGTACAAACAAGAGCCTAAAGATCCGCTCATTTTAGGGAAACCTTTCCTTGCCATTGCTGGAACTATCATCGACGTTAAAGAAGGACGAATATGCCTAAACATTGGAAATATACGAATGACTTTCGACATGGAAAAATTAGTTAAACATCCTTTGATAGATAACTAAACTTTTTGTGTGGAGGACACACCCGAAGTACATGCTGTATCCTTCGCTGAAGTGTACATAGGAGATCCATATGAAAGTAAACCCAGCTGCGATGAGAACGAATTTTTCAGCTTAGACGATAGAGGAGACGACAACACATTTAATGGATGCAAATGAAAAAGAGGCAGATATTGGAGGAGACTATTCAGACATCGATATTGATCGCTAATTGCGAGAAGGATCGTGTAAACGACCTCCACACAATGCCGATTGGAGTAGAGAGAAAGCACCAAAAGTTGAGCTTAAGCCGCTACCAGCTGGGCTCCGGTATGCTTTTCTTCACGATAATTCCTTCCCTGTCATTGTCAATGCCAACTTAAAGGACGGAGAACTTGCACTTCTTCTGAACAAGTTGTGCAAGTACAGAAAAGCTATTGGCTATTCTCTCGATGACGTTCCTGGCATCTCACCCAACCTCTGTATGCACCGCATTCACTTGGAAGATGATTCTAAATCATATGTGGAAGCGCAAAGAAGGTTAAACCAAAACCTACAAGAAGTGGTGAAAAAGGAAATAATTAAACTTCTCGATGCTGGAGTTATCTACCCAATTTCAGATAGTAAATGGGTAAGCCCTGTTCATGTTGTGCCCAAAAAGGGAGATATAACCGTGGTAAAGAACGATAAAGATGAGCTAATCCTTACACAAACAGTCACTGGACATCGGATGTGTATTCACTATAGGAAGTTGAATGCAGCCACTAGAAAAGATCACTTCTCTTTACCATTCATTGATCAGATGCTGGAAAGATTAGCGAACTACCAGTACTATTGTTTTCTTGATGGATACTCCGGATTTTTTTAAATCCCTATACATTTGGATGATCAGGAAAAGACAACCTTCACATGCCCTTATGGAACTTTCGCCTATCGCAGAATGCCATTCGGCCTCTGTAATGCCCCTGCTACTTTCCAACGGTGCATGATATCCATATTCACTGATATGATCGAAGATTACATGGAAGTCTTTATGGACGACTTTTCTGTCCATGGATCTGACTTCAAAAACTGCCTCGACAATCTCTGTAAAGTCTTGGCAAGATGTGAAGAAAAGAACCTTGTGTTAAACTAGGAAAAATGTCATTTCATGGTTAACGATGGCATTGTCTAGGACACAAAGTTTCTTCAGCTGGAATAGAAGTGGACCGAGCAAAGATAGAAGTAATGAACAAGTTACCTGCGCCAACAAACGTAAAAGACATTAGAAGCTTTCTCGGACACGCTGGATTTTATAGGAGGTTTATTAAAGATCTTAGTAAGATTTCAAAACCTCTTACTGCCCTCCTATGTAAAGAAGCCAAGTTTGACTTCACACCCGAATGCATGAGCACTTTTGACGAATTGAAAATTTCTCTTATCTCTGCTCCCATCGTTCAGGCACCCGACTGGAACCTTCCATTCGAGCTTATGTGCGACGCAAGTGATTTCGCTGTGGGAGCAGTGTAAGGACAAAAGAAAGATAAAAAAACTTGCATGCAATATATTACGCCAGTCGCACGCTCGATGAGGCGCAATGGAATTACGCGACAACAGAGAAAGAACTACTTGCTGTAGTTTACGCGTTTGAAAAAATCCGCCAATATTTGGTCGGTTCATGAAGAATCGTGTACACTGACCACGCCGCTATCAATTATTTGATGCAAAAGAAAGACGCAAAACCGCGCCTAATACGATGGATCCTGCTTTTCCAAGAATTCGATATAGAAATAAAAGATAAGCCTGGAATTGAAAACGGAGTACCGGATCATCTCTCTCGGATAAGGGTAGAGATAGCGTCCCTATTAACAAATTCTTTCCGACAGAGAATGTGGCACAGACAGACCATGCATTTCTAGGCCAAATTTCTCTTGCCTCTGAAAACGTATCGAACGATTCTCAAAGCAACCAGTCGACTGATGTTCGTTATAACCCGTTGGTTGATGTAACGAATCTTGAGCCGATTGACAACGATGGTCGTCTTGCTAACGATTTTACTACGATGAGGATCGCCATAGATGTGAACGTTCACGTTGCATGCACTACCATGAGATCCGAACCTGATCCTCCTAGGGATGAAAAGTCGAATAAAGAAGTGTGTGCAATCACCAAGAGCTCTAAGAATGACCTTGGTTTGCTGATATAGTTAACTATTTAGCAGCCAATGTTGAACTTGAAGGACTTAAGGGATATATGAGGAAGAAATTCTTGAGAGAGGTCAGGAGGTATCATTGGGATGAACCCTACCTCTACAAACATTGTGCTGATGGTATATACAGACGCTGCATATCCGAAACAGAAATCCCCGATATCATATTCCAATGTCACGGATCTGATTATGCTGGACATTTTGCAACCTTCAAAACGGTTTCAAAAATCCTCCAGGCAGGATTTTGGTGGCCAACCACATTTCACGATGTCTACAACCATATAATACAATGTGACAGATGCCAAAGGCAAGGAAAGATCATCAAAAGACATGAAATGGAAAAGAATTTCATTCTAGAAGTCGAAGTCTTTGATTGCTGGGGAATTGATTTCATGGGTCCATTCCCATCCTCGTACGGAAATAGATACATACTAGTCACTTTTGGCTACGTATCCAAATGGGTAGAAGCTGTTCCTTCTCCAACGAACGACGCTTCTGTGGTCATTAAGCTTTTCAAGAGCATTATTTTCCCCCGATTTGGAGTTCCACTAGTCGTGATAAGCGATGGCGGAACCCATTTCATTAACAAAATATTTGAACGATTGCTTAAAAAGAACGGTGTTCACCATAGAGTCGCCACACCTTCCCATCCACAGACGAGTGGGCAGGTTGAAGTTTCGAACAGACAGATTAAGGAAATCCTAGAAAAGACTGTCGGAACATCTAGGAAAGATTGGTCTCTCAAATTAGGCAATGCGCTTTGTGCATACTGAACCGCATTTAAGACACCATTACGAACCACACCCTTCCACCTGATCTACGGAAAATCATGCCATCTCTTAGTTGAATTAGAGCACAAAGCAGCTTGGGAAATTAAGTTATTAAACTTTGACATCAAGCCAGCTGCTGAGAAAAGACTTATTCAGCTCAATGAACTGGACGAGATCAGACATCTAGCATACGAGAATTCAAAACTATACAAAGAAAAGACAAAAGCCTAGCACGATAAGAAGATCTCATCGCGGCACTTTGAACCGAATGACCAAGTGCTTTTATAGAATTCTCGGGTAACTCTGTTTCCTGGAAAACTTCACTCCCGTTGGTCAGGACCTTTCACAATTGCTGACGTTAGACCATCCGGAGCTATCACTCTGATTGGTAAAAACGGTGAAGAATTTACCGTGAACGGCTAACGAGTAAAGCATTATTGGGGTCAGTCGCCCGCTCCATGCACGATACGGCACGCCCCCATGCCCACGGAACCGTAGATTCTGATGAGTCAAGCTAAAGACTAAAAAGAAGCGCTTAATGTGAGGCAACCCATTCTAACAATTAACTACTAACATCTTATTTTTGTTGTTTCTTCTGCTGTCTTTTAAAAAAATAATAATAAATTTTTAATATTAATTTGTTTTGTGTTTCAAAAAGGGATTATGATCATTTTAAATTTCTTACTTACTATCTAACCATGCATCAGCACCATTCTTAGATTTGTTGATGACAGATTATACTAGAGATACTAAAGTAGATCACCAGACCATTAGACCACACTTGCTTAGAAAGTTTGAAGCAACCGAAGCTAACCTCCAACCCTAACCTGACTTCTTTGCTTGCCTTAGGGCTTGGTATACATTGGATCGTATTTCTCCTCCAGGTCTGCGAGGTATAAGTCTGTAAACTTTTGGTTTCCTTCTCTCCTATCTTTTATGAATAAAAAAAGAAGATTGAGATGATTTCATAAGATGCAGAGAGGTAGAACATTACCCATTTTGGGAACCGAAATTCACCTACTGTCAAGAAATCGTAAATAAAGGAATTTAGAGTAAACCCCAGTTTCCTAGAGGACCCGGCTATCTGCGGAACCGCACAAGAACAATCAAGACAACGATGATTGTGAAAAAAAGTATAGAAAAACGAGATTGAGAGCAAGAAGGATCTTATTCCGAATTTTCGTAAGAACGGTACAACAAGAGTAGCCTTAGCTGCATGAGCCGTCAGCGAGATTCCTAACCCTAGCAATTTAAAACTAAAACCCTAGTTGAGACGCAACTCGATAACAAAAACAGAAAGTTGCCTAGATGCGTGAAAGCTCTGAAAACTCATCCCTTGCTTCTGTCCTCTACCTCTTCCTTATATACTCCCTTCCTAGGTGGTTTGGTCTTTCCATTATTCCCAGTTTCGAGTTTATCGAGAATATTCCATTTATCTCGATCTTTCCTTTTCTCCCGCGAAAATCTTCTATTTATCTCAAACTTAACATTTTTCTTCAAATTTGATATTTATCTTCTTTCTATGAGTAAATCATCAAAACGTCGTTGTATCTTCGGGTTAGACTTCCTCAATATCGCAAGATAGGCTTTTATCGCGTTTTAGGTCTTTTCGAACCGTCTTGCGATAGAACCGTTTACTTTATACGAGATCGTTTCCTGATGTGATGCCATTTTTAAATAATTTTCTCGATTTAATCGTAAAGTTTGGCAATGTTCGATGTTTCATTTAATCGTAGCCGCTTTCTACGATTCACTCGAGATTTTATTAAAAAAACGCGTTTTTTACGATTTCTCACGAAAAAAGCTAGAGTAAATCATATAGTTTAGGCAATTTTCGGTGTTTTGTTCAACCGTTGCCGTTTAATACGATTTCTTTAAGTTCTTTCGAGAAAACAAGACTTTACGGTTTTTATCGTAAAACTCGAACAATAGGACATATCGAGACGAAACGAGAGATATTCCGACCGTGGTTCAGAACACGGTCATGCCAAAGGACGTATGCCTTGAATCGAGGACGTGGGAGTTCGAGGCTTGGGATAATTAGCTCGACGTATGACAAACCGAACCGGACCGGTCGTGGCTCGCTATACGGGACGTCCCTAGCTCGCCATACAGCGAGCTAGACTTGGTCGAGATAGCTCACCGTATGGCGAGCTAGCTTTGGTCGAGACAGCTCACAATACGGCGAGCTAACTCTGGTCGAGATAGCTCGCCGTATGGCGAGCTAGTTCGGCCGAACCAGCTCGCGGATTACGGCGGATGCGGTTTTTCGCGGTTTTGTGCTTAACTCGGAGGATCGTGTAATCGGCGTTTGTTTCGTTCTTTCAAAATAACGATTTCCGAGTTTTCCGCAGATTTCCTTTGTTTGGAAATTTATTAAAATTTTATAAAACGATTTCTTGAGTTTTATAAAACGATTTCCCGGGTTTTATAAAACGACTTCTCGAGTTTTATAAAACGACTTCTCGAGTTTTATAAAACGACTTCTCGAGTTTTATAAAACGTATTCTTGGGTTTTATAAAATGCATTTAGTGTTTTATGAAAAGTTTTGGCTATTGATTCCGTCGTACCGATTTGACCCCAACAGTTAGCCCCCCAGCTCGTAAGTATCGTGGAGTTCTTGCGACTGTTTTAAGCTTGTTTGGCAAGTTTGATAGAATTAGGCGGAACTTTAATGGCCAAAAGTTCAAATGTGAATAGTAAAACTTTTCGTTATAAGTACATGGAATGAGTCCCCAAGTTCTTTACTCATTCGTAACTTATTTTAGGCTTAAAAAGTCCCCATGCTCGTGCATCAATTTTTGACCTGAGTGACCTTCATGTTTCCTATGGCTGCACCCTTCCCAGGCCAATCTTCCAGCGTTCCTTCACAAGCGAGGAAGAATTCTCGGAGTATTGTTCAGCTTTGGACGTTGCCAGTGTTCCCCCCGCTGGTTTCTGGGTGCCAAAGTGGGATAAGCTTCGGAGGAAAACAGATAGTCCGAGCGCGAGTACTATTTGTTCCCTCAGGGATTTGAGAAATTCTCGTGCGACCCCAAATCGGTACAGTCCCGCCTTCCCATACAGGGTCAAGATGCTGAGAATTCACCTTCGGGTTATTTTACGTGTTACGAAGCCTTTCTGCTGAACTGTCAGTTATGGTTCCTATCCCGCGAGCTATCGTCAAACTTCTGAATAGGTTTGGCATACCGTTCAGCCAGCTTCGTCCTACCGGGTGGGTTGCAGCATCTTATCGGGATTTTGGTACTAGGTTACGAACGCGGAATGTCTGTCGGCGCGGACTATCTTTTGGCTATGCTAACGTTCAAGCGTGCACCAGGGGGTGGCTTTTACCTAACCCCTCGGCGGGATATGACGGTCATTGGCGGGCTTGCCTTGAATGACTCACGAGTGGAACGATTGGTTTTTCTATGTCAAAATTGATAGTGCGTCGGTGGAAGAAAGTTGCATTTCTACGTTCAGGACCGAATGGGAGGCGAGAGGTACTTGATAGTGCGTCGGTGGAAGAAAGTTGCATTTCGGAGATTTCAAGATGGTTATGAATCTTCTTCGTGGCAGTCCGCTTCATTGGTGATACTTTTCTTTGATGAGGGTTCGTCGTGCTGTTGTCTATTATTCATCCGGTTTTTCTCGGGATGATTGTGTTGAGGCCGACGGTGTGGAAGAGAGGGAGAGGTCTAAATCTCCGCAGGAAATAGAAGTTCCGATTTGACCAAGGTCGAATGTTTGGCGACGACGTCGACATCGAGGACCTCATTGACTTCTCGGCTCCCTCCTCTGAATTCGACCCGGCTTAGACATCGTCTGGGGCTCCGGCCGATACGCCGTTTGCAAAGGCGTGGCGGCTCTTTAACAAGGTCTGTTTATTTTACCTTGATTTCGTACTTGCCTCATGTGCGATTGTCTTTCTTTCTTTCTTTCCTTTTTTTTGAGGAAAGATTTCCCATGTTTTGCAGGGTCTTCGCTTTATGAACGAAGCGGTGAGCAAGAGGAATGCGGCAGTTCGCAAGGATGAATCTAGGGCTGCATTGGCGGAGACGGAGGCCACTCGTCTCAAGTATGAGATCGGAGCTGGTTTTTCTTGTGCCCAAGATTTAGGCAGGAAGGAGGCCACCCGCGTGAGGGAGGAATATGACGCCAACCCTCGTCGTGGTCACGAGTTTTCTGACAAGATGATTCGTCGTGCCCGTAGAGCGGGCAAGAGAGAAGTTGTCGCGGAGATGATGAACGGTTCATGCCTCTTTATGCGGAGTTTGAGGATGCGCAACAGGCAAATGGCGACTATTGCGAATGCCGGGGCGTAGTCGGCGGTTTGCACCCAGCATCCGGACTACTCTTATGAGTCGGTGTCTGCGAAACAGAAAGCGCGCTTGGCTAAAAGAGAGAGAAAGAAGGACGAGTTTGTTAACCCTGGGGCGCAGATGTGGGATCAGTGGAACTCTATCGTGGTGTCGCCGGATTCAGTCGAAATCGGCCTGAGATTCCAGATGCGGGTGGCGAAGTTGATCAACCGTGGTTCGATACTAATGTTGGCCAGAGCTCGGCGTCCGTGTTTGATAATTTCGATGTATGATGTTATTGTTTTCTGATTTTGTTGTTTTTCCGGGACTGGCCGTTGGTGGCTTTGAATCCCTGCCACTGGGCGGCGTGTATCTGAATGAAATCTTTTAATAAAAATATTTTCTAAGTATGAATTCTGTGTTTCGTTTTAGATGTAGAGGGAAGAATACGAATTGTCGTCTCGCATCTACCTCTTGGTGTAGATCGTCTGGTTCGTTTACTCGGAATGTTTCGATTTTCGCTAGTATTTAGATGTGGGCGAAGACACATGGATTTAGGATCTCGATTCATGCCTTGAGACGTTAGAGACCAGTGTGCTGGGTTTAGGGCAAGACCTAGGTTTACTTTCGGATTAAGGCTATGCGATGACTAGTCGGCTTTCGTTTTGCCTGTTGTGATTTTAACTTGATTCCATACCGATTTAGAATCCACGATAGGTTCTCGGGTTATATGATTCGTTTGGTTGGAACCGAGCATCTCACCGGGAACAATTTCTAAGTTTCCCAGAAGTGTTGACCAAAAATTTGGATTTCTTTTATATCGCGCTATTTTATCCTAGTCGAATGTATGCGGACCAATGGGTCGGTGCGTTTGTTTAGGACGGCTAGCGTGCTCGACGGGGCCAATCGCCGAGCGTTTGTATTTTTATCGTCGCGGACGGACTTTTGTGAAGTATTTTTCCTTAAGACTTTAGGCGACGTCTCACCGGTTCTTTCCAAAAATATTTTAGTGTACAGGTTTGGTAGAAACGATTTAGTAGTTGTTACTGCGGAAGTGATATCCGGATGTTTTGAATTTTTTTGTGTTTTCGATAGTATAAGAGATTTCGTAATATTCTAACTTTGTCTTTATTAATGAATTTCGAAAATTTCGATTACAAAGTGAATTTTTCAAAACCTGGGAGTATACGAACTCTCGTATACGCACCCACTCCCCCCCCCCCCCACGTTTTGGAAAGGGGGATAGCTGAACTCGTCTTTAGGCGAGCTGCCTACGTATTCCTTTCGAAAATCAAGCCATCTCGTAGTTCTGATTGTTTGTGCGAGTATTTTTACTCAGCTGTCGCAGACTCATCGATCACTCTAGTCGCTGGATCGGTGTCTTGGTCCGGGTGTTTCTCCTCCGGTTGGGTAGAAGCGATGGGTGTGGAAGCTTGTTGCTTCTCGAACGTTGCTGGTTTCGGATCATTTTCTGCGGGTGGTGGTGTGTACATCGCCTGTTTCGGTTTCACGGTTGCAACCGCCAATTGCCTTAGCTTATGTTCGGCTAAGAAGCAAGATTGCGATTGTCTTTGGCATCCCCAGATTGCTGCGACTCCTGTAGGGGTCGGGAATTGGATGCCTAAGTGATATGTCGACAGCACCGCCTTCATGGAATTTATCCAAGGTGTGCCCATGAACACGTTGTAGATGGCTGGGAAATCGACAACCACGAAGTTTACAATTTTCGTCACTTCCTTGGCTGCGACCGGTAGTTGGATCGATCCCAGAGTCATAGATTTTTCCCCGGAGACACTAGTCAACGGCTTTGGTATCGGTTCGACTTCTGATAAATCGATTCCCATGCGTGTCAACGTGTTGCGGAAGATTACGTTGAAAGAGCTTCCAGTATCAACCAAGATTCGAGCGACTTCTAGGTCGCTTATCACTAAGTCAATGACGAGCGGATCGGCATGCAGTTGGTCGATTCCGCCAGTTTCTGCTTCTTCGAAAGAAATATCTCCCCTTGGAGTGTCATCCGATGGTACCTTCCAACTCGAGCCAGTTTCGGCCTTTCGTTAGTAAGACTTGATGGACGAGACGGTATCGTTGTAATACTGCGATTCGCCAATGATCATGTTGATCTTTCGGCGGTTCACATCGTTACCTTTCTCGTCTTGTCTTCGTCCGCGATTTTTGCCCGACTGGTTCCCTTGGGGAGGAGTTTCCGCTTGTGAGTTCCTATCGTTTTTTGGAGGGATATCTGAATCGCGGATGAGATCTTTGACGCTGGTTATCGCGGAGAGTTCTCCCGCAATTAGTTTTGCGGTGAGTCTGGCGCCGAGGACTTTGCAGTTCACGGTAGAGTGCCCACGGGTTTGGTGGAGATCGCAAAAAGAATTCTCGTCGTAGTTCGGATTCCTTGACCACGTGTTTCCCGTAGTTCGCCCTTGTTCCGATCTGGAGTTAACGGCGTAGTTGTGTGCTCCTTGGAGATCATGTCCCTCGTGATGGACGAATTTATCGTTACGAGAGTTTTTCTTTTTCAGCTTTTGCTTAGACGCGACATCCTTCGCGGATGCTTTTGTCGGCTTATGCTTTTCGGACAGGATTTTAGTCTCCTCTTCGATGGTTATGTAATCGGTAGTTTTGTGGAGCTCGTCCTGGATCGTCCGCGGTTTTTCGAGCGTTATCCATTTTCAAAACATTGATTTGAACCAGAGCGACTTTCTGAACCGTAGCAATGACAAGTTTGAACCTACTCATGAAATCGCGAAGGGATTCGTCTTCCTTCTGCGACAAGATCCAGAGATCAGCGTCTGAGGTTTCCCAATTTATAAACATCGAGTACTGCTTCAGAAATTCAGAAGCAAGCCGGCAGAAGCTCCCGATCGAGTTTCGCTTGAGTTTGGCGAACCATTCGAGCGCTGCTCCTTCCAGGTTTTCGACGAAAAGACGGCAGTAGCCTGCGTCTTTTTTGTGATCCTTAAGCTTGGCTCGTCCCATGGGGATCTGGAAGGCCTGTAGATGTGCTTTGGGATCAGTCGTCTCGTCGTAGGTTGGCACCTTGAGTTTCCCCGGATCAGGTAAATTGACCTCTGTGATGCGAGCCGTAAAAGGCGTTTTCCAAGATTCATACTGTAGCCGATCGATTTCGGGTGCGGCGCTGGTAGCATGGTGAATTTGAGATTTCACCGCTTTTACCGCTGCGGCCGTTTTGGTAATGTACTCGCGGAGATTGCGAATCTCCGTTAATTCGCCAGCAGTTTTCCGACTTCATCTACATTTGCTGCGAGTAACCGAAGATCGTTCCTCGGCTATTTTTGGGCATTGCGCAAAATAGAGCTCCTCCTCGTCTCCAGTAAGAGAATGCTCGGGAGAAGACTCCAGCAGTGGGCTGCAGGTTTTTCTTCTCCTAGGATGGACGTCCGCGTCCTCGTCTGACGAGTCGGCTTGGTCGCTTGTTTCCAGGTTAACCCTTTCGATGCCGTCTCACTCGGGTCTCCTGTTCGCGAGTAGGAGATTTTTCCGATTCGTTTAGCATCGCGTCAGGGTTATCTTTTTCGAAGTCTTTCTCCGTCTGGTTTCCCTGCTCGGTTATGGGACGATCCATAGGAGTAGCGAAATCGAGCCTCCTTCCGCGGATCTTAGTAGTTCCGCGGGGGCGAATCGCTCTGGTTTTCGCAGTTAGGTTTTCGATCTGTTTTATGAGTGAACCAATGAGCTATTCCTGCTCTTCCCATTTTTTGTTAAAATCAGAGAGCATCTTTTCGACGGTCTCGGCGTAAGCGTTCGTAGCGTTGGCCGCGGACACATCTTGCAGTGGTGTATTGTCAACGTTGTCGCTTTCGCGACTTTGTTGTTCTTCTGTCATCGTTTCTCGACTGACCGTGCTGCGGCTTTAGTGTAAGATAGATCCGATCCCCTCTCCTTCTAGCGCCAAACTGTGGGAACCAAAATTCAACTACTGTCAAGACATCGTAAATAAGGGAATTTAGAGTAAACCCTAATTTCCCAGAGGACTCGGCTATCTGCGGAACCGCACAAGAACAATCAAGACAACGATGAATGCGAAATAAAAGTATAGAAAATGAGATTGAGAGCAAGAAGGATCTTATTCCAAATTTGCGTAAGAACGGTACAACAAGAGTAGCTTTAGCTGCGTGAGCCGTCGGCGAGATTCCTAACCCTAGTAATCTAAGACTAAAACCCTAGTTGAGACGCAGCTCGATAAAAAAAATGAAAAGTTGCCTAAATGCTAAGTTTGGTGGTGAAAGCTCTGAAAACTCGTCCCTTGCTTATGTCCTCTACCTCTTCCTTATATACTCCCTTCCTAGGCGGTTTAATCTTTCCATTTTGCCCAGATTCGAGTTTATCAAGAATCTTCCATTTATCTCGATCTTTCCTTTTCTCCCGCAGAAATCTTCTATTTATCTTCAAACTTAACATTATTCTTCAAATTTGACATTTATCTTCTTTCTATGAGTAAAACATCATAACGTCGTCGTATCTTCGGGTTAGACTTCGTCAAAATCGCAAGATAGGCTTTTATCGTGTTTTAGGTCTTTTGGAACCGTCTTGCGATAAAACTGTTTTACGACTTTAAACGAGATCGTTTTTAAATAAGTTTCTTGAGTTAATCGTAAAGTTTGGCAATATTCGACGGTTCGTTTAATCGTTGCCGCTTTCTACGATTCACTTGAGGTTTTATTAAAAAGCGCGATTTTTACGATTTCTCACGAAAAATCTTGAGTAAATCGTATAGTTTAGGCAATGTTCGGTGTTTTGTTCAACCGTTGCCTTTTTATACGATTTCTTTAAGTTCTTTCGAGAAAACAAGACTTTACGGTTTTTATCGTAAAACTCGAACAATAGGACATATCGAGACGAAACGAGAGATATTCCGACCGTGGTTCAGAACACGGTCATGCCAAAGGACGTATGCCTTGAATCGAGGACGTGGGAGATCGAGGCTCGGGATAATTAGCTCGACGTATGACAAACCGAACCGGACCGGTTCAGTTCGCGTACGACGAGCTATACGGGACGTCCCTAGCTCGCCATACAGCGAGCTAGACTTGGTCGAGATAGCTCACCGTATGGCGAGCTAGCTTTGGTCGATACATCTCACCATACGGCGAGCTAACTCTGGTCGAGATAGCTCCCCGTACGGCGAGCTAGTTCGGCCGAACCAGCTCGCGGATTACGGCGGATGCGGTTTTTCGCGGTTTTGTGCTTAACTCGGAGGATCGTGTAATCGGCGTTTGTTTCGTTCTTTCGAAATAACGATTTCCGAGTTTTCCGCGGATTTCCTTTGTTTGGAAATTTATTAAAATTTTATAAAACGATTTCTTGAGTTTTATAAAACGATTTCCCAGGTTTTATAAAACGACTTCTCGAGATTTATAAAACTACTTCTCAAGTTTTATAAAACGACTTCTCGAGTTTTATAAAACGTATTCTTGGGCTTTATAAAACACATTTACTGTTTTATGAAAAGTTTTGGCTATTGATTCCGTCGTACCGATTTGACCCCAACAGTTAGCCCCCTAGCTCGTAAGAATCGTGGAGTTCTTACGACTGGTTTAAGCTTGTTTGGAAAGTTTGATAGAATTAGGCGGAACTTTAATGGCCAAAAGTTCAAAGGTGAATAGTAAAACTTTTCGTTATAAGTACATCGAATGAGTCCCCAAGTTCTTTACTCATTCGTAACTTATTTTAGGCTTAAAAAGTCCCCATGCTCGTGCATCAATTTTTGACCTGAGTGACCTTGATGTTTCCGATGGCTACACCCTTCCCAGGCCAATCTTCCAGCATTCTTTCACGAGCGAGGAAGAATTCTCGGAGTATTGTTCAGCTTTGGACGTTGCCAGTGTTCCCCCCGCTGGTTTCTGGGTGCCAAAGTGGGATAAGCTTCGGAGGAAAACGGATAGTCCGAGCGCGAGTACTATTTGTTCCCTCAGGGATTTGAGGAATTCTCGTGCGACCCCAAATCGGTACAGTCCCACCTTCCCATACAGGGTCAAGATGCTGAGAATTCACCTCCGGGTTATTTTACGTGTTACGAAGCCTTTCTGCTGAACTGTCAGTTATGGTTCCCTATCCCGTGAGCTATCGTCAAACTTCTGAATATGTTTGGCATACGTTCAGCCAGCTTCATCCTACCGGGTGGGTTGCAGCATCTTATCGGGATTTTGGCACTAGGTTACGAACGCGGAATGTATGTCGGCGCGGACTATCTTTTGGCTATGCTAACGTTCAAGCGTGCACCAGGGGGTGGCTTTTACCTAACCCCTCGGCGGGATATGACGGTCATTGGCGGGCTTGCCTTGAATGATCACGAGTGGAACGATTGGTTTTTCTATGTCAAAATTGATAGTGCGTCGGTGGAAGAAAGTTGCATTTCTACGTTCAGGACCGAATGGGAGGCGAGAGGTACTTTGTTTGCGTGATATATATAGCCACCTATTTTCTGCCGTATTTTGACTGTTGCGTGCGATTTGCGTTTTATAGTGTCTAAACCCCGTAAGCCTTTACTCGGAGATTTCAAGATGGTTATGAATCTTCTTCGTGGCAGTCCGCTTCATTGGGGATACTTTTCTTCGATGAGGGTTCGCCGTGCTGTTGTCTATTATTCATCCGGTTTTTCTCGGAATGATTGTGTTGAGGCCGACGGTGTGGAAGAGAGGGAGAGGTCTAGATTTCCGCAGGAAATAGAAGTTCCGATTTGACCAAGGTCGAATGTTTGGCGATGACGTCGACATCGAGGACCTCATTGACTTCTCGGCTCCCTCCTCTGAATCCGACCCGGCTGAGACATCGTCCGGGGCTCCGGCCGATACGCCGTTTGCAAAGGCGTGGAGGCTCTTTAACAAGGTCTGTTTATTTTACCTTGATTTCGTACTTGCCTCATGTGCGATTGTCTTTCTTTCTTTCTTTCCTTTTTTTTGAGGAAAGATTTCCCATGTTTTGCAGGGTCTTTGCTTTATGAACGAAGCGGTGAGCGCGAGTAATGCGGCAATTCGCAAGGATGAATGTAAGGCTGAAGTGGCGGAGACGGAGGCCGCTCGTCTCAAGGAGGAGATCGGAGCTGGTTTTTCTCGTGCCAAGATTTAGGCAAGAAGGAGGCCACCTGTTGGGGTCAAAATCGGTACGACGGAATTAATAACCAAAACTCCCCGCGAAAATACAAAAGGAACAGTTTTATAAAACCCGAGGAATAGTTTTATAAAACTCAAAGTCATTTATAAAACTCGCAGACCGTTTTATAAAACTCGAAAGGCCGTTTTATAAAACACAAAGATCGTTTTATAAAACTCGAGAATCGTTTTATAACACTCGAGGATCGTCTTGTAAAACTCGAGAATCGTTTTATAAAACTATAAGATCGTTTTATAAAACTCGAAGATCGTTTTATAAGACTCGAAGATCGTTTTATAAAACTCGAAGATCGTTTTATAAAACTCGAAGATCGTTTTATAAAACTCGAGAAATCGTTTTATTAAACCTAGGGATCATTTTATAAAACTATAAGATCGTTTTATAAAACTCGAAGATCGTTTTATAAAACTCGAAGATCGTTTTATAAAACTCGAAGATCGTTTTATAAGACTCGAGAAATCGTTTTATAAAACCTAGGAATCGCCTTATAAAACTCGAGAATCGTTTTATAAAGCTCAAGAATCGTTTTATAAAACTCGAAAATCGTTTTATAAAACTCGAAGATCGTTTTATAAAACTCGAAGATCGTTTTATAAAACTCAAGGAATCATTTTATAAAACTCGAAGATCGTTTTATAAAACTCAAAGATCATTTTATGAAATCCGGAGATCGTTTTACAAAACTCGAGAATCGTTTTACGAAACAGCAAAAAACCGAAAAAGCCGTAAAACGCGAACTAGTCGAGCACTTCCTAGTTTGCCCATCGGCGAACTAAGCCGGCCCGGCTTAGTTCGCCGATAAGCGAACTAGAGACTTCCCGGATAAAAACCGTAAAACTTCGCTTTCTCAGAAAGAACTCGAGGAAATCGTATAAAATGGCAACGGTTAAACGAAACACCGAACATTGCCTAAACTATACGATTTATTCGAGATTTCTCGTTGAAATCATAAAAACACGCTTTTTAATAAAAATGCCGAGTAAGTCGTAAAAACGTGTTTTAATAAAACGTCGAGTAAATCGTAAAACCTTGCGATTAACTCGAGTAATTTATTACAAAACAACGTCAGACCAGGAAACAATCCCGTAAAAAGTCGGAAAACAGATTTATCGCAAAACGGCCCGGAAGGACCTTAAAACGCGATAAAAACCCATCTCGCGATCTTAACGGAATCTAACCCGCGAATTTGATAACTTTTTGACGGTTTACTCGCAGGAGGAAAATAAAAGTCAAGTTTAAAGATAAAAGGAAGGTTTCAAGAAAAATAGAAAAATTCCGCGGAAGAAAAGGAAGGATCGAGAAAAATGGAAAACTCCCGATTTAGTCAAATCTGGGCGAAATGGAAAGATCGGATAGCCAAGGCGAGGAGTATATAAATAGGAGGTCTATGGCAGAAGCAAGAGACACGAAATTCAGAGCTCTCACCACCAAGACTAGCATTGAGGAATCTTTCCGTTTTTCTGTTAGCGAGCTGCGTCTCAATTAGGGTTTTTTCTTCTTAAGTTTTCAGCTACTCTCTTTGTACCAGTTCAACGCTGATTCGGAATAAGAACCTCTTTTCTCTCGATTTTCGTTTATCTTTTAATAATTGTAAGTTTTCTTGTTATCTTAATCTTCGTTGCGCGGTTCTGCAGATAGCCGGTTCCTCTGGAAACTTAGGGTCTTCCCAAAGTTTCCTTATTTACGATTATTTGACAGTAGGTGGAAATCGACACCCACAGTTTGGCGCTAGAAGGAGGGGGGGTCGGATCTATCTTACACCGTAGCCGCAACATGTCCAACGAAGAAACGATGACTGGTGACAACCAAACTCGCAACGAACGCGACAACGTTGAAACACCACTACCAAAAGACGCGCCTGCGGCCAACGCTACAAACGCTAACGCCGAGACCGTCGAAAAGATGCTTTCCGAGTTTAACAAAAAATCGGAAGAGCAGGAAAAGCTCATTGGTTCGCTCGGAAAACGGCTCGAAACCCTAACTGCGAGAACCAGAGCGATTCGCCCCCGCGGAACTACCAAGATCCGCGGAAGGAAACTCGATTTCGGCGCTCCTACAGATCGTCCCAGAATCGATCAGGAAAGTGTACCGGAAAAAGATTCCTGAAAAGAAAAACCTGACACGACACTGAACGAATCGGAAAAATCTCCTATTCGCGAACAGGAGACCGAAGGCGACGGCATCGAAAGGGTCAACTTGGAAACGAGCGACCAGGCCGACTCGACAGACGAAGACGCCGTCGTCCATCCTAGGAGAAGAAAAACTCGCAGTCCTCAACCGGAGTCTTCTCCCGAACGTTCCTTTACTGGAGACGAAGGGGAACTCGACTTCGCGCGATACGCAAAAACCGCCGAGGAGCGATCTCCGGTCACTCGCAGCAAACGTCGACAAGGTCGGAAAACTGCTGGCGATCTGACCGAGATTCGCGATCTCCGCGAATACATCACCAAAACGGCCGCAGCAGTAAAATCGGTGAAATCTCAGATTCACCATGCAACCAGCGCCGCACCCGAGATCGATCGGCTACTGTATGAATCTCGGAAAACGCCCTTCACGGCCCGCATCACCGAGATCAAACTGCCCGATCCCGGAAAGCTTAAGGTGCCAACTTACGACGGGACGTCCGATCCCAAAGCGCACCTGCAAGCGTTCCAGATCACCATGGGACGATCCAAGCTCAAGGACCACGAAAAAGACGCAGACTACTGCCGCCTCTTCGTCGAAAACCTAGAAGGAGATGCACTCGAATGGTTCGCCAAACTTAGGCGAAATTCGATCGGAAGTTTCCGTCGACTGGCTTCGGAATTCCTGAAGCAGTACTCGATGTTCATTAACCCGGAAACCTCCGACGCCGATCTCTGGAGCTTGGTGCACAAGGAAGACGAATCCCTCCGCGATTTCATGAGTAGATTCAAACTCGTCATGGCTAGGGTTAGCAGGATTAGCGACAAAGCCGCCATCGACGCGTTAAGGAAATCGCTCTGGTATAAATCAAAGTTCCACAAATGGATAACTCTCGAAAAACCGCGGACGATCCAGGATGCGCTCCATAAGGCCACCGACTTCATAACCATCAAAGAGGAAACTAAAATCCTGTCCGAGAAGCATAAGCCGGCGAAAACATCCGCGAAGGATAACGCGTCCGAGCAGAAGCAGAAAAAGAGAAGCTCTCGTAACGATAAATTCGTCCACCACGAGGGACAGGCTCTCCGAGGGGCGCAAAACTACGCCAACGACTCCGGTTCGGAACAAGGGCGAACTACGGGTAACAAGTGGACGAGAAATTCAAATTACGATGAGAATTCTTTCTGCGACCTCCACCAAACCCGTGGTCATTCCACCGTGAACTGCAAAGTGCTCGGCGCTAGACTTGCGGCAAAATTCTTCGCGGGAGAGCTCTCCGAGATATCCAGTATCAAGGATCTCATCCGCGATTCGGACCGCATCCCGAAGAATGACAAAAACACGCAAACCCCGCCTCAGGGAAATCAGTCGGGCGAAAAACGCGGACGAAGAGTAGACGAGAAGGGTAACGATGCTAACCGCCGAAAAATCAACATGATCATCGGCGAATCGCCATACTTTAACGACACCGTCTCGTCAATAAAATCCTACCAACGTAAAGCCGAAACCGGCTCGAGTTG
>CAKOAT010379600.1:5228-17252 GCA_932364175.1 Eruca vesicaria subsp. sativa
GCAACGCTCTTACGCGAATCGGAAATAAGATCGACTTTCTTTATAAATTCGTTTTACTATGTTTTTCATATTTTTCCGCATTTATTTGGTTACTTGTCGTTGGCTTTCGCAGAGATCCGGTTCCTCTGGAAAATTAGGGTTTTCCTAAGTTTCCTTATTTAACGGAAATCGACAAGTGTGAATTTCGGTTCCCACAAAAATCATGGTATATCAACTCCCCCAGACTTAACCTTTTGCTTGTCCTCAAGCAAATTTTAAGTTAGTATTTGAAAGAAGTTTAAAAACAGCAGGGACTCAATCAAAATCTCAACTTTAAAATCATCACCTCTTACTTTGTTGCAAGCCACATCTCATATCTATCAACTACAGAAGTACATTATACCATATCCTAGCTTAGCAACCAAATACATCTAGCCAATCAACTTAAACATTCCATTTCTGTCTATTCCCTCTACTGATTTCATTTATGCATAAAAATAAAGGTGTAGGCTTTACCTTGGGAATATCAATCAAGGAACACATGGATTCAACTCAAACAAGTTTCAGGCATTCTCATCCTGGTTCCTTTTCTCTCTTTATCCCCCTTCTCTGAATCCCAACTCTTTCTTTCTTTTCTCATATATCAATCCCAATGAACAACTAATGTTCATCTTATTGATCTTTCTACTTTTTGTAGCTCTTTTGACAAAGTGTAGGCGAATAGTGGGGTCATAGGTAATGTACCTCTCCCTCGCTTCCACAATGTGTGATCATCCCTTTGATTTAGAATAGTGGGATCATGGGTAATGTACCTCTCCCTCTGCCTCTCAGGAAATCATCTCAATCTTTTATTTTTTGGGGATGCCAAAGGAAGGAGAGAAGGAAACCAAAAACTTTTACCTTCCAGACTTGCAGGAGGATTCCGATCCCTTGTATACCAAGCCCCAAGACAAGCAATAGATGTCAGGTTAGGTTGGAAATCAGCTTTGGTTCTTCCAAACAATCATGAAAGTGTTGTCATAGGATGATCGGTGATCCCCTTTAGCATCTATAGTACTTTCTGCAATCAACAAATCTAAGAATGGTGCTAAAGAGTGGTAAGATAAAAAGTAAGACTTTGAAAATTTTTCCCTTTCTTGACTCAATAAAACCAATTTTTGAAAATTTTTAATAAGATCAAAAAGAGGTAAAGTAGCATCAATAATTCCACTCCCCCAGACTTAAATCATACACTGTCCTCAGTGTATAAATAGTCGAAGTTAGAGCATAAAAAACAATAATTGAGTAACTGATATCGAAAATGTGAACGATATACCTGACTGATATGGATATCGATCGATGGTGAGTCGCCATCATCGATCGATGCGTGTATGTATGTGTCGAGCGATATTGACTGGTTCGTATCGGTCGATTAGCATGGTAATCATCTACTTGGGTCTGATTTTCTAAATAGCTAACTAAACACACAATATTAATAGAACCTCCCCCAGACTTAAATAACACTGTGACCAATGTTATACATCCAAAGATTGGTGGGATAATAAACCATAAGGAAAATATTTAACAAAGTTTCGCGAGTATACATGCCATTGATGTGAGTATCGATCAACACAGTTAAGTGGCGATCAATACTTGTGATGCTCTGTCGAGCGACATTGATCAAGTGTCAGTCGATGCTGGTGCATAACTCGTTCATTCTTAGGTAAACTCATCTTTCTTGGGTATGTTCATGTTACCTAACAAAACTAAAACACTAATATTCTTAAAGTTAGTAATAGATAACTAATAAAACGAATTAATAATATATATTTTTTTAAATGCATAGTGATCTTGCTACAGTGACTCTGCTACAGTATCGCTCGATTGCTACAGTATAGTGCTACGATATCTGAAATCCTTAGAAAACAAAATATCAGTAATAAATGAAAATAAAACCATATTTAAAATTACCAAACAGTGGGTTGCCTCCCACTCAGCGCTTATTTTTAGCCATTAGCTTGACTTCTGGACATCTGATTCAGTCCGGATGAGAATGAGAACTTGCTCCAATTCAAGTCTCATTGTCAAATCTCTGAAGCTTTATCATTCTTGTGTGAAAGCCTCCCCCATAGAATTTTCTCCTTTGTCTATCATCTCAGCAATAAGGAGTGCTTTAAGCTTTGCATATGGATGTGAGAAGCATCTGCTGCGCACTCTTGATTTTCTGATACTATCTGAAAAGTAAGGAGTCAATGGTAATTGAGAACCTCCTTTGGTTCTTTTCCGCTTCTTCCAATTTCTCTCCTTCTTTCGCACAGACTTGTGTAATCTCACTTTGGATGTCCGGACATCATCTGAGAAGTGAAAAATCAATGATAACTGAGAACCTCCATTGATTCTTTTTATCTTCTTCCAATTCATCCTCTTCTTTCCCCTCGACTTGTCTGAATGCGTGGTGGTATCTCCATCAAAAATATTGCCACACACTTCATACTCATTCTGCTCTGATTTGCGTCTGGTGTCGATCGATGTACCAATGGTAGTGTCGATCGATGGTGTAATGGTCATGTCGATCGATGATGTCTGGTCAGTATCGATCGATGCTTCTTCTAGGGCTTTATCGACTTCATCTCTAAATCTCAACCCTCTCTGTGAAACTCTGACGTGCTGATGATCATCTGATACTCCACTATAGGAACTTAAATCCATACTTTTATCTGGTGGGATAGGAGATGCAGCCTCAAACACCGCATTTGGAACTATAATCTTAACAGGATCATGTATCCTTTTCACTCTTTTGTGAAACCCATCAGCTTCATCTGTCCAAATAGGTGGTCTCTGATGTTTAGGGACAGTAATGTGTGAGGCTTCAGAATTATGCACTATCTCCTCAACTGGTTCCAGCTTGACTATGTATCCTGGCAGTTCATCCAACCATGGTTGTCGATCGATACAATCGGNTGTGAAACCCATCAGCTTCATCTGTCCAAATAGGTGGTCTCTGATGTTTAGGGACAGTAATGTGTGAGGCTTCAGAATTATGCACTATCTCCTCAACTGGTTCCAGCTTGACTATGTATCCTGGCAGTTCATCCAACCATGGTTGTCGATCGATACAATCGGGTGGGTGTCGATCGATGCAGTCGGATGTATGTAGATCAATGATGTATGGCGACTGTCGATCGATTCCGTAAGGTGGTTGTATATCTATGATACAGGGAGGGTATCGATCGATCTCATCAGGTTAGTGTCGATCGATGCTAGTCTTTGATGAAGTCTCTCCATCTTTCCTCTTAGCATTCTGTTTGTCATCAACCTTTTGCTCCAAATTCTGATCTGCATCATCAAACTCTTCCTTCAGCTCCAAGAAGTCTTCGCTATGTTTACATCCAGGGAAGGAAAAGAACTTGATACATCAGTGCTCTTCTGTGTCGAGTCTGCAGTGTCCTGAGGACAATTCAAACTTGCAAGGATTTCAAGTGGTATCGATCGATGACGAAAGTCTTTATCGATCGATTCCGAGATGCTGATGTCGATCGATGGGGTGGTGGTGATGATCGATGATGCAGTCGTACTGTCAGTTATCCAGACTCATCTTGTTCCTCATCTTCCACCATATATTCCAGCATAGAACTCATCTCAATCTCCAAATTTGCTGAAAAAGTGCTGAAAATTTTACCTAGGAAGGCGTCTTTGATGTCCTCCCAGCAGGTTAGAGATTTTGGCTGCAGCTTACTGAACCAGCTAAACGCATCTCCGGATAGTGAATGGGGGCAGATCTTGCGGAGAATTTGGTCTGCGGGTATTGATCTATTTATGGTTGCTGAAAGTACCTCCTCAAGTATCTTGATATGATCTCTGGGGTCCTCATAAATAAGACCTTGGAAAGGGTCCTCACTTACCCAATCATCAACTGACTACTTAGATCAAAGGTATCCATTTCTGGAAAAGAAATCACATCAGGAATTATTGCTTCTTCTCCATTAACCAATTGTCCTTTAAAGTTGCAAGGACGACCTCCTTTGTCTCGCCAGATACCCTTCTTATCGATCTTGAGTATGAGCCCTTCGTCCTTCTCTGTCTCCATGCTAGTGGTGTCGGTCGTCGGATGAACAGTACCATGATGAGCAGGGTCTCGGTGATCAGTGTCGACCGATGATGAAATCATGGTATCGATCGCTGATGGGTGAATGATATCGTCCGATAGAAAGATCGTGGCATCGGTTGATGTAGAAGTTATGGTGTCAACCGATGCAGGCGTCATATCACCAGTATTGTTTTCTGGTTCATCATCCTCCACCACATATCTCGTTGTTGACTCAATCTTTAGATGGTGTGGAGTGTCAAAGAGAAATCTGTTGAAGAAGGCTTCTGCGATATCAATCCATGTTTTGAGGGACTCTGGTGGAAACTCTTTGAACCAACGTCTTGCTTCTCCAGCAAGAGTGAAAGAAAAGAGTTTGCAAAGGTGGTAGTCTTCAGTGGCTTTATCAAAGAGAGACCAGATTAGGTCTTCAAACATATCAGTATGATCTATCGGTTGCTCGTCAAGATAACCATGAAAGAAACGCTGACTCATAAGAGGGATGTACAGAAGTTTCAGCACGGAGTCAAAATTTTCTTCCTTTCCACAAACAGTGTCGGTCGATCTTGGAATAATAGTATCGGTCGACGCGGGGTGAGCCGTATCGATCGATTTCGGGTGGGAAGTGTCGTTCGACGGGAGATGAATAGTGTCGATCGATGGGGGATGAACAGTATCGGTTGATGCGCAGTTAGGCGTGTCGATCGATTTCAGGATAACAGTATCAGTCAACACGGAATGCACCGTGTCGATCGATTTCGGGTGGGTAGTATCGATCGACGTGTTGTGAGCCGTGTCGATCGATTTCAGGGGAACAAGGGTTTTGTAGTTTTGCAAAGGCAATTTTATTTCTTCACCTTTATTCAAGGTGGAATGGATTGTAACAGGGATTTTCGTCCCATGTTTATTCTTATTTTGGCTAATTGCATTGCTTATTTCACCTATTGGTCCAATTTGAACTACTTCCTAATTAACAGATGTGTTAATAGAAAACTTACCTGCTCCCAGCGAGGCTTCGTCGATTGATGTTCAACTATGAGTGTCGATCGACTTGTGGTGAACAGTATCGATCGACATCGGATGAATGATGTCGATCGATATCGGGTGAACAGTAGTGCGATGAACAGTAGCCGGATGAACAGTGTTTGGCCGAACAATGTTGTTTGTAGGTTGGTTGGCTCTATTGATCATTGCTGCTTGTATCTTATCGATCGATTGACGGTGTGCCATATCGATCGATATCTGGTATACGCTGTCGATCGATGCTGCTTGGAAGGTGTCGATCGATAAGCGTGAACCAGGCTCCTTCCTTGAAGGAACTAGAAATCCTCTCTTCATTGTTCCTGGTACTAAGATGTATGTACCTGAAAAAGAAGAAAAAAATTTATCTGTATTTTTAAATAGTAACAAAACCTAGACTAAATCTAACTAAACATGATCTAATGGCGATCAAAGCTCCCCGGCAACGGTGCCTAATTTGAAATCACTCAAATGTTTAACCCTAAGGAGTGAATTACTCTCTCAAATAAGAGGTTCAATTGTAGTACTTAGGGATCGAATTCACGGGGAGCTAGGGAACCTAATAGATCTAATAGTTATATGATTAAGCTAGGCTAATAGGTAATAATGCAGTAAAGAAATAAAGTAATGAACAAGTTGAACAAGATTAATTGTTCAGCTTGGCAAGGAGTTGTTGGATGGAAGGATGGTTGCTAGATCTAGGGTTTCTATTCATGTAATCAGGATTATAATGCTATTGATGCCTAAAAAGTTGCATGCATGATATATAAGAACTTCAATTCTTAAACAAATCTATAGTTATCGCTAGTTAGACTTGTCCATTGATCTGACTGCCGACAGTATCGACCGATGTTGCTATCGCAGTGTCGGTCGATATGTGTTGCCGTCAATCGATGACCCTATAGGAGTATCGATCTATATAGCATCAGATCGAATCGGAACTGTGTTCACCCGAGATCATTAGGCCGGCTATCGCTGGCGCCTAAGATCCGAGTTTGTAGATGATGATATCAGGACGAAGATTAATAAATTAAACTATTCCAGTTCATGGTTCTAGTTCATGACTCTAGAAACAAGCATTAAGAACATCCTAACAATGAATATCACAACTTAGCAATCTATAGTTGGGGCTAATCCCACAACCTATCTGAACCCTAAATCCAACAGGTGGATTTATTCAGATATGAAGTTTTGCATAGAAATCATAGATGAATAGATATAAAAATGAAATAGAATAGATATAAAACCAATGGAGTTCCACGAGGACTCTGATAAGAGTTCCTCCCTTCTCTCCTAACTAAGAGAAAACAATAGAAAAGAACTTAGAAAACCTTCGATAGCATGTAGCCGTCAACAATGGCTTATATATATTATAACTAGGGTTTCTGTATGTCCAAGGGTATTATGGTAACTTGTGGGTTCAGTCGATTATGAAATATAGTCAGCCCACGTTCTGGCATTCATATCGACCGATATGAAGTGTCTCCCATCGATCGACATGCACATATATTCTCGACAGCCTTCTCTCACGAGGCAGACTGACCACTCTTCAGTACAACAGGCATAACTTCTGATATAACCGTTGGGCCCTAGACAGCCGTACCGCTGAAGCTTGTCTTGGCGAGTTTCGAGCGAACATGGCTGAAAAAGAAGTTGCTCGTCTTCGGGCAGAGGTCGAGGCCAACCGAGCCAAAGAAGTGATTGCGAGGGAGGTTGCTCGCGTGAGGGATGAGTGTGCGGCTAGATCTCGTCGTGCCAAGGAGCTCTCTGAGCAAAGGATTCGTCGTGCTCGTCGTGCGGAGGAGATGAAGGCTCGTCGTGAGCGATTTGCAACCAGTTGTTCGGATGCCGAAGTTGCATGGTGATTATCGCGAATGTCGCGGGATCGTTCATGGATTATCCCGAACTCAGAATGAAGGGTATTTGTTTTCTAAGGAATTCTACGCGCGGCGGGAAAGCCTCAATCGGGAAAGAGATATGCAGCCCGAACTTTTCGACCTTAAGGCGCGCATGTGGGATCAATGGAATCCCATTGTGGTATCGCCGGATTCGGTCGAAGTTGGTCCTGGGATTTCGGACGTGGATGATGAAGTCGACCAGTCTGCGTTTGATGACTTCAATGTGTGATGTTATTAGTTTTCCGATTTTGTTGTTGTTTTTCCGGGACTGGCCGTTGGTGGCTTTGAATCCTTACCGCTGGGCGGTATGTACTTGGATGCTTCTAATAATAAGACAATATTTTCTAAGTATGAAATTCGTGTTTTGTGTTAGATGTAGAGCGAAGAGTACGAGTTGTCATCTCGTATCTAACTCTTTGGTGTAAATCATCTGATTCGTTAACTCGGGAGATTTCGATTTTCGCGAGTGTTTAGATGTGGGCGAGGAGACATTCCTTTAGGATCTCGATTCATGCCTTGAGACGTTAGCGACCAGTGTGCTGGGTTTAGGGCAAGACCTAGGTTTATTTTCGGATTGGGGCTGTGCGATGACTAGTCGGCTTTCGTTTTGCCTGTTGCGATTTTAACCTGACTCCATACCGATTTAGAATCCGTGATAGGTTCTCGGCTTATACGATTCGTATGGTTGGAATCGAGCATCTCAGCGGGAACAATTTCTAAGTTGCCCGGAAGTGCTGACCAAAAATTTAGATTTCTTTTATAGCGCGCTATTTTATCCTCGTCGGATGTATGCGGACCGATAGGTCGGTGCGTTTGTTTAGGACAGCTAGCGTGCTCGACGGGGCCAATCGCCGAGCGTTCGTGTTTTTATAGTCGCGGACGGACTTGGAAATATTTTTCTTTGAGAGTTCAGGCGACGTCTCGCCAGTTCTTTCCGAAAATATTTTGATATGCAAGTTTTTAGAAAAACGATTAAATAGTTGTTACTGCGGAAGCGATTTTCCGGATTTGCGTTTTTGATAGTAGCGGAGATATTTTAACTCTGTCTTTATTAAAAATTTCGAAAAATTTTCGATTACAAAGCTAAAAGAAATTTTGTAAAAAAATTTTGGGAGTATACGAATACTCGTATACTCACCCACTCCCCCCCCCCCCCCCCCCGTTTTGGAAGGGGGGATAGCTGAACTCGTCTTTAGGCGAGCTGCCTACGTATTCCTTTCGGAAATCAAGCCATCTCGTAGTTCTGATTGTTTGCGCGAGTGTGCTTACTCGGCTGTCGCAGACTTCTCGATCGCTTCAGTTGCGGGAACGATGTCCTTGTCCGGGATTGTCTCCTCCGGTCGGGTGGAAGCGATGGGTGCGGAAACTTCTGGTTTCTCGGCCGTAGCTTGCTTTGAGTCGTCTTCTGCGGGGGGTGGCGTGACCTTTGCCCGTTTTGGTTTGACGGTTGCTACCGCCAATTGCCTCAGCTTATGTTCGGCTAGGAAGCAGGATCGTGATTGTCTTTGGCATCCCCAAATTACCGTGACTCTCGTAGGCGTTGGGAATTTGATGCCTAAGTGATACGTGGACAGAACCGCCTTCATGGAATTTATCCAAGGCGTTTCCATGATCACGTTGTAGATAGCCGGGAAATCGACTACCGCGAAGTTAACGATTTTCGTCACTTCTTTTCCGGCAACCGGTAATCGGATTGATCCCAGGGTCATTGACGTCTTGCCGGAGAAACTAGTCAGCGGTTTTGGAATCGGCTCGACTTCCCAGAGATCGATTCCCATGCGTGCTAGCGTGTTGCGGAAGATCACGTTGACAGTACTCCCGGTATCGACCAAGATCCGAGCGACTTCTAAATCGCTTATTACTAAGTCGATGACAAGAGGATCGGCGTGAGGTTGGTCGATTCCGCCGGTTTCAGCGTCGTCGAATGAGATCACTCCTTTCGAGAGTCATCCGTCGGCACCTTCCAACTGTTGGGGTCAAAATCGGTACGACGGAATTAATAGCCAAAACTTTCCGCAAGAATACAAAAAGAACAGTTTTATAAAGCTAGAGAATCGTTTTATAAAACTGGAGAAATCATTTTATAAAGCTCGAGAATCGTTTTATAAAACTCGAAAAATCATTTTATAAACCTCGAGAAATCGTTTTATAAAACTCGAGAAACCGTTTTATAAAACTCGAGAATCGTTTTATAAAACTCGAGGATCGTTTTATAAAACTCGAGAATCGTTTTTTAAACTCGAGAATCGTTTTATAAAACTTGAGAATCGTTTTATAAAACTCGAGAATCGTTTTATAAAACTCGAAAATCATTTTATAAAACTCGAGAATCGTTTTATAAAACTCGAGAAATCGCTTTATAAAACTCGAGAAATCGTTTTATAAAACTCGAGAATCGTTTCATAAAACTCGAGAATTCGCTTTATAAAACTCGAGAAACCGTTTTATAAAACTCGAGAAAACGTTTTATAAAACTCGAGAATCGTTTTATAAAACTCGAAGATCGTTTTTATAAAACTCAAAAGTCGTTTTATAAAACTCGAGAAACCGTTTTATAAAACTCGAGAAAACATTTTATAAAACTCGAGAATCGTTTTATAAAACTCGAAGATCGTTTTTATAAAACTCAAAAGTCGTTTTATAAAACTCGAGAAACTGTTTTATAAAACTCGAGAAAACGTTTTATAAAACTCGAGAATCATTTTATAAAACTCGAAGATCGTTTTTATAAAACTCAAAAGTCGTTTTATGAAATCCGAAGATCGTATTATAAAACTCGAGAATCGTTTTACAAAACCGCAAAAAACCGAAAAAACCGTAAGACGCGAACTAGTCGCAACTAGTTCGCCCATCGGCGAACTAAGCCGGACCCGGCTTAGTTCGCCGATTGGCGAACTAAGAAACACTCTCTAGTTCGCCCATCGGCGAACTAAGAGTCACTCTTTAGTTCGCCCATCGGCGAACTAAGAAGCATTCTCTAGTTCGCCCATCGGCGAACTAAGCCGGCGAACTAAGCCGGGCCCGGCTTAGTTCGCCGATGGGCGAACTAAAACATGCTTGACTAGTTTGCCGATGGGCGAACTAGAGACTTCCCGGACACTCCGCGTCTCAATTTCCCACATTCCCGATTCGAAACTTACGTCTTTCGACAAGGTCGCGTTCTAAACCACGGCCGAAATATCTCTCGTTCCATCTCGATCCGACTTGCCGTTCGAGTTTTACGATAAAAACCGTAAAACTTCGTTTTCTCGGAAAGAACTCGAGTAAATCGTATAAAACGGTAACGGTTAAACGAAACACCGAACATTGCCTAAACTATACGATTTATTCGAGATTTCTCGTCGAAATCATAAAAAACGCGCTTTTAATAACAAACGCCGAGTAAATCATAAAAAATGTGTTTTTAATAAAAATTCGAGTAAATCATAAAACTTTGCGATTAACTCGAGAAATTTATTAAAAACGACGTCAGATCAAGAAATGATCCCGTAAAAAGTCGGAAAACGGTTTTTATCGCAAAACGGCCCGGAAGGACCTAAAACGCGATAAAAACCCATCTCGCGATTTTGACGGAATCAAACCCGCAGATTTGACAACGGTTTGACGGTTTACTCGCAGAAGGAAAATAAAAGTCAAGTTTAAAGATAAAAGGAAGGTTTGAAGAGAAATAGAAGATTTCCGCATAAGAAAAGGAAGGATCGAGAAGAATGGAAAATTCCCGATTTAGTCAAATCTGGGCGAAATGGAAAGATCGGATAGCCAAGACGAGGAGTATATAAAGAGGAGGTCTAGGGCAGAAGCGCACACACGAAATTCAGAGCTCTCACCACCAAAACTAGCATTTAGGAATCTTTCCGTTTTTCTGTTAGCGAGCTGCGTCTCAATTAGGGTTTTCTAGTTCTTACGTTTTCGGCTACTCTCTTTGTACCAGTTCAACGCAGATTCGGAATAAGAACCTCTTTGCTCTCTTATTCTCATTCAAATTCTAAGTTATCGTTTTCTTATTTTCGTTGTGCGGTTTTCGCAGATAGCCGGTTCCTCTGGAAACTTAGGGTTTTCCCGAAGTTTCCTTTTTTACGATTTATTTGACAGTAGGGTGAAATCGACTCCCACAGTTTGGCGCTAGAAGGAGGGGGGGTCGGATCTATCTTACACCGTAACCGCAACATCTCCAACGAAGAAACGATGGCTGGTGACAACCAAACTCGCGACGAACGCGACAACGTTGAAACACCACTACCAAAAGACGCGCTTGCGGCCAACGCTACGAACGCTAACGCCGAGACCGTCGAAAAGATGCTTTTCGAGTTTAATAAAAAATCGGAAGAGCAGGAAAAGCTCATTGGCTCACTCGCAAAACGGCTCGAAACCCTAACTGCGAGAACCAAAGCAATTCGCCCCCGCGGAACTACCAAAATCCGCGGAAGGAGACTCGATTTCGGCGCTCCTACGGATTGTCCCAGAATCGATCAGGGAAACGTACCGGAAAAGGATTCCGGAAAAGAAAACCCTGGCACGACGCTGAACGAATCGGAAAAATCTCCTACTCGCGAACAGGAGACCGAAGGCGACGGCATCGAAAGGGTCAACCTGGAAACGAGCGACCAGGCCGACTCGACAGACGAAGACGCCGACGTTTATCCTAGGAGAATGAAAACTCGCAGTCCTCAACCGGAGTCGTCTCCCGAACGTTCCTTTACTGGAGACGAAGGGGAACCCGATTTCGCGCGATACGCAAAAACCGCCAAGGAGCGGTCTCCGGTCACTCGCAGCAAACGCCGACAGGGTCGGAAAATTGCTGGCAATCAGACCGAGATTCGCGATCTCCGCGAATACATTACCAAAACGGCCGCAGCGGTAAAAGGGGTGAAATCTCAGATTCACCACGCGACCAGCGCCGCACCCGAGATCGATCGGCTGCTGTACGAGTCTCGGAAAACGCCCTTCACGGCTCGCATCACCGAGATCAAACTGCCCGATCCCGGAAAGCTTAAGGTGCCAACTTACGACGGGACGACCGATCCCAAAGCGCACCTGCAAGCATTCCAGATCACCATGGGACGA
>CAKOAT010379822.1:0-12016 GCA_932364175.1 Eruca vesicaria subsp. sativa
ACGTTTATGGAATGATTACTTCAGCGAAACTCCAACATATCCTGCAAATCTATTCCGACGACGATTTAGAATGAACAAGTCATTGTTCATGCGTATTGTCGATCGACTCGCCAATGAAGTTGAATTCTTTCGACAAAAGGTAGATGCTCTTGGAAGGCGTGGTCTCTCTCCACTTCAGAAGTGCACTGCAGCCATTCGTATCTTGGCATATGGTTCTGCGGCTGACGCTGTCGACGAATACCTCCGACTCGGTGCAAGTACTTCTCGGTTATGTGTGGAACATTTTGTAGAAGGAATAATAAATTTATTCGGTGATGAGTACCTAAGAAAACCAACACCAGCGGATCTTCAACGTCTACTTTATATTGGTGAGCAACGTGGGTTTCCCGGGATGATAGGAAGCATCGACTGCATGCATTGGGAGTGGAAGAATTGTCCCACCGCTTGGAAAGGTCAATATTCACGTGGTTCGGGAAAACCAACAATCGTTTTAGAGGCGGTTGCATCGTACGATCTATGGATATGGTATGCATTTTTTGGACCTCCAGGTACCTTAAATGATATCAATGTTCTTGATCGCTCACCTGTTTTTGATGACATAATAGAAGGTAAAGCTCCATCAGTCACTTTTTCCGTCAATGGAAGAGAGTACCATTTGGCTTACTATCTCACGGACGGTATTTACCCGAAATGGGCAACTTTTGTCCAATCTATTCGATTACCACAAGACCCAAAAGCGGCTTTATTTGCTCAACATCAAGAAGCTGTCCGAAAAGATGTCGAGCGTGCTTTTGGAGTCTTGCAAGCTCGCTTTGCCGTTATTAAAAATCCGGCACTTTTTTGGGATAAAGTTAAAATTGGAAAGATTATGAGAGCGTGTATCATACTCCATAATATGATAGTAGAAGATGAACGAGATGGATATACTCAATATAATGTTTCAGAGTTCCAACAAGGAGAAGACACCGGAAGTTCACATGTCGATCTTGATTATTCTACAGATATGCCCACAAATATGACCAATATATTGGCTGCGCGAACTACAATCCGTGATAAAAAAATGCATCAACAATTAAAAGCTGATTTGGTTGAATATGTATGGAGGAAATTTGGACGTGATGGAAACAACTAATGACCTTGAATGCTTTTCAAAATAATAATGTTTATTGCACTAATATTTCTTTTAAAAAAAATAAAATCTGTATATTTAAATGTTATCTTGTAATATATTTTATTTAATAATAAATTTTATTTTAATTTTTTTTTTTTTAAAAAAACTTTGTTAAGAAACTTCCATTGCACCGCTCAAAAACGGAAGTTTCTTAACAAAAGTCCTTAACCCACTTAAGTACAATTATAATATTAAATAATCATTAAGAAACTTGATTAAGGATCAAGGGTTGTTCATGCTCTAACTGATTGTTCCTTTACGGTTGGTTTACTTTTGTGTTTTGTCTGCAAAATTAACTCTTTTCTCTTATGAATATGAAAAAAGAAAAACAATAATCTATTCTTTTTCCAGTTCATATCTTTCTTTTTTTTGAACAACAATTCCAGTTTATATCATTATTACCAAAAAAAGAGAGAAAAAATTGCATGTAATGTTTGATAAAAAAAATGCAGTAAAACGATACAACTGCCAAGACAAATTTGACAAATGACCAGAAAATAATTATAATACACAAAAATAAATAGTCTAGTGACTCTAGTCAGACATGTCATACTGTACTTCTTTTGAACAAAACCACGAATACATTTTCTTATAGATTATGCTTAGATCATCTTCCACCATGATTCATAAGTCATAACCATTCTAATTAGATACCCTTTTATCATTTTGTTTAATTATGTAAACCTTCAAATAGAACAATCATATGAGACTTGCAAATTTGATGAGTGGCTTACACATCCCTACGGACCCTATCATTCCTTAATGGTTAATAAATCATGTTTTTTTTTTACTTTGCAGAACCAAAAGTCTTGCTTTTATGAAGCCTAATTCTGAATGGTTTCAATGCTACAAAATATTGCAACGGAAGATGCTCACAATACAGAATAATGCATGCTTTAATCTAATTCAAAGGAAAATTAGACAATATGTTTATGCACATTGCGCAATAGAAAATACATGCATGAATAAAAATTATCTGGTGTAATTACTATTGTAATACAAAATATTTTCCATTAGTATCACAGAATGAACAAGTGAAACTAATGTAACAAATAGACAAAGATAATGGGACCAGGAAGTTGTTATATTTTCTTGCTTGGTTGTTGTACTCAATAAAGAGATTTGAATCTAGAATGCTTATTTAAAGTTTAATTAACTATTATGTACTCTCAAGTTAAGTATCCATTTTCGCATGACCACAATTGCCTTCTTGTTGTATTTATCCTATGAAAGTCTCAACTTTGTACCAAAAGTCTAACACATGAAGGGTGTATAAAATTCATACATTCTTATTGTTCTCAGGTTTATCGACTCTGTTTTGGTTTACATTTAAAAGGAAACACCCTAAAATGGGTTCATGTCACTACTCCTTTCTGTTTTTCCATATTGTAACAAGCGAGACACCCATCAGAGACATAACCACCGTCTACAAAAAATAACAAATTGTCTCCCATTTAGAATAAAAAAAATTGTCAAGAACTAAAAACAAAGATATATAGCAAAACGAGGTCGTTTTTGAACTCACGGAGATTGCAGGAGGCACTCCAACGAGAGGATCTTGAAAGAACTTTGTGGCGAGGGCCAGAGCGAGAAGACTACTTTGCATTCCTGTTTCATAGGATAATGTTCTTTGTAGGGCTTTAACATCAGGTGCCTTGCTAAAGAAGAAACCAGTGAAAAAGTAACCAGCAACGAAAGCCAAGAGATGAAACATGATGACGAGGAATAAAATGGTTGCGCCAAACGGAGACAATATTGAATCTATGTTCAAGGCGAGAGGTGCTCCGATACAGCAAGCCATATCGATTAGCGTTAACGCCGGGAGAAATGGTTTGATTGCATTAGACAACCTTGGTAATAATCTGCAGTCACATTTCTCATGTAACTTTAGTTTTCCAGTAGCCATTAAGTACATTGAGTGTATTTGCCTTCTTTTTTGTATTTGATACAACATCTAGATGTATAATCTAAATACATCATCTAAATATTGAATCTAAATGTTGTTAGTTTTGATAGTTAGTATTACATTCAGATATAAAATATAGATGTTATTAAGTTGGTCATTTTTTATTTTATAATAGCATTTGAATACTACTAATTAAAAAGCTAAAACGTGATTTTACGATTTAGCAGAAAAATGAGATTTTATGATTTGATGAAAAAACGTAGTTTAACGTTTTAGCGAGAAAATGTGATTTTATGTTCTTTGATGGGACAACTTTAATTCACAGTTTAGGAAGAAAATGTAATTTTTTACATTTGGTGAGAAATGTGATTTTACGGTTTTGATGGAAAAATAAAATTTCATGGTTTTGGCATAAAAAAAAGTTTTGACGAGAAAAATGAGATTTTCTAGTTTCGGTAAAAAAATGATAGTCGATTAATATATTATAAAATAATTATAATAATTGATTTAATTATTTTTATATTTGTATTAAAAATATTTTGGTCTTTTGGATTTTGAAATGTAAATGTAGCATCCAAACTCTGTATTGTTTTTTTTGCATCTCAAATATCTAGATATTATAGATTTTGCATCTAGCTAGATGCTGTATCTAGATGTTGATGCAATAGTGTCAAAACAGACATCTGAATGTTGACATCTAGATCCAGCGTTTGGATGCAAAAACAGAACATGACCTCTTAATCGAGATAAACTGATCCTATCTAAATTCATTAATGATGACATTTGGTTTTAGAAAAATCACAGGCTATGTATTGATCCGACCCATATGTAATGTACTTACCGGTTTAGAAGTAGTCCTGCCGCAATAGGTGTAACCACAACTTGGAGAATGCTAGAGATCATCCCAATCACGTCAACGGGAAGCTTTTTACCAATGAGTAAGAGAGAAAGCATGGGTGTGACGAGGGCCGCTGTAGCGGTTGAAATCGATGTCATGACAATACTAAGCGGCGCGAGTGAAGGATCTGTCAAGAAAGTTGTGTAATTCGATAGCTGAGCTCCACTAACACATGAGACCAACATGATTCCAGCACCTATAGGAGTCGGTAGATTGAAAAGAGAGACAGCGGTTACACCGAACATGTAACCTAAAAGAGGTTTTATCAAGTATTGTCCAATGTAACCAGCGAAAATAGCGTCTGGTCTTTTAAGAGCTTCAAGAAAGTCTCGTTCATTAGAGTTGATTCCGACAGCAAACATCATGAACCCTAGGCCAGGCACAAAGTACCTATAAAGAAGGATAAATAGTAATTAGAGATTATAATATCTAATAAAGTTGTAATAAGGTTTTAAAAAAAAAGTTGTAATCAGGTTTGATCATTCGAACCTTGGCTTGAACCATGTGAAAGAAGGTGGATGGAGAAGAGCTAAAATTGTACTTGAGAGAATCACATGAGGAATAAAAGAGTTGGCTTGCTTTAATGTTTCCATTATAGAAACTTTCTTATCATAGATCTGAAACAAACACAATTGATACTTACCAAAGAAGCTAAAAAAAAAAAAAATCCAGGATCTTGCTGATTGTCTTTTACCTCGTTTGTGTCAGATTCTGAGACTTTTCTCCGCCAGGGATAACTCGACCTATCATCTTTGGATTATGGAACAAGGAAACAACCAAAAATTAAAAACATTCAAAAATTAAATTGCTTTACTCCAAAAAAACAAACAAATACAGAGTGTTCATATATGTACTTACTTTGTGAAGTCGGATCACTGCGTAATGGAAAATTTACAGAGCATGATCCTGCAAGTGAATTTAATACTCATCAAGAACAAGAATTTTAGACTTATATACATCTACAATGGTTACTTCTCATAAAAAAAAAGCTTTTAAACGAATGTTAAAACAAAGGAGAAAGAAGTGAAACCTAGAGAAAAAGATGAGAAGGTATTGCGCGGGAAATTTGTAACTCTTCTTGCGATGTGAAAAGCCACTGGGTAGGAATGGTCTCGAGCTTGAAGAAGACGATGTTGAGACTTCGACAACAGAGTCTCAATAGGAGAAATCACGCCCATTTTTTTAAGAAGTAACCAAAACAAGATCTTGCTTGAGAGAGAGACGTGAAAACAAAACGAAGTGTTTTGTTGGATCTTCTCTATCTTTGTTTAGCGCGAAGTACCAAATTACCAACCTATATAAGAAAAAACGTTTCATTAGGCGTGGAAATTATTTTCATCTTCATGATACGCACGTGCGAGTGCCACACCAACCTATCGTCTCAAAGTTTTTATTTACTTTTTATCTTTTCTAATTTTAATTATAGCACCGAAAAGGAGAATTCATAAGGAACGCAATGACTAAAAACATTCGTCAAATTTAATTCCGACTAGATTTTGACCTGCGCTCAAATTTTTTATAACTAAAATTTATATAATTGGGTTATGTCTTAATCTAAAGAATGTTCTGGTATAAAATCAGTTTATCAAAATTTGTGCTGACGATTTTTTTCATTAGTTTTTAGTTTCAGTTTTTATTTTTAGATTTTGGTTTTTAGTTTTTAAGTTTCTGTTTTTGATTTTCAGCTTTTGTTTAGGTTTTTAATTTTTAGATCCGCTGAGTTAGTTTGAACTGATATTACCAACAAAAAAATTTCAAATAATCGAACATCTAATTTAAAACTGAAAAGATGACAAAAAAAATTTTTAAAAAAAATTGCAATAGTTCATTTTGTAAATAAACAAAAGCAAAAACTATAACAATATGTTATCCAGAACAATACGTTTTGAGCTTTTGGTTTTGGGTTTTAGTTTTTAGAATTGGTTTTTAGTTTTGCTTTACATTTTTTTTTAAATCCGTAAATTATTTAAGAAAAATAAAACAATAAATTATTTAAAAGTTACCATTGAAATTTATCAAAAAAGTGATTGTTATTTAAAATAAAAAACACAATAACATGTTTTAAAGTACATGATTTAAATAAATGATTAATAATAGACAATTTTGTTTTGTTAAAAATATTAAATACATTTGGGTCTGAAAATAATAATTGATTTTTTGATCCATTAAGATATAATTTTATTTAATGTTTTTTGAAGTTTTTCCTTAATAGTAAGCCTAAAAATCAAATCATATAATTTGTCCTAAAAACAAAAATAAGCCCAAGACTATATCCCATAAATAACCATCGGTTTAATTTAAGTAATGCGGTTCAGTTAACTATATGGCTTGTTGTAACACTTTAGAAATAGTCCAAATTTAAATAATAATTTGTATTAGTAGATAAAAAGAAAGACTATATTTTAATAGAGTAGATATCCAGTTCAGTTACAAACCCAAATGCCTAAAAACATCTCCACAATCAGGGTTTTTAAAGTTTGCACGTCTATTTTCGTTTTACAGAAAATTTAGTTTGGTGTGGAAATCGTTTAAGCTTATTACCAAAAGGAAAATTACAACATTTGAGGTATCAACGTATTTTTACTTGATGATTCTTAGAATCTTTAAAAAGATATTGGTTTATCAAAAAAAAAAAAATATATATATATATATATTTTTTTTATTAAACTAATTATCAAACTGTAAAGCAATTATATTCATTTTTTTCTTTAAATAAAAACTACAAAATTACCTCATGTAATTATCAAATATGTACAATTAACGATTTTTAATAATAAATATTTGATAACAATTTTTGTATCTTTCATCATTTTTATTTAATTATATATTCTTACAAATTAAAAAATCACATTAACCATATTATTAAAAATTAGCTTTTTCATATATGTGATATTTTGAATTTTTTAAATCGACTATAAATTACTAAAATTGTTAAAAGTTCCACTTTGAAAATTATGTGATCAATGGTTAAACCTTTTTTGTTATAAAAATAGAAATGATTATAAAATCATACAATTAGGAAGTCTAATTAAATATATATTAATCAAATATTTAAATTAAACTATATATCATATAAAGATAAATATATATGTTAATTTCTAAAATTTCAGCGAAAAAATATTGAAACCTTAATATTTTAATTAGAAATTTGCATCAAATTTTTAACACGATTATAAATTAATAAACTATTAAAAATCTCACACTGAAATTTGTTTGATTAATGGTTTAAATATTTTGGTACAGAAAATATAAAAATGTTAACAAAATCATATGAGTAGTAAACCTCAATCCATAGATATTTGTATTAAGATATACTATATATTATGTCAAAATTATTTAAGTTTATACCATATAAAATAAAAAAAATTCGATTTATGTGCTTACTCTAATTTTTATATACATAATAGTTACATGATTCTAAATTATTTAATATATTTATTATTGACAATACCTAAAATGAATACAAAATACATAAAATATGTATAAATAATTTATATAATGTTTGTCCCGCACAAGATGTAGATCTTCACCTTGTCATACTATTAGTTGAGAATGCGGTGAAAACTTTATAATTTGATTGGTCCCAAAATGTGATTTGAATTAGGACTGGACATTTTACCCAGACCCGAAAATCTGAACCAGAATCACCTCGAAAAAACTCGAATCGATCGGGTATGGCTAATGTCATTTTACTTCATTGAGTTGTTGTGGAGGACCTGCGGGTCTTGGACCTAACCTGGTGGGGTATCCGAAATATCTGAAACTTCTACGATCTAGTAAGTATATATATGAGTATTGTATTTGGACTATTTGGACTTTTCGGGTATAGTTCTGGATTTTGGGTAAAATTTTTGATATTCAAAATATAATTCGAGTAAACAGTAAAAAAACCGGGTAATTTTCATGTCTTCGACTCAGATTGTGGATAAATTTTTGGATATTTTTTTGGTATCTAAATATTTTCAATATTTTTAATGTTTTTGGGTATGTTTTGAACCAGATCCAACATGACTTAAACCGAACCTGATCCGGAACAAAACCTAATCTGAACCAACAAATTCAAATTATCCATCTAGTCCAACTATCTAAGATCTTAACTGATCCGGACTCGACAAGATCCGAATCCAAACCGACAAATTCTAATTATCTTATTTGGTCTAAACTTCTAAGATATGAAGGACCCATAACCGACAAGACACAATCACATCGACGCGAGGAACCGGTTGCCCAGGCCTAACCTGAATAAGATGACGTGTATAGATGACTCAGATGTGATTCAATGTTTCTAGGATTTTACTTGCCAAACTTGATTATTAGACTAATGATTAGAGAAAAGCTTTTGATTTTAATATATAAATATATTATTATTTAATATATATCCGTAAACAAATAGATTTATTCATCAAATACTATAGAGTAGTCCAATCACTAGGTTATACTATTTCTATAACATTATTAACAAATAATCTATGCTAATATATGATTATATACAATTTTATTATATATATATATAAATCTCAAATTTATATAATGATTTTATGTATACTTTATAGTATGATACTATTTATAAAACTGAATTAAATTTAATTTATATGATAATATTTATTAAAATTCATAAACTGATAATATTTATGATAAAGAATGTCATATCAAGACAATATGAATTGATACTATATAAAGTATAACAATATAAAAAATTTCTATGAAAATATTTGTGAACTGAAGTATATATGAATACAAATCATTGTAGATATGATAAGTGTTTAACCCTTCTTTTGAAAAAGGTGTAATACCAATTTGGACTAAATCAATATGAGTATATTTAAAATTCTTTTCTCTATGCCTTTGCAAAGAAATTGCAAGAAAATTAATGAACTATTTCAAAAGTTTTTGTAAGTTGATATCACGTTTTTCAAGTTTCGATGTAAAAAAAATGTTCTTAACAAATTCATTTTAGAGATTTGATAAATTTGATCTTTAAACTTTTGAGATTTCCCAATTATCTATTGATCCTTGGAAATTATCTATAGTTGTGTCTTGATTAGTGACTATCTTTTTGAATCTCTAATAGACCTATATTCCTATCTGGATGAAGAAGAAATGGATTGGGACTTGTATAATGCTGATTCCATTTTCAGATATTAGAGGTGAAAATCAAAGACTGTTTACAATCATGTCTAGACAGAGAATTAGCTTTCCCAACACCTACGGGACTTATGGCCTTGGTTAGACCGGCGAAAACATAAGATGCTAATATTTAATCCTATAAGACCAAAGATGACAAATTAGTAAATCACCAACACCCAAATCTTAGATGCCTACACAAATATGACTCTAATGAAGTCGGCTTAAAACTTATAGATAGTAGACTACTAGCCTTATTTTTTAAGTAGACTTTATCATAAGTCTAGTCAATCGAATAGTTTTCAGATCTAAAAATTGTACATATAAAAAACTTGAAAATAGCTTTAAAAATATAGAAAAACTTCAAAATTAAAATTTTAAAGAAAAAAATAGTAGTAAAACAAAAACATAGAGTTTGAATTTCTAAATGTATTTCATTATAAACACAAAAAATATACGTTGAAATCGCTAGATGTAAATCTTACATTTTGGGGAGGAGAATTTGAAAATCATGAAAAAGAATATCTATAAAATAAGATAAAATCATGAGAAAAACATAAGACCAAAAAATTAAAATAATATTTTAGTAGACTTCTGAAGAAGTCTATTCTACTGATAATTTTCAGATCTGAAAAATATGTGTATTAAAAACATGAAAATAACTTTAAAATTTGAATAAAAAACTTCAAAAATATATTTTTGAGATAAATTAAACATATATAATTTGAATCTATAACTTTATTTCAATATAAGCATGAAATAAAAATTTAATATATATATATCAATATAAATCTTATATTTTTGGGAGGAGGAGATGAAAAGTTGGAAGAGAACTATAAAATAAGATAATATTATGAAAAAAACATAAGCAATCTTCTTAAAAATATTATTTTAATTCAAGTCTAATTTGAAGTCTGATATCCTTAAATTTTAAGTCGGCTTCATTAGACGTTGATATACCATGGTTTTTACCATTTTTAGACCATGATATAAGTCCTTTAAAGAGTCTTTGTTTTGTTTCAAGTCGTTTTAGAGTCTTTTATGATTCATTATTTTTGAGCAACTTTGAAGATTCTGGAGTTATTTGAAGTGCATAACTGCGCAAATACTTCAGAAGTTTAGCAATGTATAGAGGACTTCCCAGGATCTGTTGAAGCTCATACTTTGACACAAGTTATAGAATTGAGTTAGCCAATGCCACCAGTTTGAGGTCAATCCATAGTCTAGATCAAAAGTTATGCTCGTTCTACCGACGAGTGCCTGTCTGACACGCGGAAGGAAGCAGTCACAGCATGGTGTCGACCGACACCACCTTTAGTGTGAAAAAAAACTTCTCTTATTTTTTTCCCGGCGAGTTTTTATCAAGTTTTAAGATTTTTAGTTTGGCCCATAAGTTTATATTATTTAAAAAAGAGCCCAAACCCTGTTTTGACCTATATTATATATTTCTAAGCCATTGTTGACGGCTAAATTATTTTTTTGTTTGAAGAGAAAGATTAGAAACCCTTCAGAGGTGATCTAAAATTCTTGTTGTTTATATTTATGCTATTTATCCAGACAATGAATTGTGTTTCTACTTTTATGTCTAAGTAATTCTCCTGATAGGTTTAGGGATTCGTGAGGTTAATGTCAAATTTCTAATCATAGGACTGCTAGAGTTATTCATCATATTCTACATCAGGATTTTTTTTCACACTAATTGCTAGATTACTTAACTAGAACCTATAATCATAGGATCATCGTGAGACACGAGAGTGTAATCACTACCTAAATCTAGTCCTGTTGAACTACGTTTCCATTCGCAACATGAGTTGGTCTAGGGTTTTAGTTGAACATATTCGAATCTGGTTTATTGCTTGTTTGATTCATCAGATATGCAACGAGAGTTGGTATTATATTGAAGTTACATTTGATAGTTTATCGCAGTGAGAATTGGATAATTTACTGATTGCATTCGAGTTCTGGAACCGAACTTAATTAACCTTTGGCATCATTGATTATAGTATTGAATCTCTTGCTTGATAAATCTCTAAGTCTAGTGCTTTCTTTTTACATTATACATAAGATAAATGACATGTGTGGCACCATATCTAAGATCCCGCTAACAGTGATGCAACAAACATAGAAGTCACTTACGCATAGTGGAAGTAACTGTCGTTACTATTCCATTGACAGATTCGTGTTCTATTCTACATAGAGATATTATGTAATGCAATATTTTATGTTAGTATACTACTTTATTATGTTCCATTCCATTTGACGGTTACTAAAAAGTGTTCTATTTTGTTTAGAATTATAGTTTCTAATTTTCTTAAGTTCTAACTATTGTTATATGTTTTTGAACCTATATTAGCCGTACTATGATCTATATTGTATAATTTAATATTATATAAAATTTCTATAATATTATTTGAGAAGCCAGTTTCCTACGTGTCGGTTTATGTTAACTTTCGCGATAGTTGATTACATAGATACTCTTAATGAATTGTTACATTTAAAAATTATTATTAACTTTTTCTTTTAGTTTTTTCAGTTTTTTTCCAAATAACATATATAATAAAAAGGAAACATTTATAAACTTTTAAAACAATATCAAAAACTAAAATATATGTATATATGATTTTATTAAAAAGGAAAGTCACAATATAGTAATATTCCCTTTAATACATATTTTAAATAACATAAATAAATTTTCAACGTAATAAAAACACATATATTCATGGGGGAATTGCCAAAACCAACCCAAATATTCATTTTAACCCTAAAGGTGCACCCCTTATTCAATCAATTGCAAACCCAACCTAAAGGGGTGTTAAAACTACTATTTAACCCTTATGAACAAACAAAAAACGTGCAGTATATTTTACGATTCTGTCCTTCGTAGGTCTACACTTTAAGAAAGAAGTCTACAACTAGG